>VDFB02000002.1:215760138-216084077 GCA_007258455.2 Sequoia sempervirens | reverse complement strand
TTTATCATTCACCATACCCTCTTTATTGCATTTTGTGCTCATAAAATCTGTGAGCAAATGCATAAACAAAGATCTTGGTGATAGGGAGACAATGAAGATTGATTAAAAGGATTATTTTGTTTCTATAGTTTAGATTTTCATTTCTGGTTTTGCTTTTAATTAGAATGGCTCTATTGATGTGGGTTGAAATGGTGGTTCTTACTCCATAGAACCATGCATTTTTTAACTCTCACAGGGGACAAACACCATTGTAGCATAGGCTCAAGAAGCCTTGAGTTCTCTTGGTGGAGGTGGTAAGCTTCCCTTTCCTTTCCTCTATCACTTGGTTGAGTAAGCACACTTACTGAACTTTGTAACTTGCTTTAGTGCTCTTTACTACATTGTGTGTGTGTGAAATGTGCAAAGTTAATATCAACACAAACCTTCATGAAACGATTTATATTGAAAGATTCAAAGAAAAAAAAAACTATTCTAAGTTGCAATAAAGATAAATCTTCTAAGAACATCTCATTGTCCTCTATTCTTAAATGATTCTTTTTAACTTTTTTGGCCCTTAGATTTCTATGTGCACAAAATTCATTAGAATGACACTTAAGAAACGAGATTAGTATTCAACATGCAAGCCAATCTAATGCCTACATGAAACTATATGCAAACAATGATGATGAATGTTATGATGAGTGGAGGATGATGGTGAGGATAAATGAACAAGTGGAGGTGGATACTATGGTAAATTAAGCTAGAATGATTTATGCATGATTCTACATATGCTCAAATGCAAACATAAAATGAACTAATCTAAAATGCAACTATGATGCAAGATGGATGATAAAATGAAACTATGATGCAATATATTAATCTAAGATCTAAACATGATGCAAAACATGATATAAAAACTATCTATAAGACTCCAAGAATGCTCCAAGCTCCAATGATAAACATCCATAATAACTTTACTTCAAATGTGGATGCAAAATACAAGGCCCAAGGGTTGTATTTATAGCCTTTTCCAAGCATATAGTGAGGTGGCAATAATCAACGGTCCAGATTCGAATAAGAAAAATGGATGGTGAAGATGAAGAGAATCAAGATGTTGTCCCCTTGACCAAGGACAACATGCCATGTGTGTGGAAGAATCTCTTGACCAATGGGCAACATGCCATTTGGATGGAAGATTCAAGTGTGGGAAGAGAAGACCATGTGTTTCCAAAATTGGTGGAAGTGTGAGAAGAATAAATCATGTGCTCAAAAATTGGTGGAAGTGTGGGAAGAAAATACCATGCCATGTGTGTGGAAGAATCTCTTGACCAATGGGCAACATGCCATTTGGATGGAAGATTCAAGTGTGGGAGGAATAAATCATGTTCTCCAAAATTGGTGGAAATGTGGGAAGAAAAGACCATGTGCTTTTTGAAATTGGTGGAAGTGTGGGAAGGAAATACCATGTGTTTTTTGAAATTGGTGGAAGTGTGGGAAGGAAAGACCATGTGATTTTTGAAATTGGTGGAGGATAATTCTAATTAAAAATTAGAGTTATTTATTTTCATGTGACCTTGATGAGGTGGCACACAAAAAGTTGTAGAAATGTGCTCTAATTCCTAATTGGATTTAATGAAGTCTGATTAAATAAAAAAAGTTTAAGGAACCTTGTTTATTTAATTAATTTAGAAGAAAGTGCTTTAGATTTTGGAGAATTAGAGAAGTGTGAACAATATAAATAAATTGAGCATTTATTTATATGTAGTTGAAATATTAATCAAATAGCTAGTATTTAATTAATTAAAGGTGATGACCATTTTTAGGTGTTTATTTAACTAATTTAGAAGAAAGTGTTTTAGATTTTGGAGAATTAGAGAAGGGTGAACAATATAAATAAATTGAGAATTTATTTATATGTAGCTGAAATATTAATCAAATAGCTAGTATTTAATTAATTAAAGGTGATGACCATTTTTAAGTGTATACATTTTACCCCTCTTTGAAGTATGTGTTTACATGTTGCTTCAAAGAAAAATTTGATACTGATGCTCAGAAATTTTTTTGATGCCCCAGATGTTTTTTCAAGTAACAAATATATGCCCCCTCGAGAGATAAATCGGTGAACTTTGTAATTTTGATTATTTGTTGATAATTTGATGATTGTGTGATGATTTTGTAATGATGTGATGATGATCCAATGTTAAACCAATGATACCATGATAACAGACATGATTTATCTCTCGAAAAAGAAGATTGAGCCTGCTAGATTGATTAATTGATTAATTGATGCCTTATGTTTCCTCCTTTTGTTTGATGTTTGATGATCACGTTCAGCCTTTGTTTTGATGATGATTGATGATGTTGATAGATTAGATGTCCATTGATCTCATGATATGTGAGATGCAATGATAGGATGATGATAATTGACCTCACATGGATAGACAAGGATCAATTATAAGTTGATTGATTTGATAAACCTCATGATAGGAAAGGTTGGATTGATTGAACCTCATGATAGGCGAGGTTGATTTGATTGATGAATCTCATGATAGGCAAGGATCAATAATAGATTGATGATTGACCTCATGATAGGAAAGGATCAATGATAGTTTGATTGATTGACCTCATGATAGGTGAGGTGCATTGATTGATGAACCTCATGATAGGCGAGGTTGAATTGATTGATGAACCTCATGATAGGCAAGGTTGAATTGATTGATAGGATTGTTGATTTGTGATATATTATTGATCATGGGAGGATTTTTGTATCTGGTGTAGGCAGATCCAGATTTTATTGGGTGATGTTGTTTGATTTCTCTGATTGATTGATATGCCCCAGTATAGGATTGATTGATGTATTGAGACTTGATGATGTACCGAGACCTGATGTATACACTGATTCAGTTGAGACATTGATGACATGTACCTCTTGATTTGAGACATTATGATACACTACCAATTTTGATATTGATGTATCTCTTTATACCTTTGGATATCCTTGTACACTTTGACATCATTTTGAGGTATATGATATGCAGTGATGATTATGATCTATGTGTGTATATGATGTTTATATATGATGATGATCATGATGATTATGATGGATGCATTTGATTTCTATTTTATGATGCTATGTGATGTTCTGCATGATGGTGATATGATATTTTATGGATGCAAATGATGATGCAACTGATGTGTTATGATTCTATGATTCTTTATGAATGATGTCTATATGATGGATCCTATCTCTATGTGTTTATGGCGCTTATAAGATACATGTGATGGATTTTATTATGCCAATGAAATGTGATGCATTTTATGTTTTTGTTCTTTTCTAATGAAAATAAATGATGTAATGAATGGATGAATGTATGATCGTGTGATGGTTCCTAGTTTTATGTTGTTATGATGTTTATATGATGATGATCATGATGATTATGATGATTATGCAATGATGAGAGGATAATGTGATGTATGCAATGATTGATGATTCTATATGCTTTATGGATTTTATGCAAATGATGTTTTATGCCATGTGATATGGATTTGATTATGCAAATGACATGTGATGTTTATATCCAATTAGTCTTTTATCAGTCTTGGATTCGAGTAATAACAAATTCATATTCACTACTAGTTTTAGATGTTCATAACAAGGGCATTATATCCTTGTTAATCAATCATGTTTTTCAGTAGCTTTTTCTTCTCAGAAATCTTACTCTGCTGGATATGTCTTTCAATCTTATTAATGGACCAATTTATTAATCCATTAATAATGAATTAGACAGTTATGATTATGCAAGTGAGATGGAATGCATTTCATTTTTTATTTTCCGATGCAAATATAATGATGTGATGCATGGATGGATGAATGATGTGATAATGTTTTCCAATGTATGCAAATGATGATGCAACTGATATGCAACTAAATGAGAATGATGTGTTTTTGGTTAATGTTAAGTGTACTCAATCCATTGATAATAGAGATAACATCATTGTTACAGATTTGGAAATGCCATAAATACAAATACAAACTAACATGGATGAAATCTTCTCTAACCATGCAGATCTCGTATGCAAAAGTTGTCATTTGTAACAACCAATTTGTCATGCTTTTTATCATCATTGGGCCTTTAAAATGTGGAAAATGAATACAAGCATCAATGGTATATTTAGACCATGATGACCTGAGTACTACTTCCATGATGTTTGATAGTGCAAGTTAACACAAGCATCTAAGTATAATTAAATCGAGATGACCTGAGTATTGCTTGTGTAAATAAGCAAGAGTTAACCCTTTTCCTATGCATATTTGAAATGTCATCAGTGATACTTTGTAGCACACGTCTCACAACAATTTGCACAGTAATAATGATCAACACATAGACAACAGACAAATAAAAATCCTACTCTTTCCTAGCTCCTCCAGTTTGATACATCATTGAGGTGCTCAAAAGATATGATAACAAAAATCCAAGTACAACAATTGAAAATTTGTGTTTAACGTGATAACCCATGATTCAGAAGAGCATCATCCTTTTGATTTGATTTTATGTCCGACTTTTTTATGTTTTTGGGGTATTTTCATTTTTTCCTTGTTTTTAGGTGTTTTTTCAGATTTTGACCAAGCACCTAACCTAAAGACCTATCCTAGGGGCCTCAGGGGCTGATCAAAGATTAGCCTTGCCTACATTATACATGTAGAGACCATGTAGTTTGACTAACTCAACTGATTTATAGGACCAAGAAATGAATAGATGAGAGATGACAACTAATTATAATGGGTCGCTAAAGGACTTGACCTAGGGTGTCTCGGGGGTTGATCAAAGATTAGCCTTACCTACATTTTAGCTCAAAGAAAAAATAGTTCTACAAGATGACTCTTTTTTTTTACTTTTTGATGTATTTTTGGATTTTGATATGATATGGATGTTTGATACATTCCTGACAGTGATTGATGTTCAATGTTGGGTTGCGTTTTAATCATTTTTTTTGTCATTTTTGTCTTCCTATTGTTCACCTATTGGTTCAACCTCAACATTTGTTACCCCCAATGAGTTTAGGATTTTTCCCCCAGTCTATGGTGAGACACGACCACAATGTCAGGATATCTACATGGTGCTTTCAAAGGATAGGAAAGTGGATGGTGAAAGCGAGTGGTGAAAGCGAATGGTCAACATGCTCAAATAGATTGAAAAGTTAACCTATCACAAATAGTGCCTATTGCCAAGTTTTCAAGTTACTTGTTTTTATTTCACTTTTTCAAATTTTATGATCTTTTTGATCTTTTTGATTTTTCACATATTTTGTATTTTTGCCTTTTTCTGATTTTTTTGGATTTTTAATCTTTTTTATTTTTTTGGATTTTCTCTAGATATTTAAGATGAAATGATATGACTGATTGAAGGAACAAGATGCCCCATAATAGAGATAATGCAACCATGGATAAATGATAGATCAAAATGAAAGATTCACTGCAAAACATGTCACATAGGCAACATATCTCTTGTCGAAAGATGATAATGGTTGATTCTATAAGGCATGATGATGATAAGATTGATGATTGTTGATGATTGATTGATAAAATATATGAGGATTTGATAATGTTTTACAGCTAGGCTCAAATATGATTTGTATGGTAAGATTCAAGGTTGCAAAGGGACATGATAACATGGATTTTGATAAGCTAGGAAATATGGAATGGAAGAAAATGTGAGGATAAGAATAATGAATGGGATGATCAAGATCAACTAGATAAGATACAAACACAAGGCCCAAGTATTTCGCCCCTATTCCTCATCAAGACCAAGGAAAGAAAGAAAGGATGTATTTCAAAAGAATGATGGGATATGGATAAGGTGAAGGATATGACATGGAAGATATGGATAAAGCATATAGGATAAGATATATGATATTCAGGAAGATCTTTAACTTTGTCAAGATCAAAGGTAGAAATGTAAGGAATGATAAGATGGATGAAACTTGCCCCCCCCAAGTGTAGATTGCAAGAGGAATATGGAAAATAGGATATGGATGATAGGGAGATGGAGGAAGGACATAAGCATCAAGTTTCATGACCAAATATCCCTTTAATAAACCATGGAAATGGGGATTACACTCATAAATGTTGGCCTATTAAAGGTATGATGGAAGAACTAAGGACTTATCCATAGGTTTGGAGTAAATGAGAATAATGGGGGATGAATGTTGGGTAATGTATTGGAGGTGGGAAGGCTTGTTGATGGATAGATGGAAAGGATTGCAAGTTCAAAATTGGCACACACCTTGAAGGGTGCTGGAGTGACGGAGGAAAAATGGATTTGGAAGGTGAGAGGCTTTTAAATGGAATATGGGAGGAAGTTCTTCGATTAGCAAATTTGGATGCCAAATTGGATTTTATTGCTTCTATGAGACTTTTAGGAATCCACATGATTTTTTATTTTGATATTTGCTTTGTGGGCCTTTGTGACCTTTGAGATTTTTCTATTTGATTTATGGACCTTTGTGGTCTTGGGAATTTTTCTTTTTGCTTTGATGGTCCTTTGTGTCCTTTTGAAATTTCCTTTTGATTTATGGACCTTTGCGATCTTGGAAATTTTTCTTTTTGCTTTGATGGGCCTTTGTGGGCTTTTTGATTTTTCTTTAATTTTGCATGCATCTTCAAGGATACATGTTGATCCTTTGATACATGTGGATTTTGATATGGAAGCTTTTGATATTTGGAACCCAAATTTCTTCCAAGAGAAATAGGAGATATGCATGGAGATGAATGGTATGGAATATCATGGATAAGTTGTTGGAGATAGAATTTTGAAAGGGAATCAAGGACATGTGCGCTTTTTTTGTTCTTGAGGAATAGGATATGAACCTAGGATACATGGAAGGTTTGATGGATTAGGATGATAACCTAGGATAGATGGAAGGTTTGATGGACTAGGATGAGGACCTAGGATAGATGGAAGATTTGAAGGACTATAAGACTTAGGTGTATAACCAAGGCCATGGTAATATGGGTTTTCTTGAGCAAAAAGGGGTTCTAGGATACCTTGTTTATGAAGGCCTAATCATTTTCCTTTGTAGTTCATACTTTGACACATTCGTTTACCAATGGGATATATATTGTTTGTGAAACAAGAGGAAAGTTCATTTTGGGGAGGATATGATATGGAAGAAAGGATAGGTGTTGGAAGTAAACCAAAGTGGATGAAGGTGGAGGATCCCAATTTATAGGTTTGGGGTTCATGGATAGCTTGACTAGGTGTGATAGTATCCTGACATGGGGGTGATGGAGTGTTTGATCTTGACTTTGAAAAGGATTGGGAGGTGTATGAGATGGAGTAGCTTGCTCTTCATTAGGTACGAAATCATCATGTAGTCGTATGAAAGACATATCTTGATCTTGAGAAGGATGAAAATCCTCATGGAATGAAGGGATATCCTCGGATGGAGATGTATCTTGATCTTGATGAGAAAGGGAATCCTGAGATTTTGTAGAAAGCATATCTTGATCATCAGATGGTAGGACATCATTATATAGGATGGAATAACTATCATGCTCATGGGATGCAATGGATTCATTACATGTGGTGGAAGGAGGAATTGGAAGAATTCTTTTCTCTTGAGTTGGAAAGGAATCATTGTGGATGAAAATTGAAAGGAATGGATCATCATAAAATTCTTGAGAGATGGGGTCTTGTTCAAAGATTGGAAGAACTTGTGGAATTTTGGTATTGTCGAATGAAGTGGAAAAAATTCTTTGATCTTGATGCATGTAAAGGAGTCTATGATAGCATGGTTTGGATTGAGAGATTCACATGAGTCATTAGATGTAGAAGATATGATAGAAGAAGGTGGTTGGATGGAATGATTAACTTGGGTGAAAGAATCCTGAGATTTATTTTGACTTATGGGAAATGAAGATAGATGCATGACATGCTAAGACTGTTTAATAGCCCTTGTATTTGAAGACTTTGATTTGGGATTCTAATTTAACTTTTTCAAGAATTCAAAGAAATTGAATTTGGATGATGTAGTTGTTGGTGGAGAAGATGTTATGTCCAAATTTTGTCAAATGGATAAGAATAGATGTCTGACAACAAATATATTTTTTTGGTTGTTTCCCTTTGCATATCCCATATTTTTTGTTGAAGGATTTTCATTTGATGAGATAAAGCATTCAATTGATCCTCATCTATTTCAGCCATGGTGGTTTGAGTTTCAATGTTTTGAGTTTCAATGTTGAGATTTTCAATGGTTGTACTTTCAATGGTTGGCGTTTTGATGTTTGAAATTTTGATGGTTGGAATTTCAATGTTTGGTTTTTCAATGTTTTGATTTCCAAGTCCTTTTTCCTTGAGCTTTCATTTTTGTATCCTTGTTTGAGCGAGCATACAAGTGTTTTGGTTTAGACTAAACTTTGATCTAAGTTTTGGAAAAGTACCAAGGATTGCAACTAAGTCAAGTAGAATGATAAATTCTAATGAGACTAGGTTGGATTTGACTATATAGCTTTGTTTCTTGATGAGAGGATGATAAATCCTGATGATGAAACTAGGCTTAATAATCAAAGATGTGATAAATTCGATGATGTTGGTACTTTGTGATGTTAGATCTTGGTTTAGGTTGGAAAATTCCACTTGTAGAAGTCAATTTTAACAACTTTAGATGCTAAGGTACCTAAAGAATGATCTTGGACTTGAGAAAATTATAAAATTTTGGTTCAAACTTGTGAGATGAGATACTCAAATCTTTGGAAGAGTCTTGGATTTTGACAGTAGTAAAAGATGTATAATTCAGGATTGTTTTTGCAAGCTCTTTTGTAGAAATTGAAGGTCAACCTCTCTCGAAAGTCATAAAGTGTTGATAGTCATCTTTGATGTTCTTTTGGACTAAGAGGTTTGGACTTTGGTTTCCAAATTTTAATCTTTCATGAAATCATTTGGTAACACACATGTTTAGACTCTCTTTTACCTAAAGATTGGTTGAACATGGCTAAGAATTCCCTAGATGAGACTAATTATCAGATAGGAGATGAATGTAGGTCATTGTTTTGTGTTCTACAAAAGGTACCAAAACAGAGACAAAAGGCACCACAGAATGTGCAAAAGGCACCATAAAATGAGAAAAAGGTGCCAGAACAGGTTCATACTTGGTGTTTTTGAAAGTTTCTTTGAAAATTTTCTTGTTTTTCTTGCTTTTTCAATGGGAGACTTGGTTGTTTCACTAGATGCAATTCTAAATCATAGTTTTCACTTTTGACATGTGAAATTTTGTTTGTTTTGAAAAAACTTTGATAAAGACACATCAAGCTGTAATGTACACTCCTAAGGTTATGAAATATCGTATTCTTTTGGATTCCATGCTGGTTTTACCCCAACCACACTTATTCTTAGTGGATGACTAGATGCTTGACCCCATTGGCTCCTCTCCATGGTACTCACTTCTCGGGGCAGCCAAGCATCAATACCCATGAATCTCCCATGGTATATATTTTTCATCTCTACTAAAAATTGTGAGAATTTGGATGCCTTTTCAATGACTGTTACTACACCAAAGAATAGATAAAGGTTTTTGGCCAAACTATAACAAGGGTTTTAATGTGGGAATTTTGTTCATGGGGGATAATCCATGCAACAAGAGACCATTGTTTCCTTTCTCATCAAAACTATCCTTGTGATATCAGCCTTTGTTCCAATATCCACATTTATATACCGGTTGGAAGTTGCTTAGCTTTAGCATGTTACTAGTTGGGTCATTCCCTTGGGTGAGTACTTTTTCCCACAAGGAAGGCCCTCTAAGATAAACAAAAGAAAGAAAGTATACCTATAGTTCAATCAATCTTTATTCCACATAAATAAAGAGAGAACATATGCAATATACTCAACTCACACTCGCACACAAAAAGTGAATGGGTCTAACTTTTTGGTCACCCAGTTAAGGGGAGAGCATATGCCTACAATCCATTAAGCACAAAAGACATGGTGCTCATTAACCCTTTAATTAAGCTACGTTCATAACTTAACCAAAAGGAAACATGGTGTTCATTAACCTTTTAATTAAGCTATGTTCCTATCTTAACCAAAAGGAAACAAGCAAATCACTTCCAACCCCTGCAATATGCTAGTAGTTTGATAAGAATGTATTTGACAAGCATTTTTGGGAAACCAAAGGTGTCAAAACAAGTGCAAAAGGAACCAAAATAGGTGCAAGAGGTTCCAAAAGGCTCGCATTCGAACCTATGAACATAAATTTTCAAAGCCATATTAGTAATAGAAGGGGAAAGGCCCCACGATGGGTGTCCTTTTTTTTGTGTGTGAAATGTGCAAAGTTAGTATCACCACAAACCTTAATGAAATGATTTATATTGAAAGATTCAAAGAAAAGTAAACTATTCTAAGTTGCAATAAAGATAAATCTTCCAATAATGTCTCATTGTCCTCTATTCTTAAATGATTATTTTAAACCTTTTTAGCCCTTAGATTTCTATGTGCACAAAGGTCATTAGAATGAAACTTAAGAAAAGAGATTAGTATTCAACATACAAGCCAATCTAATGCCTACATGAAACTATATGCAAACAATGATGATGAATGCTATGATGAGTGGACGATGATGGTGAAGATAAATGAACAAGTGGAGGTGGATACTATGGTATTCAGCTAGAATGATTTATGCATGATTTTGCATATGCTCAAATGCAAACATAAAATGAACTAATCTAAAATGCAACTATGATGCAAGATGGATGATAAAATGAAACTATGATGCAATATATTAATCTAAGATCTAAACATGATGCAAAACATGATATAAAAACTATCCATAAGACTCCAAGAATGCTCCAAGCTCCAATGATAAACCTGTATAATAAATTTACTTCAAATGTGGGTGCAAAATACAAGGACCAAGGGTTGTATTTATAGCCTTTTCCAAGCATATAGTGAGGTGGCAATAATCAACGGTCTAGATTCAAATAAGAAAAATGGATGGTGAAGATGAAGAGAATCAGGATGTTGTCCCCTTGACCAAAGACAACATGCCATGTGTGTGGAATAATCTCTTGACCAATGGGCAACATGCCATTTGGATGGAAGATTCAAGTGTGGGAAGAGAAGACCATGTGATTCCAAAATTGGTGGAAGTGTCAGAAGAATAAATCATGCACTCCAAAATTGGTGGAAGTGTGGGAAGAAAATACCATGCCATGTGTGTGGAAGAATCTCTTGACCAATGGGAAACATGCCATTTAGATGGAAGATTCAAGTGTGGGAGGAATAAATCATGTGCCCCAAGATTGGTGGAAGTGTGGGAAGAAAAGACCATGTGCTTTTTGAAATTGGTGGAAGTGTGGGAAGGAAAGACCATGTGCTTTTTGAAATTGGTGGAAGTGTGGGAATGAAATACCATGTGCTTTTTGAAATTGGTGGAGGATAATTCTAATTAAAAATTAGAGTTATTTATTTTCATGTGACCTTGATGAGGTGGCACACAAAAAGTTTTAGAAATGTGCTCTAATTCCTAATTGGATTTAATGAAGTTTGATTAAATAAGACAAGTTTAGGGAACCTTGTTTATTTAATTAATTTAGAAGAAAGTGTTTTAGATTTTGGAGAATTAGACAAGTGTGAACAATATAAATAAATTGAGCATTTATTTATATGTAGTTGAAATATTAATCAAATAGCTAGTATTTAATTAATTAAAGGTTATGACCATTTTTAGGTGTTTATTTAATTAATTTAGAAGAAAGTGTTTTAGATTTTGGAGAATTATAGAAGGGTGAACAATATAAATAAATTGAGCATTTATTTATATGTAGTTGAAATATTAATCAAATAGCAAGTATTTAATTAATTAAAGGTGATGACCGTTTTTAGGTGTTTACACATTGTTTTCTTTATCTCACTTTCTTGGTTGTCCATAAAGGTGGAAGCACCTAAATGGGGGTCTGACTGAGGTATGCCCCTATACAACCACCCAACATTTTTCTCTCTCTCTTGTGTGTAGTTGAACGTGCTTTCGAGGAGCTAGCTAGCGAACAAGTTTCCTTGTGAGATCCTTCTTGCTACTTTGAATCTTGTATTTTTTCTTTATCACATTAGAGAGTATTTCATTTACTTAATCACACTATTTTGGCCCTTTAGTAGTAGTTAGTTAGGCCTTTTTTTTTTTTACATTTGACCTCATCTCTATAGTTGTCTAGTCAAACAGACGCGAACACACTTGAGAGATGCCAACACAGCGTGTTGTCATCCCAAGACCACGCTTTCATCCTCGGGTAGAGATCTTCCTAAGGCGTAGTGTTGAACCTCAAAACCGGATCACCTAGCCCCATTTATAATTTTGGGTCTATAGAGTGATTGAAGGACTTTATACTCCTCATCATTCTCGTCCTACATATCCTAACACCCCACTAAGCTTAGGTAAGTTAGGGCAGCCTTCTGCATCTTGGCCCTTCGTGACCTGGGGCCTTGCATGTGGTGGTCCCCCTCTCTTACACTTAGGTTGGGAAAAAAGTACATTTTTATATGGTAAATACCAAAGAAAAATGGATATTGGGTATGTGTAGGATCATCATGGAAGAAATAGGCCCTTAAGTGTCAAAAAATTCAAAAAAATCAAAGTTGGACAACTTTACATAAAAATTTGAATAAGTTTTCTATATTATTACAAAAATATGTAAGAATAGAATCTGTAGAAAATTAAATGTACTTTCTAAACTACTAGGTTTTTTTTTTTTTAAAAAAAATCTATTTGGTGAAAATTTGAAATTTCAATGCAGTAGTATTTAATTTTCAAGGAAAAAATAAGGTGTCTTTCTAACCACCCTAACCACAATAAAATGATAATATTTTTTTATAAGATTTTAGATATAAGTAGAGAACTCATGTCCCAATGAGATGCATATTTTTTTGTAATTTTTTCCAAGTAAATAATTAATTATGAATTTTTTATTACAACTTTTAAAAATATAAAAAAATTGTATGTCTGACCACCTAAACTTGGTCAAAACTTCATGAAATTCAAATTTTTTTTTTTTAATCCTGTAGTATTCAAAGCATAGAATGTGACACGTGTTTTAGATTCAAAAAATATGATACTGTTTAAAAGCTATAAATATTTTTCAATTAGCCTATCAATCATGACTTTAGTCATAATTCAAATAGAAAATGAATAATAATTATTTATTAAATTCAAAGTAAAGCATAATTTATATTGGTGGACAGATGAAAATATCCTTTAAAAACCTTTTCATTTCATCAATTTTGGGTAAAAAAAGGTCATCAACCACATACCCTACACATACCCATCATATCGCCACTTTTTGGCCCATCATGATCCTGCACATACCTTATTTTTTATTAACAAATATTAGTTTTTAAATTCCAAAAAGTATATTTTTTTATAAATGGATATTTATTTTTTGGTCTAAATGGATATTTGTTTAGAATAGATATCTATTTTGTTCTCGTTTCTTATATATAATTTATATATTTGTAATGACATAAATTTGTACCTAGTGCAAATTTTCCATTATATTACCTTACTTTAGCCTTACAAGTTTGATAATGCAAAAAACCACCATATCCACCTTTCTTTTTATGTGTGTCCTTGTCATTTTGCATCAATGAACGAATTTCTATCAAGGATTTCTATGCACCACACAGACATCTACGTGCCACACTTTTTCTTGATAGGATTCTTGGGATAGTGGACATTGAGATGTTATGATTCCCTATCAACCTATGAATCATAACATCCTTGTGAATATTGACCAAGTGAAAATGACCCTTAACCTCCAAGATATCTATTTGAAGTTCATTCACTCAATTGGGTATGTGCAAGATCATCATGGAAAAAATAGGCCCTTAAGTGGCAAAAAAATCAAAAAAATCAGAGTTAGGCAACATGACGTAAAAATTTGAATAAGTTATCTATATTATTTCAAAAATATGTAAGAATAGAATCTATAGCAAATTGAATGTAGCTTCTAAACTACTAGTTTAAAAAAATCTATTTGGTGAAAATTTGAAATTTCAATGCAGTGGTACTTAAATTTCAGGGAAAAAATAAGAAGTAGGTGTCTGTCTGACCACCCTAACCACAATAAAATGATAATATTTTTTTATAATATTTTAGATATAAGTGGAGGACTCATGCCTCGATGTGATGCATATTTTTTTGTAATTTTTTTCCACGTAGATAATTAATTATGATTTTTTTATTACAATTTTTTTATAAATATAAAAACTTGTATGTCTGACCACCTTAACTTGGTCAATACTTCATGAAATTCATTTTTTCTCTGTTTTAATCCTATAGTATGTGAAGCATAGAATGTGACACATGTTTTGGATTAAAAAAATGTGATACCGTTTGAAAGCTATAGAAGTTTTTCAATCAGTAGGCTATGAATTAGGACTTTAGTCATAATTTAAATAGAAAATGAATAATAATTACTTATTAAATTCAAAGAAAAGCATAATTTATATCAGTGGAAAGTTGAGAATATCCTTTAAAAACCCTTTTCATTTCATCAATTTTGGGTAAAAAAATAGTCGTCGGCCACATACCCATCATATTGCCACTTTTTGGCCCATCATGATCCTATACATACCCAATTCTATCACTCTCTCTTTCTCATTCACTTCTACACCATTTTGCTACTCCTATGCCATTGTTATTACAGGTTGTTAAAGCTCTACTCCATTGGTGTGTTGATCTTGTTCTTCTCCTTCCTCTCTCAGCTTCACAGGCATGTAGAAAGGAAGGTAATATTTTTCTATTTGCATATTTTCATTATCTTATTTGTAGAGGAGCATCTAGATTGTCTTTGAATTGTACTATCTTGTTTCTACTCTCTCTATTTCTTCATCACTTTTTCATATCTTGTGGCCTATCAACTATCTGTGGAGGTGGAAAGTACACCAAATTGGGGGTTTGACTAAGGCAAACCTCAAAACACAAGCACAACATTTTCCTATTACTTTTTGTGTACGTACGATCCATTTGTAAGGAGCTTGTTGGAGAACTAGATCTTCAATGAGTTGGCTTTCTTGTTCTCTTTTCTTCATCATTTCATGATTAGAATAGTTTATATTATAGTTTATAGTATTCTTCTTACTATTTTCTACATTTCCATACATTTTTGTTAAACTATCAAACTTGAACACTTGGGTTGTTAGTAAACCCTCCAAGTTTCAATCTATAGACTCAACTCTCTATCAATATGAGATGCTAGTGTGTGTCTAAGACTCTAGCGTGATGTGTTGAAGTTTGAATCACGTAAATGGTTGTCCTCAAGAAGAGAGTCCGTTAGTTTGTAGTATAATACCTTTGTGGTCTTCTCACTTGTTTTCAAAAAACCTCTATCATAAAATATAAAGAAACAAAGTCTAGTTGTCCCTTCTTTTTCAGCTTATTAGGTAGTATGAGGTAGTTTAAGGGAAATTCACTTCCTTTAGGCTTCTCTATGTCCTAGAGATGGAGTAGGGAATCCCCTCCTCTACATTTTGGTGAATCCGATGTGAACTTTCTCCTTTTCATTTCTTTGTGTCAAAAATATTTCTTTGGGGTCTTTTGTGTCATAGATTTATGTGTCATGAGGCATTTAGGTAGTATTTTTTGATGCAAGATGCAAGATAGTTAGAGGTTCTATGGTGATTCCTAGAGGTTTCGAATATGGCACATTGTATAATCTTGATACATGCACTATTGATTGCAATAGTACTTTTGTGAAAAAAAAAATTGTGGAAGAGGTGAGGGTTTCATCTTCAATAGATGGTCATGGCTTCTGGGTACCCAAGGGTTCTCTTTCTTTTGAATCAAAGTTACCTATAGAGAAGACTATGTTATGGCACCAAATACTTGGCCACATTGGAGAAAATTGTCTAAGGACCTTTAAAAATAAAAACCTTGTTGAAGGGTTGTTTGATTGTAATATTGAATATGACTTTTGTGAGTATTACATTTATGGAAAACAAAATTGGATTCAATTTTACTTAAGTTCTCATAAATATTTGGTGTATTGGATCTTATTTACTCTAATGTATTTGTTCCTATAGATGTTCCTTCAATTGGTAAATCCACATATTATATTTCATTTATTGATGATTATAGTAGAAGGACATGGGGTGTATTTTCTAAAGAGTAAATCTAAAGTCCTCAGTCGATTTAAAGAATTTAAATCAATGGTTGAGTTGTAGACAAGAAAGAAAATAAAATGTTTGAGGACTGATAATGGCAGTGAATTTTGTTGTAATAGTTTTGATATATTCTATGAATATTTTGGTATTCATAGATAGAAGACAACTTCGTATTATCCACAACAAAATGGAGTTACAGAAAGAATGAGCATGGCATTGATGGAGAATTCTAAGAGTATGTTGAGTGGTGTTGGTCTAGAACAAAGGTTTTGGGTTGAAGTTGTTGACATTGCTTGTTACCTGATTAATAGGTCTCCTACATTAGCTCTTGTTGCTAAGACACCTATAGAGGTATGGTCGGGTCCCAGACCTTCATTAAGACATCTTAGATTTTTTGCTTGCGAAGCATATGCACATGTTCCAAAGGAGAAGCGAAAAATTTGGAGAACAAGGTTGTAAAATGTATCTTCATTGGATATAATTATGGTGTGAAAGGATATAAGCTTTGGGGTCCTATTGCACAAAAGGTAATATATAGAAGTGTTAGTTTTAAAGAAACTAAGCCTTAATTTGTTACATTGCAACCAGAACAAAGTAAATAGGAAGATGTGATTCAATTTTCTTCTACACCTAATAAAGATAAATTGAGGCCCAAGGATAGACATGAAGTTGAGGAAAACTCATCTAGCTTTGAATCTTTAGAAGAGGAGGAATAACCTCCAACTCAACTTGTTTGTAGGTCTACAAGGCATAGAAAATCACCTTAAAGGTATTTACTTGATGATTAGAGATACATTTTTTCTTTGAATACTATTATGGATGAACCCAAATCGATAGAAGCATTAGGTATGAATGATGCAAAAGCCTGGAAGATTGCTATGGATGAAGAAATGACAGATTTGAAAAATAATGATACATGGGATCTTGTACCATTTCTTGAAGGAAGAAAACCTATTGGTTGCAAATGGGTGTTCAAGAAAAATATTGGTTCAGATGGAGATATTGAGAAGTATAAAGCAAGGTTGGTTGCAAAAGTGTTGGTTATGGTAAAATATTTTCTCCTATTGCAAATATGATATCTGTTAGACTTTTTCTTTCTATTGCTGCTACTTATGATTTAGAGGTTGAATGAATGGATGTGAAAACTACTTTCCTTCACAATGACTTGGAGGAGGATATTTATATGAAAAATCCAAAGAACTTCATGGTGAAAGATAAAAGTAAATTGGTTTGCAAATTGAAGAAATATTTGTATGGCCTAAAACAAAGTCCTATGATGTGGTACCAAAAATTTGATACATATGTGTTGAGTTTGGGATTTGAGTGCTATAAATCAGATTATTATGTTTATTATAAAATTGATTGTGACTTTTTCCTATTTATTGCATTATATGTTGATGGTATGTTATTTATTGGTAAAGGTAAAGGTATGATTTCAAAATTGAAATCTCACCTTGTTGCTAAATTTGAAATGGAAGACTTTGATGTAGCTAAACACATTCTTGGGATGGAAATTAAAAGAGATATAGTGAACAGAAAGATATGGCTTGGCCAAAGTAAGTATGTCAATTAAATTTTACATAGATTTTCTATGTAGAATTGTAGACAATTGTGTGTTCTTGTTTTAGCTAGAACAAAGTTATCTATTATATATTTTCCAACATCCCCATAAAATATGGAAGACATGAGAAAACTGCCTTACTAGAGTGCAATTGGAAGTTTTATGTATGCTATGGTTTGTACTAGACCAGACATTGCCCAAGTTGTGAGAGTTCTTTCCAAATATATGTCTAATCCTAGAAGATTTCATTGGGATGTATTTAAAATATTTTTTAGGTATTTGTGCAGTATCTCATAATATTCCTTTTTTTTATCATAGTAATATGACTAAAGATGATATTTCTCTTTAAATTTACATGGTTATGTGAATTCAGACTAGGTAGGTGATATTGATACCAGATGATCTGCTAATGCTTATGTGTTTACTCTATTTGGTGGTGCAATCAGTTGTCGAGTAAGTGATAGGTTGTGGTTTTTTTTTCCATTACCGAAGTAGAGTATATGAAAGCTACTCATGCTTGTAAAGAAGATATTTGGCTTAAGAGATTGTGTTCAAATATTGGAATAAAACAAGGTGCAGTGACAATTTATTGTCACAGCTAGAGAGTGATATGTCTAGCTAAGAACCCAACATTTCATGCCAGCACAAACCACATTGATGTACAATATCATTTTATTAAAGATATGGTTGAATATGGCAAAGTGAAGTTGGTTAAGGTAGATAAATTTATGAATGTTGTTGATTCTTTAACTAATCATGTCAGCACAAATAATTTTAGATGGTGTTTAGAGATTATGGACCTTTCATCCCCTAGCATTTAAGACATGATTTTTATACACCCTCCTATTGATCTTGCAAGGTGTTCAACAAGTGGGAGATTTATTGGGAAAATTTGTCTCAACCTTGTAATTACATAAGGTATTGTTGATACGTCAGCATGGGGGGTGTAGGGGTACCCCCAATGGGGGGTATAGGGGTTGTGCACACCTAAGGGGTTTTGGAGGAAGTGCCCCTGAAAGCCACATTTTATGTATATTTTATTATTGTAAATCTAGACTATTCATCATTAGGTCTTAGATCCGATGGTCGATATTTTGTTTTCTTGATTTTCCCTAGAAGGAAACCCTCTTTTATGAGGGCATTGTATTATGACTATGTATTATGATGTATTGTGAGAGTCTAATAGTGGTTGTGTTACCTCTAGATCTCTGGCTACTACTACTCTTGTGAGAAGCTTTCTCTACAATTATATTGTAATCTTCATGATTTTTGAATAATATATTGGGAGAATTTTGGAGTTTGGTATTTTTCTCCTCGAAGGGTTTTCCCCACGTAAATCATTGTGTTTCGATATGCATAATATTTTTGTTTATTTTTGTTTAAGTCTGTAACTATTGTAAATATCTATAAATTTTTGTATTACACTCTTCTCAAGATTAGTATAGGAAGTTTTTTTTCTACCTTAGCTTCCTACAACATATCCAACATCATTTTTCCACTCCATATTTACCCCAAGGTTACAATCAAGTTGAGGCATCCAACAAAACCATTATCAAAATCTTGAAGAAGATTGTCAATGACTCTAGTTGTGATTGGAACATCAAACTCAACCCAACCTTATCGTCTTATCAAACCAATATTTGCATGTTGGATGTTTCTAATATGTGGTTTTCATTGATGTCAACACTATTGGAATTAATATCTTTAAGGTTGCATATGTCGAGGATATTGAGAAAAATGTAATAAAATAAGTTACAAGTTGTCAGTGATGCACTGAAGTTTAGTGTAAATAGCCATCATACTATTGGCTAGCTCAATGTATTGATGATAAGTGGTTGTGGATCAAAGGGTTTGTTGTCGAGTATATCTAGTTTATCCATGTGAAGTTTCAGAGATCCACATGAAGATTTGATTAAGTTATGAGTATCTGTGTTCTGAGACTTGTTCTATTGCTTTAGTTGGTGTTCTTGAAAGAAGATGTTGTGATTCTAGTAAGTTGATTTGATGTGGATGCTTGTTGGGGTTTCATGATTCTTGTGGATGTTTCTAGATTTTTCTCTCTCTGTGTTGTTGATCCGCATTGATTGTTGTGCTCGTGATTGGTAATTTTCTTTTGTGTGTTCATTTTTTTTCATGATCATGGCCAGCAGGGTCATTGTAGCATGTTGTGGATCTTCAAGGCATAATTTTTTAAGGTGTTTCATGTTTGAGGATTTTTTTTTGGGTCCTTATTATGTTGTGGCCAACATTGTTTGATTTGCATTAATATTTTTTTATGGATTGAGCTGACAGTTTGTATACATTTTATACTTTTTTAAAACCAACATGTAGATGATGTTATCCTTAGTTGTAGATATATATGTTTGATTGTTTATACCATTTGAAGGTATGGTACAAGATGTGTGCAAAGTGTGTGAATGTTGTGTGTGAATAATGTTCTAATCTTTCGAAGGAAAAATTAAAGTGTGAAGAAGAGTGAGCAAATGGTTATGTGCTTAACCAGAACTATAATCAGGCATTAGTAGATGTTATTTTCTCAGTTAAAAATCTCGTGGATGTAATCTGAATATTTCTGTAAGATAGTCTTTCTTCCTTTGGGAAGTAATCCTTTTGTATTTAAGTAGTGTACTCTAGGCAATGCACCTGAATGCATGTGCATTCCCCATTTATAATTCTTTTATACTTTTAACAGGGTATAATCTTGTAGAAAAACCTCCACTATGGTTTTTCCCCTAACAGGGTTTTTGCATAAAACATATTGGTCTACAATTATCCATTTCTTCTCATCTTGCTCTCTCATCCTGATGATGGATGGATCACAAAGTGTGATCTGAAACGTCGATGCAAAATCTTGTGACACAATCAAATCCAGAAAAAAACCACACAGATATGATATGGATTGTGGAAACTTATTATCATTAAAAAATATTGGTGTTATGTGTGTTTTTGATGTGGTGATGGTTTATGTTTTCATGTTTATTTATCAGATCTGAGAATGAGTTTAATAAGTATAATTTATGTGGCAACTAATTCACCCCCCTTCTTAGTTGTTTTCCCTTGTGTTCCCAACAATTGGTATCGAAGCAGGTTCCTCAGAAGAAGTTTAATAGCTTGAGGTGATTTGAGATGGTGACATATAAGAAGGATAGTCCAAGATTTGATGGAACTAATTATTCATTATGGAAGACTCGAATGGAGTGTCATCTGAGATGCATTGGTGTACCTTACTAGACAATTACAAAGAATAGGTATATCATCCCATTGAATGGTCCTTCTACTTCTTCTAAGATTAAGGATGTCGAGTGTAATATCAGAGTTAAGGAAGCATTGTTGACTGCTCTGACTAATTCTGAGATGACAAATGTAATGGATTTGAAGACTGCTTATGAGATCTGGAAAAGGTTGGCAACTTTGTATGATGCTGATGCACATGTGAAGATTGCTAAGCTGCAAATCCTGAAAGGGAAATATGAAATGTTGAGAATGGGTGAAGATGAGAACATCACTTCTTTTATGCAAAGAGTGAATGAACTTGTGTAGTATCATATGTGTTGGTAGAAAATTGGAAGAATCAGATATTGTTGCTATAGTGCTTAGATCCTTTCCCATTGCATACAAAGCCAAAGCTACTGCTATTGACGAGATCCAAACTATGACAAATGTAACCAAAGACATGTTGATTGGTAAGCTTACTGCTTTTGAGTTAAGTGATTTTGGTGATTCTCTTCCTAAGATAGAATCTACATTCAAAACTACTATCTCTAGAAAGGATAAGTAGAGATATGATCCAGGAGAAAGTTCTTCTAGAAAAATGTTCAAGTATGAGGAGGAAATGAGAGAGATTGAAGAAGAAGAGAGAAAACTAGACAAGCTTGAAGCACTTATTGTCAAGACGGAAGCCAGAGGAGAAGGTAAGTATAAAGGGAAATTTCCTATTAAATTTTTTTCTTGCAATAAGATAGGTCATTTTGCATCAAGATGTCCAAAGAGAGTTCCTAAGCCAAGATCTAACAAGCCTAGATTTCAAAGAAAGTGTTATTATGTTGCTGATGAAGGTGTGACAAATGATGAATCTAATAAAAGGAATGTAAGTGAGGATGAATGGGTATTTATTTCTATCAAGGAAAATAATCCAGTACCTTCTAAATCTGCTAGTTGCACAAATGTGGAGAAAGCTCTAGCTGCAAGAATTGAAGAAAAAGATGAATGGGTGATTGATAGTGGATTCTCTCATCACATGATAGGTGATAAAAGTAAATTTGTGAGCTTGGAAAAGTATGATGGTGGTGTTGTAATATTTGGTGATGAACAAGCTGGTGTAATCGGTGGAAGAGGACCAATTTCTCTTGATGGTAAGTATAATACTAATGATGTTCTATATGTGAAAGGTTTGAAGCATAATCTCCTAAGTGTTGGATAGATGGTTGACAATGGATACAATCTTCAATTCAAGAATGGAAAGTTTAGAATATTGGGAAGTTCTGGAAATGTGATTGCATCTAGTACAAAAATAAAAGGTAATATCTTTCACCTAAGTGTTGCTAGTAAAAGTTGTCTGATTGCTCAAGATGATGGAAGTTGGTTGTGGCATAGGAGAATGTTTCATATAAAATTTGAAAATATTATCAAGATAAGCCCTACTCAGGCAGTGAGAGATCTTCCTAAGTTGATAAAACCTACTAATACTATATGTAAGGAATGTCAGTTAGGAAATAAAACTAGAATTTCATCTTGGAGAAAATAACATTGTTCAAATGAAGTGTTGGAGCTTGTGCATATTGACTTGTGTGGTCCTTCTAGAGTCAGAAGTTTACAAGGATACGAGTATTTCATGTTACTTATTGATGATTATCCTAGAATGATGTGGGTTACTTTCTTAAGGGAAAATTTTGAAGCTCTAGAGAAATTCAAGATTTTTAAGGCTATGGTTGAGACATAGATAGGTCTAAAGATTAAATGTCTGGGATCAAATCGAGGTGGTGAATTCACTTATGGTGAGTTTAATTATTTTTGTGAAGAGCATTGGATAAAGAGACAATTATCTGCCCCACGGACACCTCAGCAAAAGGGAGTTGTGGAAAGGAAGAACAGGACAATTGAAGAAGCTGCTAGGACTATGATGCTAGAAGGAAATGTTCCTCATATCTACTAGAGAGAAGCTGTGAATACTGTCGTTTACACTCCCAACCGGGTATATGTCAAGGGTGATACCGGTAAGACTCCTTATGAGCTATGGTATGGTCATAAGCCTACTATTAGATACTTCAAAATCTTTGGGAGTGAATGCTATATCAAAAGAGATGAGGACATACAAAATTTTGATGCTAGAAGTGATCAAGGAATCTTTCTTGGTTATTCTACTAAAAGAAAGGCCTACTGGTGCTACAACAAGAGATTGAGGAAAGTAGTTGAAAGTGTTAATGTCAAGGTTGATGAAGGTCCAAAGTTAGACCATCCAGAACCTATGGATATGATTCAAATGATTAGAATGATAGTTCAGATAAAGGAAAGAAAGTTCAGAATTCAAATCAAGTTCAGATAATTCTGGTGAATCAAGAAAATCAAGAGCAAGAAACTAGTGGAAGTGAAAAAGTGGGATCACAAGAGCTTGAACTTCAAGATATGTAAGACTAAACCATTCAGAAGATCAAATTAGAGGTGATAAGAACAAAGATGTCCAGACTAGGAGAAGAATTGCAGAAGAATACTATTTGATTTCAAAGACTGAGCCTAACAATGTCAATGAAGCATGAAAAAATGAACATTGGATGGAAGCAATGAAAGAAGAACTACTACAAATTGAGAAGAATGATACATGGATTCTTGTTCCTATACCTAAGGACAAAAATGTAATTCAAACTAAATGGGTCTTTTGAAACAAACTGAATGAGCAAGGTGAAGTTGTTAGAAACAAAGCAAAACTTGTGTGTAAAGAGATGGAAGGAATTGACTTTGAAGAAAATTTTGCTCGTGTTGCTAGGATTGAAGCTGTGAGACTATTTCTTGCTTATGTTGCTTACAAAAACTTCAAGGTTTATCAAGTGGATGTCAAGTCATCATTTTTGAATGGTGAATTAGAAGAAGTGTATATTAAGCAAACCTAATGGATTTCAATTGACTGATCAAGGAGATATGGTTTGTCGATTGAATAAAGAGTTGTATGGACTTAAACAAGCCCCAAGAGCATGGTATGCCAAATTGGACAAGTATTTTTTGAATCTTGGATTTAATAAAGTACTACAAATAGTAATTTGAACTTCAAGATTGATCATGATAAAGATTTGATTATTGAAGTCTTTGTTGATGATATCATTTTTGAAGGAGATAATAGTTTATGAATGAAGTTTTCTGATGAGATGTAGAGTGAGTTTGAGATGTCTAGGATTGGAGAAATGAAAAACTTTTTGGGATTGCAAATTACTCAGCTAGACAAAGGGATCTTTATATCTTAGTCCAAGTATGTGAAATAATTGCTAAAGAAGTTCAGTATGGAAGATTCAAAGCCAGTTGGTACTCCTATGGTGACCATATGTAAGTTGACACAAGATGATGATTCTCCTAAATCAAACCAGACTAGATATAGATCCATGATTAGTGGATTGCTCTATTTGACTCAAACTAGACGTGATATCATGAATTTTGTATGCATTGTTGCAAGATTTCAAGTTGATCCTAAGGAATCTCATGTGACAGCTGTGAAGAGAATTTTCAAGTACTTGAAGGGGACAGTTGATTTTGGCCTATGGTATCCTAGAGAAGATGACCTTACTTTGAGTGCTTTTACTGATGCTAATTGGGCAGGAGATGTGAAGGACAAAAAAAGTACTAGTGGTGGTGAATTTTTCTTGGGAAAGAAGTTGATTTCATGGTTAAGTAAGAAGCAGAATGTCATTTCTTTATCTACTACAAAGGCAGAATACATTGTTGCTGCTAGCAATTGTACTCAAGTATTGTGGATGAAGCAAATGTTGAAAGATTTCAGAGTTGTGTATCATGAAACTATTGCTATATTCTATGATAATTCAAGTGCAATTAACATTTCTAAGAATCTAGTGCTACATTCGAAAACCAGTCATATATCTATCAAGTTTCATTTTTTGAGAGAGAAGGTGAGTGAAAAGGAAGTCATATTGGAGTATGTTCCCACTAAGGAATAGATTGCATATATGTTTACCAAGCCTTTGGCTAAGGATACTTTTGAGTATCTAAGAGGGAAGCTAGGGGTGATTACCCCTCCTAATCAGAATTAAGATGCATTGACTTGCGTCATTTTGTGCATTTCACAATCATATCTTGATCCAGATTGATGTTGTTAGGTCATCCCACAATAATGGGTTACACTTTTTGGCCAAACATGACACTGAAATCAACATTTTCATAGAAAACTTCACTTTCTAACACTTATAGTAGGTAAACTATTAGGAATTTTAAAATGATGTAAACTAGTGATTTGTGAGATTTTGTCTGTAGATCTTAAATATTTTTTTTAAAAAAAAATTGAAATTAAATTATAATTTTTTTGTGTCTCCTTTGATAACTAGTTTTTAATAGTAAACAACATTTTTAAAAAGTGGGGGGCACTTCGGCTCACATAAAAAAAAAATTATAAAGCATAAAATTCTGACTCTTTTGAATTTAAGTTGGTAACACAAGTATCTAGTGCTTTCATTTTGTTTTATAGCATTTTTTTGAATATTTTTCTTTTAATTAAGTTTTGAAGTCAAAACATTTATAATTTAGACATAGGAGCACTTTGGCTCGCATAACTTTTTTGGTATGTATTGAAATTCAATTTTTCTTTCTTCGTTGGAACGAGGACATCAATACCTAGTTCGTATATATTTTTCAAATTTTTTCCCTCAAATTTACTATTTTTCCACAATGATTTTTCACCGAACTTGATGTTTAGTGAAAAACCTATGTATAGTAAAACTAAAAAATAAAAATAAAATATATTAAATTTATAGTTGTTGGGAAGCACATTTCAATCACTACAATCACCCAACTTGGTTTATCAAGTTGACTCCATTTGCACCTCCTTCCAAAGCTTTGATAGTCAAAAAAATGCATAAATTTTGAAATGGTGGAGGGGAAGGTGAAAAAAGGGCGTTCATTAGAAGGGGGGTTCATTTGAACCCCCCTATATGGTGCAAAAGGGGGTTCATTAGAAGGGGGTTCATTAGAAGGGGGGTGGTTCATTCTAACCCCCTTCATTAGAAGGGATAAACCTTTTTTTTTTTTTGATGGGCATTTCTAATTTTTCTTCATTCGAAAAATTGTAACCCACTATTGTGGGTTTACCCATGGCTGCTACTAAGGGGGTGTAGTCAGATGTTCAAAAATGTGGTTCAGAGCTTGTGTGGAGAAAGATAATGTGTATCTTTATCATTTATTTCAAAGGGGGAGAAGAGTCATGTGAAAAAATATGAAAGAGTTAAGGAGAGAAGAGTCAAAATCTAATGGGGAGAAAGTGCTAAGAGAAAGTTTCGTTGATGGTTTTTTTCACATCATGTGTTGCCATCAATGTCAAATTGGGAGATTGTTGGATGTTACTCATATGTGGTTTTCATTGATTTCAACACTATTGGCATTAATGTATTTAAGGTTGTATATGTCAAGGATATTGAGAAAATTGTAATAAAATAAGTTGCAGGTTGTCAGTGATGCAGTGAAGTTTAGTGTAGCCATCATACTGTTGGCTAGCTCAGTATATTTATGATTAGTGGTTGTGGATCAAAGTGTTTGTTTTTAAGTATATCTGGTTTATCGACATGAATTTTCAAAGATCCGCATGAAGATTTGATTAAGTTATAAGTATATGTGTTCTAACACTTGTTTTGTTGCTTTAGTTGGTGTTCCTAAAAGAAGATAATGTGATTCTAGTAAGTTGAGTTGTTGCAAATGCTTCTGTAGTGTTTCATGATGCTTGTGGATGTTTCTAGATTGTTCTCTATCTGTGTTGTTGATCCACATTGATTGTTGTGCTCATGATTGGTGACTTTCTTCTGTGTGTTCATGTTTTTTCATGATCATGGCTGACAGGGTGATTGTAGTGTGTTGTGGATCTTCAAGGCATAATTTTTTAAGATGTTTCATATTCGAGGATGTTGTTTTGGGTCCTTACTATGTTGTGGCCGACATTGTTTGATTCGCATTAATAATTGTTTAGGGATTGAGTCGACAATTTGTATACATTTTATATTTTGTTAAAGCTGACATGTAGATGATGTTATCCTTAGTTGTGGATATATATTTTTGATCTCTTATACCATTTGAAGGTATGGTGCAAGAGGTGTGTGAACTATGTGAATGTTGTGTACGAATAATGTTCTAATCTTTCAAAGGTAGAAGTAAAGTGTGAAGAAGAGTGAGCAGATGTCTATGTGCTTAACCGGAACTATAATCGGGCATTAACAAATGCTATTTTCTCAGTTCAAAATGTTGTGAATGTAAGTAAGATAGTGTTTCTTCCTTTGGGAAGTAAGCCTTTTGTATTTGAGTAGTGTGCTCTAGGCAGTGTGCCTCAATGCATGTGCATTTCCCATTTATAATTCTTTTATACTTTTAACAAGGTAGAATCTTGTGGACTAACCTCCACTGTGGTTTTCCCCTAATAGGGTTTCCATGTAAAAAATATTGGTGTTATGTGTTTTTTTGATATATGGTGATGGTTTATGCTTTCATGTTTATTTATTAGATCTAAGAATAAGTTTAATAAGTATAATTTATGTGACAGTTGATTCACCCCCCCTCTGAGTTGTCTACCCTTGTGTTTCCAACATCACCCTCCCATTGGAGCCACACCATATTCCCTAGTCTTTGGTTATAAATCCATTCTACCCATTGAGGTTGAGTTACCATTCTTGAGAGTATCTATGCAACATTTCATAGATAATGAATATTTTTGATGAGCCAAAAACTTGTCTATGTTATTATTCCTAAAGATCCTATTTCCTATTTGTTATCATATTTTTTTTCATTTCTCAAAAACCAATCATCTATCTAAATTTTGGCTAAGTTCTTTGTTGTTAAAATTTTGGTCAGTTAATATAACTGTCAACCACAACTTGAGTTTTCCTAACTTCTCCTTTGTTCAATATGACATTTTATTTTTTTCTTTATTATGTTCCTTTTTTGTGTTGATGTTTATTGAAGTTGTCTAAACTTTTGTGCACCTATTTTGGTTAGTGTGTAGACACGTAAAAAATACTGATTGATCTCGTGCACCTGATCCTAATTCACTAACACTAGTTCATCCTAAATCATCTCCTTTACTAACAATTTAATTTGATAATCTTTATTTGATTAAATTCATCATATTTCGTCTTTTAATTAAATAAATCATTTTGTTTGATTAAATCATCATACTCTCCTCTTTAATTAAATAAATCAATTTTATTTAATTAGCTTCTAAAGTCCCTCTTTTAATTAAATCAATCAATCTTTATTTTATTTAATCTAACATCATCTCCTTTTAATTAAATAAATCAAAATATTTATTTAATTAAGTCTAAATCATATTCCTCTCATTTTGATTTAAATTAATCAAAAAATTTAAATCAAAATGGTCAAATCAACTAATCTCCTTTTAAATTAATCAAATCAAGATTAATGCTAATCTTAATCACCTAAATCCTCTAGATTTTGCAACTTGCTTATGAAAATCATTTGAATTGATTTATTAAATCTCCTTTTTCATTCAAAAAGGCATCAAAGGATGGAATATTCCTCAAATTTGAAACCC
The DNA here is from genome assembly GCA_007258455.2 of Sequoia sempervirens. Taxonomy (NCBI): domain Eukaryota; kingdom Viridiplantae; phylum Streptophyta; class Pinopsida; order Cupressales; family Cupressaceae; genus Sequoia; species Sequoia sempervirens. The sequence continues at coordinate 216,055,648 of VDFB02000002.1, read as the reverse complement.
CTCCCCAAAAGTACTTGTCCATCCAACAAGGAATTAAAGGACTCTTACATGTCCTTTTTTTGAGCCAAGTGATATTAACTCCATCTTTCAAGCCATCTTTTGAATTTCAAATTTCCCCCTCTTTGCACATTGCCCAAAATGTGCTTCATCTCTCTTCAATAGCATGTTGACAAGTGGGGCTTTAACATTAGTTTATCTTTAGTCCCACATTCATCCTATTCTTCAATCCTCCATCCTTCTTTGTTATAAATAGAGGCCTCCTCCATTGCATTGGATCATCCACAATCCATGTGAGATCACTATACTCATTTGGGTCCATAATCTTAGGCATTTTCATCCATTTTCATCCACATTTCATCTTTCATAGCTAGATTATGGAGTATTTCCATCAAAGATCATCAAGCCTTACAAGGAATTGGGGAAGGGCTATTTTCCACATCAAAATAGTACCAATTTCCCCATGGGATTGAGGGTTTCAATGTTTTGGATAAGTTTATTTAGCTTTTATTTGATATTCTCTCTTGTTTTCTTGTTCATTTCATTTCAAATGAATCTTATGGGGAATGATGGTTTTGATTTACATAATGGACTAATATTGTGTTTTTTGTTCATGTTTGTGTAGGTCTAGATCAAGCGTACACATTTTAGCGCTAGGAGAGAAAATCTTTCAAAATTAACATGGTTTTTGGTCAAATTTTGTTGTTTTTTTTTTTTCCTTTCTAGGTCAAATAGCGTCGCTAGAGAAGATTGTGACACATTTTTGGTCTCTATTTTTCCCAACAGCACCACTAGTTTCACCAAAGTGCCACTCAAATCCTCAAATAGCGCCACTTTTGTTCCAGCGTCGCTGTTTGGACCCAAACAACACTACTACAAAGGTCATATCTTGGTCATATTTTGGTCTTTTTTGGAGCTTGTGTTTTTTGAAGTGGGGTAGAATTTCATAAGATATCCAATGGTGTAGGTGTTTCTCAACTTTCATAGAGTTAAAATTTCCAAATTTTCACCTAATGTCAATTCACAATGAAACTTGGTCTAAATTCTAGGGTTTTTATGCTTAATCATTTATCTAGAACCCTCATATCTTCTTGTTTCTTGATTTCATCTAACATTTGGAGCTTTTATTGCAAGTTTTAAGGGATCATGGAGCATGGAAATGAAAGAAAAATAATTATCACATCATTATAACAAGTTTTTTTAAACACTTTGGGAGCAATTATAATCCCATTCTTAAGGCTTTGTTATCTTCAAGTTTTAGGACTCAATAATTTTTGTTTGGGCTTAAAAAGAACAAAATAAAGGGATTAAAAAGAATCTTAAGCAACTTACTAGAGTTTGTTTTGAGGCTTTAAAATTGAACAAACAAATCTCACACTTCAAAGTTGGTGCTTAAAAAGAATCCAATTCTTGCTTTGAAGGATTAAAATGGACATGTGCATTTGGTGTTTTGCAATATTTTTCACAAAGTAATATCATTTAAAAATTCGTATGCACTTCTCTCACGCTTCACGACAATCTTGAGAATCAAAATTGTTTTTGTGATATTAAGTTGTCAAAAAGATTGCCTCCATGCTACAATTTGGATTCTTAAAATTGAAAAAATATTGCTAGTGTGAGTGGAGTATATCGTGTGTGTTCTCTCTTTCTTTCTAAACAAAGATCGATCGAACTACGAATGTGCTTGCTTTCTTTTGTTTACCCTTAGAGGGCCTACCTGGTGGGAAAAAGTAATCACCCCAAGGAATTACCCAACCGGGAACATGCTAAAGCCAAGCTACTTCCACCTGGTATATAAGTGTGGGTACTTGAGGTTCAAAGTTCAAGTATCATGAGGATTGTTTTGATAAGAAGGGAAACAATGGTCTCTTGCCGTATGGATTATCCCCCATGAACAGAATTCCTATACTAGAACCTGTTGAAACCCAAATCCTTATCTATTTCTTGGTGCAAGAACGGTCATTTTGAAGCCACCCCACATTTTTGCAGTTCTTGGTAGAGGGTGATCCCACAATAGTGGTTTACAATTTTTGGCCAAACTGGACACTAAAATTATTATTTTTAACTAAATCTTCACATTCGGGCACTTATAGCAGCTAAACTATGTGGAATTTGACGATGCAAACTAGAGTCTCGTCACATTTTGTCTATAAATTCTAAAAAAAAATTAAAAAAAATTTTTGGAATCAGATTGCACTTCTTTTTCCATCTCCCATGAAAACTGGTTTCTTTTAGAAAACAACATTTTTTAAAAGTGATGCACACCATATAACGCATAAATTTTTTTCCATGAAGGATAAAATTATAATTCTTTTGAGTTTAGATTTTTAACTCTGATCTCTAGTCCTTCCACTTGGTTAGATAGTTTTCTATTGAATTTTTTTTCTTTAATCAAGTTTCAAAGGAAAATTAACTACAATTCAAACATAGCGCGACCGTATAATGCGTAACTTTTATTGAATGTATTGAATTTTTTTTTTTTTGGATCAAAAACTCCAATACCTGGTGCACTCATATTTTTCAAAAAAAAAATTGACAATCTTCTATTTTTCCACATGTGCAGAACAGAGAGCTTCATTTTTGGTAAAAAACCTATATTTAATAAAACTTTAAAAACAAATAGATAATAAAACCAAAACCTATTAAAATTATATTCGTTGGATAGCTCGTTTTGAGAGCTACCTGATACTAGTTGGGTTTGTGAAGTCTCCTCCATTTTCATTCTCAAATTGAGCTTTAAATAGAAAAACTATGGACATTTTTGGTGCCCAAGAGGGAGAAGGTGAAAAAAGGGTGGTTCGGTCGAACTATTGTTTGGTCGAACCAAAAAAATATGTTCGACCGAACATTGGTTCAACTAAACATTGGTTTGACTGAACGAATTTAAAATATAATAAAAAAAGTATGTTGGGGGGGTTTGTTCGAACATCCATATTATGTTTGATCGAACCCCCTGACATGAAATTTACATTTATAATTAAAAAGTATATAATTTACATTTATATTAATCAATTTTATTGTTTTTTTTTTTGCCATTTTTTAATAGTTTTATTTTATAATATATAATATTAATATAAATGTAAATTATATGCTTTTCAATTATATACTTTTTATAGTATAATATATAATATACTTATTATTACAATATATTATAATAATAATATATAATTATTATTAATTATATATTATTATAATATATATATGGAAGGAAAAGGAGACATGTTTGGCAGCAGTGGTGTAGAATCTTAGCTTGGGAGATAGAGAGATGAAGAGTATGAGAGTAGGTCTGGCAGCGACAACATGGAAGGGAATGTATCTAGTGATGAGCAGGAAGATAACCATCCCAAAAAGAAGCGTTATCACATGCATACTCCTTAGTAGATTCAAAAGATGGAAGTGTATGCCCTTTTTTCACTAAACAATTCAATACTTTTCATCCATTGAGAATTGTTGTTTATGACTTTATTGCTATTTTGGGTTTGCTACAAGCTTTTCAAAGAGTGCCCTCAACTAGATGAGAAGCAAAGGCAGGTTCTAAGTAAGAAATTGGGGCTTGCACTAGGCCAGATTAAAGATAACAAGAAGCTTTGCTTGGAGAACATGGCAATTAAAGAAGCCATGAGAAATCCCATATGCATGCACCAACTACATAGGACCTGTTGTTATTGCAAAACTCATTCTTCAAGAGTAGCAACTGCATATAGTGCGAATATTCAGTTGAAAGATGAGGTTTGTTTGCACAGCCTAACTAATTTGATGATGCACATTCCATATTTTTGTATTCTCAAATGAAAACTATGGTTAAAAGGATTATGAGTCACTCCTTTTTTAGTTGTACCTATTTTGATTCTAATGTATTTACAACCCTACAAACCTCCTAGATTTTATTCTCTCTAGAAATGTTTTTAGTGCAATGATTTTCCCACCATGATGAAATTGCTTCTTACCATATACTGTATAAGATATAGAGACCCAAAAGGTTTTTTTTTTTCATGCTTTAAACCACCTAAGCAGTGAAGTTCACTTGATTCGTTAGCTTTGTGCTTATGGGTAGTTTTTAACTATTCTTATGTTTTTTTAATACCTGCATGGATTTTTTTCAACTGGAGAGAATGTAGTTATGGCTGAAAAATTTTACGGAAGGCCCGTATCATTGACATCTCTTCCTACAATGCACAATGCACCTTTGGAGCTAGGAACGAGTGTAGGTGCCAATAGTTTTGACGGCTTACATTCTTCTCTAAATCAGGTCCTTTTGAATTATTGTTTCTACAAGGATCTTTTGTTGATGTTCAAAGCTGAATGGGGGCTATGATGGAGATAGACATATCCCTAGTTGTAGAACTAGCCATTGTATCCATGGACAAGTTGATGAAAATGCTTCAACTTCAAGAGCCTCTCTGGATAAAAAGTATTGAAGATGGTAGGGAAACTCTTAACTATGAAGAATAATTCTATCAATTTCCAAGGGGCATCGACCCAAAACTCATGAATCATAAAATTGAAGCAATCGGACAATTTGGCCCCATACTGATGAACAACCTAGATCTAGTGGAGACACTTAAATGGATGTTGTACGTAAATATACCTATGCATTTTGTTGTCACCTATACTTGACGCTTCTTACATTGCATCTTTTTGCATGGATCAAGATTAGTGATTTTTGTACTAACATTGAACTATTGCAATTGTGATACAACTTAGAACCGATGCAAATAAATGTTTCCATGCATTCTCTCCAAAGCAACCACACTGGAAGTCCTATCTAGCAGTATAGGCCTAATGCATGGGGCATTGCAACCGGTATACAATTTGGGATCTCATTTTTAAAACCTTTACTATTTTAAGAGTGATGGGTGCATTACATTTATATTTTCATTGATTTGATTGCATCACATTTTTTTTGTTATTGTCATTGATTTGATTGCATCACATTTCTGTTGTTATTGATTTGATTGATTTTATTTGGTTTAGGGTTTAAGGGTTAAGGTTAGAGGGAGAGAGGGAGAGGGGTAGGAGGGAGTGGGAGAGAGGGAGATCAAGATAGAATTAGTGAGTGAGTGAGAGAGAGAGGGTTTAAGGGTTTAAGGCTTAAGGGTAGAGGGTAGAGGGGATCTAGAGATAGGAGTGAGTGAGAGAGAGAGAGAGATAGAGAGTGGGTTTAGGGTTTAAGGGTAGAGGGGAGCTCAAGATAGAAGGAGTGAGTGAGTGAGTGAGAGAGACTTGAGAGAGGGAGAATGGGTAGGAGGGGAGAGACTTGAGAGAGAGAGAGAGAGGGAGGAGTGGGAGAGAGATAGAGGGTAGAGGGTACAATGGTTTAGGGTTTGGGACTAAGGGTAGAGGGGAGAGAGAGAGAGACTTGAGAGAGGGGGAGTAGGTAGGAGGGAGAGACTTGAGAGAGAGAGAGGGAGGGAGTGGGAGAGAGATAGAGGGTAGATGATACAAGGGTTTATGGTTTAAGGTTTAAGGGTAGAGGGGAGAGAGGGAGAGGGGGTAGGAAGGAGCGACTTCAAAGAGAGGGAGGAGTTGGAGAGAGATAAAGGGTAGGGGGTAGAGAGGAGAGAGGGAGCTAGAGATATAATTAGTGAGTGAGTTTGAGAGAGAGGGTTTAAGGATTTAAGGCTTAAGGGTATAGGGTAGAGGGGATCTAGAAATAGGAGTGAGTCAGAGAGAGAGACGAAGAGTGGGTCTAGGAGGGAGAGACTTGAGAGAGAGAGAGAGAGAGAGAGGGGAGAGTGGGAGAGAGATAAAGATTATAGGGTACAAGGGTTTAGGGTTTAATGGTTAAGGGTTGAAGGGAGAGAGGGATAAGGAGGGAGTTTCAGAGAGATAGAGGGTATAGGCTTTAAGACCCATTTAGGGTTTAAGTGTTAAGGGTAGAGGGTAGAGGGGAGCTCGAGATAGAAGTAACTTGAGTGAGTGAGAGAGAGAGATCTATGAGAGGGAGAGGGTCGAAGGGAGAGACTTGTGAGAGAGAGGGGGGGAGGGAGTGGGAGAGAGATAGAGGGTACTGAGGTTTAAGGGTGGAGGGTTTAAGGGTAGAGGGGAGAGAGATAGAGGGAGTGAGTAAGAGAGAGAGGGAGCTTTATGGTAGGAGGGAGAGACTTGAGAGAGAGATATGGAGGGAGTGGAAGAGAGATAGAGGGTTTATGGGTTTATGGTTTAAGGGTAGAGCGGAGCTCAAGATAGGAGTGACTAAGTGAGAGAGAGAGAGAGAGAGGGTTTAAGGGTTTATGGCTAGAGGGGAGCTCGAGATAGGAATGAGTGAGTGAGAGAGAGAGAGGATTTAAGGATTTAAGGCTATAGGGGAGCTCGAGACAAAAGGAGTGAGTGAGTGAGAGAGAGAGGGTTTAAGGGTTTAACCTGCTTACTTGGGTAAAGAGTAGAGGGGATTTGGGGATAGGAGAGAGAGAGAGAGAGAGAGAGAGAGAGAGAGAGAGAGAGAGAGAGAGAGAGAGGAGAGAGGAGGAGGAGAGAGAGAGAGAGAGAGAGGGAGGGAGTGGGAGAGAGGTGAGGGGTAGAGGGGTACAAGGTTTAGGGTTTAAGGGTGGGGAGAGAGGGAGAGGGTAGGAGGAGAGACTTGAGAGAGAGAGGGGGAGTGGGAGAGAGATAAAGGGTAGAGGGTAGAAGGGTTTAGGGTTTAAGGGTTAATGGTTAATGGTAGAGGGGAGCTCAAGATAGAATTATTGAGTGAGTGAGAGAGAAGGGTGTAAGGGTAGACGGTAGAGGGTTTTAAGGTTTAAGAGTTAAGGTTAGAGGGTAGAGGGTTTAAGGGTTTAAGGGTTAAGGGTTAAGGGTAGAGGGGAGCTCAAGATAGAATTAGTGACTGAGTGAGAGAGAGAGAGAGAGGTTTTAAGGGTGTAAGGATAGATGGTAGAAGGTTTTAAGGTTTAAGGGTTAAGGGTAGAGGGTAGAGGGTAGAGGTTTTAAGGGTTTAAGGCTTAAGGGTAGACGGTAGAGGGTTAAGGGTAGAGGGGAACATTCTATTTCCATTTGTGGTATTTTTGTGAATTAAATTGATGGAAACTTTTTTTTTTATTTGCATTGATTTATGTTTTAAATGTGTGCAATAATTTTATAATTAGATGATACTTAATTTTAAAATTTACATAATTTCCCATGGAACAATTTCGTTGGAACAAATATAAGTTGTATATAATTGTATATAAGATTCTTGAACTTAAGAATTCCATGAAAAAAATATAAGTTGTATATAATTGTAATTTAGGAAAAATGATTTTAAAGAACTTCACTAGGTTTCAAATAAGTATTGAAAGCATATATATAGGTTTACATGTAAGCAAAAAAAGTGAGAGATGAAGCTATCAAAGATTCTTGAACTTAAGAATTCCATGGAACAAATATGTACATATAATTGTAATTTATGCAAAATGATTTACAACTATGTACAAGTTACTATAAGTTCTCACTTGAACATGTATAGGGTTACAAGTGAACTTGAAAATCATGGATATAATCTAAGTCAAAGATTCTGGTTCAGCCCACTCTTCAATAACATGTAGAATTTTTTGATGATCTTCACTATCTAGTCTCCATTTTCTTCGGCCACGTGCATGTGGAACTGCATGAAGATGTAGGGCGGTAGCAATTATCAAGTGACTATATTGATATACCTTGTTATCAGGTTGATAGTCAACAAAATGAATCCTATGCTGAACAACTTTGACTTGTTTTAGATATTCCCCTTACACTACAACATAACCTACATGGTAAACATGAACCTAAGGTAAGACATATGAACATGTACAAAATTTGCATGCTCAAGGTTTGTACAATATATATTTAATTTTTATAATGTAATGTGCACATATGAACACAATGTATATATAATTTTAAATTCAAACTCACCTATGGGAAATAACATTCCATCACTTGTTTTAGGTTGTGTTAGATTATTCCTCTCTTTTGTACAAAGCAAAAAATAATAGCTAACACCTTCAATGTTTCTAGGCTCTGCTATGACTACAAAAACATCTCCTGTACACCAAATTTACACATAAAATTTCTTAAAAAATTAGAAATATCTCTAGACTTTAAAGATCATTAACTAGATATATACAATATTTAAATTATTGAGAACTTACACATGTACCTTTTCTAACTAATCCTAAAATATGGTCATAATCAATTGAAATCAAAGGAATGTTTTCAAATCTTTCTTCCTCATTTTCATCATATGTTTCTGAAAAAACTAGTGGCACTGTATCCCATTTACCAACATATCCAAATTCTTGGTTGTTGCATGCATGAAAAAAGTTTCCTACAATGCACTCAATACAAAAACAAGAGTAATCCCTTGTGTGTAATGTCCATCCATAGAAACTATCAGAACTCCTAACACAATGCAAAGATCTTGTTTTTTCTACCCTCTTGCATCCATGCATTGATCTTTTTTCCACACCTAGATACATGTACAACAACAAACTTATGTGAACAAACATGTATATATATATATATATATAAATTTTAAATTTAAATAAATTTAAATTTTTGAAAATGTAATTTATACATACCCGATATCTCCCAAAACACTCTATGTGGAATGTGTTAGTTTGTTCTTGAAGATGTGCCAACCACATTTGATGCAAAGTGTTTTTTGAACCATTCAACAACATCATGTGCATTGTCTATACAATCTTTTGGATAACTCATTTGATGCTTTCTTAAATCTCGTTTGATGCAAGCTCCTTCTCCATCATGTTCACCCTTTCCATGCCCACTCTCAGAAAAACTCCAAACATGTGGTATTTTGTAGATTTTATGATATCTACAAAGTGCATAGAATGGCCGTGAAAATTTGAATTGTGCCACACATCCATCTGACCATACAAAATTCTTTTCAAATTTTACACCCCTACTTCTCAAATTCTCAAAAGAAATTGTAAAGCAACGTTGGACAAAAAGCGTGTCATGCTCTTTATCATCACTAATATAAAAGTGATATTCTTTCTTAAGGACCCATTCTTCATCTGTACTCTCAACACTATCCAATTTTGATTGTGCATGTCGATAACACACATGAACTATAATAGTGATCTTCTTTGAAAAGTAATACTCTGATTGAATCTCATTTTGATGTACAAAGGAGTAATTTTCTGCAAAGTTTACTAATGATAGAATTGTTCCAAGTGGGAAAGTATCTCTCAATGTTTTGAATTATTGTGCTTGCCACTTAGCAAAAAAGGAATGATGTGTGTATTGTTGTTTCAATTTTTGAAAATCTCCCATAAATTTTCCAATAGGAATCTCCTCTTCTACATAGTTCAACCTTGTGGATTCTTTCCCAAAAAAATTTTGCAACTTTACATACTTGTACCTGTGTGAGTAAAATATGTGAATAAGTAATAAACCACACAATCAATGAAACATTACATTAGAGAATTCAAATAAAAATCTAATAAAATTAAAACAAATAAACTCTCTAAAAACAATACTTACTTCTTGCAATTTACTGTCTTTGTTAGGTCAGTATCCTCATTTCTTGAAGGAAATTTAGCCAAATTTCCACATGTCTCACAAATTCCTTTTGTGTGGTTTATTTGAGGTCCATTTTCATGATCACATAATATATCATTTATGAAGAAACTTTCCTGTTTAGGAGGTGCATTTTTAAACCCGCAACTTTGTTCTTTCATCTTTCAAAACACTTGATAGTAGAGATCAAATTCAATATGATAACAACAAGTTTCAAAAAAAAAAATTATCTTCACATAATATGGCTTTAACCTTTCAAACATTGTTTTCCCAATCTTTATATGAGGATATGTATTACAAAAGTTCATATACATCTCAAATTATGTTATGTCTAGCCAATGTTTGATATGATTTTCATAAATACCAGGCCCAATCCTGTGTCTCATAACATCTCTAGTATTTGATGATGGACGAGTCTAATCATGCCAAAAACTTGAGATGAAGTTCCTAACAACATCTTCAATCCTATTAGAATGGGGAACTCTACACATAATTTCCCAATTACCTTCTGAACTCTCATCCAAAAACTCTCTTTTTCTCATATTTTATTAATGTGGTTCTACTATAACCAATTTCAGCCAAATCTGCAGACATTTTTCTTTTGCTTGCTATATCTTGATGTACAATAGATGTCAACATCACCCTTCTTGTAGTCACCTTATCCACTGATCGAGATCCTTTCCTAATGGAATATAAACACTTTTTAACATTTTGAGCAATATCCTTTTGTAATCCCATGCATTTCTTCTTATTTGATGCCAAATGTACACCCAACAATTGTAATGACTCTTTCAGCTCATTACAAAGAAGTAAACATGATAACAATTGGGTTTTTTCAAGTGTATCAAGATTATTGAAATGATGATTGATTATTCCATTTACAAATTTATTCATTGACATCTTTCTCTTAATATAAGGCTAGTTGGCATAACATTTCAGCTTCTCCATATCCATTTGAAGTAAATGATCTAAATTTCTATAATAAATTTATTTCATCACCTTTTCATCTAGTTTTATATGTTCATGCATACCAGTAGAAGGAAGTGATCTTGACCCCTCTCCAACATGCATTGTTTGAACCTGGGCCTCCTCCCTATCTTCAAGGTTCATGTGTTCTTCGACGGATTCATTTGATCCAATATCTAGATTTAGCTCGACTTCAACATGAGAACTTTCTACTTGTTGAGCCCTTTCTACATGTCACAAAATATTTTGCAAAGAAAGTGAGAGATGATTCTATATTTAAGTCAAGTTTATGTATGCAAGAAAACAAAGTGATAAGACACGATGCTATAAGTGAGAGACTTTATATGCTCATCCATACCAATAGAAGGAAGTGATCCTAACCCCTCTCCTACAAGCATTGTTTGAACTTGGGTCTCCTCCCTAACTTCAAGGTCCATGTGTTCTTCAGCGGATTCATTTGATCTAATATCTAGAATCCGCTCAACTTCAGCTTGAGAATTTCCTGCTTGTTCAAGAATTTAAATGCAGGCAAAGAAAGTGAGGTACTATGAGTTATTTAAGTGGAGTTGAAACAAATAAAATCAAAGATTCTTGAACTTAATAAATCCATGGAACAAAATCAATTGGAAATAGATGATAAGCAATTTAGGCAATGTCTATGCAAGGACTATTTTTTAGTATTAAAGTTTCCAAATGAAATCTAATATGGTTTTCATAATTGGAAATATATTTGTAATCAAAAAAAATTGAGGTGTTAATAAAATTCCTAAACACATACTTGAGAGATTGAGAGAGAGAAGAAACAAGCATGTACCCTGTTTCTTTCTATGATAATTTTCCAAGTTTTGTTCACGCCTCTTTTGTTCTTCTTTTGACAATTTTCATTGAGATGCATTTTTTTCTTTTTCTTTGTTGTTCCATTTTCTTCTTCAAGTTAAAGATGCCTCAAAACAAATCTTCTACCAACTTAGTTAAATTCTCTTCCAAAATTTTCCTTAATTGATAAAAATGAAAAGTTGTCTTCTCCAATATTTGCCTCCTTGATAATTGTGCAAAAATCTCTTCTCCAAAATCTGCACTCCAAGTGATATAAATGTGAATTAATCTTGCAATTTGATATGGAATAATGAAAAATAAGCTTGTATTTATATGCATATGGGAAAAAAATTATTCTAGTGTATGGAATAACTAGATCCTATTTTAAATGAATCAAGTGATAATCAAACAAGTTATTTCATTGTGGAGTTTGTTGTTATTTAATGTATAGATATGCAACATATCTAGTAATTTTAAAATTTTGTTACTTGTCAAAAATATAATATAGGTATAATTTGAATTGAATTTTCTTAATGTTTCAAAGAATAAAATTTTCCTATAATTTAATAATGGTATAGATTAAGAAATTATTTATGAAATAATTTAAAACATAAAATTTTATAACTTAGAGGGAAAGTGTTTGAAGGATGGTATATAATTATAAAAGGAATGTTCCTACCTCTTCTTTATAATTATATTTTGTTCTCAACTCCTCAATGGTTCATGTTGCTTAAGTCATTTAAAAAAAATAGGATTTTTGTTTACCACTAAGTGATGCGCTTTATTTGTTCTTACTTTCTATCAAGATTTTAATTTCATCATTTTTATCAAATTTTAAAAATAGAAGAACATGTGCATTAATAAATCGGCTTGTAAATACACTCATTTATAAAATATCATTAGTTTACTTGAGCTTGCGATTCATTTATTTTATAATTTTTGACTGCTTATTATAAAATTCAATGGGTGTGCGTGCAAAATATTTATTGTGATCAACATGAATTAACTTAATTATAAAGTGGCATTCATTTCATAAAATTCTACTAGAGATCAAATGTATATCATATAAGGAAATGTAAGTTCTAAGAGATCATCAAATAAGAAAATGTATGTATATTGAATATAAGCAAATGTATACATATATCATATAAACATGTAAACATAAGCAAACACATACATACATGTAAATAGATTCAATGTATAAACATGTAACATGTTATAAGCAAAGAGCCAAATGTATGTATATCATATAAGCAAATGTAAGTTAGAGATCATCAAATGTCAAATACTAAAGATCATCATATAAGCAAACACATGTAGTAAATATCATAAATCTAGTGCAGGGCCTAATATGAATGTCGACTCCTAGTCAAATGACCATCTAAATGAGAACGATCCTACTCTGATGGATGTGTTGAGCCTTGCAAATAAAATTGTGTACAAAATGTGTTAAATACATATAATTTATATTCAATAAATTTTATGAAAGTTATTTTTAAGAATTTACTTATATATTTTTAAATATATTTCTAGATCTATGCATACATATGCATGTACATATACACGTGTATATATAAAAATTTAAAACTCACGTGTCCACTGCCAACAGATTCATCCACAGAGTCACGTTGATGTAAACGATCTAGAGGAACAAGGCTAGGAGTGACATGAGGTATGTCCACCTACAATATATATACATATATATCAGTACATGAATATCTAGTTAAAACTAAAATTTAAAAATAATTAAAAAGGAATTGAAACATGCACATGCACACATACATGCACATCATCTGATATTGGATGACTTGAGTCCTCTGAAACAGTCGCCTCCACCATATCAACTACATGGTCAGGCGACGAACCAACATCTACATCCATCTAATCTATCCCATGTCGTGACATAAATGATGAGTGAAGAGGAAGTTGTGCAGGTGAGATGGCATCAGTGATGACGAACCAGAACCGATCAACATCTTAGTAAAACCCATAGTCTGTGTAGCTGTCAAATCATTTGTAGGTGGATCCTAACATGCACTAGTGTTGGGCTAAGAGTGATGGGATCCTGGAAGTGAATGAGCTCCGCATCCCAAATGATCTCTAACACACTCTACATTGATCCCATATTCTAATGCAATGAAGGAATATGCCTCCAAGAGGTCCTCAGCCAAACAATGCAGAGTCTTGTGTGCCATATCTCCTATAAGTGCATCAAGCTCTATGGGAGTAGGGATACCTGCCACTGTATAAGGATCCATGGTGGTCCACTATGCTAAAAATGGTGTGGATCGTGAATTTCTAGACATCAAATACTGACCTACGTGATTAATAGATATCCTAGTGGTGGCAGCTACAATGTCACCTACAGTGTCAATTGCTTCCTTTTGGGAAGCAACAACAACCTCATCTACTATGGGGACTAGAGCTGGGGTGAGAGCAGGAGACCTCTCACCAACCAATACCCTAAACACTAGGGTTGGTCTATATGTTTTACAATAGGTGGGCTTATCGGCAATCCTACCACACCCTTGACCAGCATATGGTGGAATGTCTAGGTAGTTGACTTTGAGGCCCAAATGGACCTCAGCATACAACTGCTGAACAAAATACAATGGAATCTATTCATTGTTTGGGTATTGACCATGTGCTATGAGAAATCATGGGTAGATCAATGAGGCCATAACACGATCAACACATCTAGTGAGCTGGTATCTCCTAACCTTACACACATTTTGATAAAATGGAAAACAAGTGTTTTTTATCATTTCTTTGGTCACACTATCCTATATTTGTTTAAGGGGAACATCACCATGTACTTCTTCCCACATGTGGGAAAAAATAGCAACTAATCTAGATGGGGAAAATGCACTACTCCTCTCAAGTTCATTTCTTAGTTTTTCTAGACTATGTAATATTGGCATGCATGGTTCCAAATATATCCCTAGGTTTGCACCTTGTGCTAATGAGTCTCTCAATTTCTTAATCTCATTAGTGGTATTTGCAAACAAATTTTCTGTAGGTGGAACATTTGCATTTTCCATGTTATATATGTATGTACACCTAAAGGAGCAATGTGACCTTGGTAAATAATATATCTAGATGGAATAGAAATATAAAACAATTCTAATAATTCATCTACTCATCAATAATATTTTCATACCATTAACAAAAAGAATTCAACATCTATCTAGTTTTTAGTAATCAAAACATTCAAATTACTAGATTTCACACAAAACATAACCTAAAACAGTTCTAAATTTTAAATTTACAAGTGTGCACCCTAATACAAAATGTGTCATTAAAGACTTAAAAAATATTGATAAAGGTTGCATCGAAGATTCATTTCCTACAACTAGTAATAAAGGGAAAGCATCATTACTTAACATTGTTGGTCATGTAAAATCAATTTAGTCATTATTGAAGGTACAACTAAGAGAAGAAAATGAGAGAGATGATAAGCTTGTAAATATAATTTCTAAATTATTGAAGCAATATTTTGATGAGGAAACCAAAAAATTAGAAATAAACTTCCTCATATACATAAAGAAAAATAAATAGGAGGAAGGGACGCATGCACATAATATTTATCATGAAACTTACCATACAATGTACAAGAACATGATACTAACCTGAACAAAGGTTTCTTATAAGTACACAACAAACCTAGATGAAGATTTAACCCTAGTACAAAAAGAAAGAAATAATGAAAGAATAGGAGAAAATGAAGATTTAATCTCTGTACATATCTTTTCTATTATCTCAAATCTTATAGATAATATAAAATCCTCCATATGAAAATATGACCTTATATTTACTCATTTAGATAATATTAATAATTATTTTATTACTCTTATTTTTATAAATTTCTTGGTTATTATAGTAAAATAAATCAATTCTTATATTTTTTTAAATTAAAAAGTTTCCTATACAAATTATACAACTAGATATAATGGACTAGCTTTGTATAATGATGCACAATGTTCAATCCTTGATGTTCCAAATCATTGATGAAAGATGGAATGATGCACGTAATTGGTTGTAGATCCAAGTCTCCCAATAGATGAAGGAAATGAAGGCTTTATATTTTTATTAATAGACTATATTAAGTGTTACCATGGTTAATTATGAATTTTAATAGTTTAAATGTAAAAAGTAAAGAATCTCTTAGCAAGAGAGCTATTTATTGTATGTTTAGAAGATCTTATGAGTCTATTGATTATATTATTTTACAAGAAGTAAAATTGGTAATATGTAACCATAATTGAGCACTTTAATTTATGTAGAAGGATGCTTTTATTTGAAGCTAGTCATTAGAATAATAGACATGATATGAAATTTTATTGATAAGTATATGATAGATTATGTGATTGACTCTAGTGTTTACCCATGGTACAAATTATTTTAAGTTATTTATAAAATTAACCTAGCTTAAGTTTGGCATTATTTGTCTTTATGAATTAGATGATTACCAATGAAGATATCCCTTATAAGGTTCAATGTAATGATGGAAAATAAAGATGAAAAGTATTAAGGACATATATTTTATTTTAATGGCATAATAAGATAACCCTCTACTAGCAAATGAAAAATCATATGTGCTTCATTGTGTAATTATTGAAATTGGCACCCTATGATTTGATAGAAATTGGGATATATGGATTGATCTAAATGGAGCTATATCAAATAATTTTAGATCTATTATAAGTGACATAAAGCCTCAATGTCTCATTTGTATTAAAATATGGGGATGATGTGGCTATTTTAAGGCCCAAATTTTCATGTGTTAATAGCATAAACATATAACATTAATTTTTTTGGGAGTTTGTACCAAATACCTATTTCCAAACACAACTTTTGTTTAAAATACCTCAAGACCTATGAATGAAATTAAAAATTTCCTAGTAAAGACCATCAAGGAAGGTCTTAATGCCATATGTGGCTTCCTTTGCCTATTATATGAAATTCAACTAAAATAGCTTTTAAGAAATAGTTCCACAAAATTAGAGGGGTCCAACCATGTTTTCAATTAATTTAAAACTATTATTTTAGGATTTTTTAATTTTTTAATTTATATAAATTTCTTACATTATTTTGAATTAAAATGATAATAGTGCCCCATAAATTACACAAAATTGAATGTTATTAAAATTTTGGTTAAAAATTAAGACGGTTAACCTTTAAAGCCATTGAGGAAGGTATTGCTACTACAAATGGTTTATCCATGAAGGGCTTGAAGTCTCATAAAGAAAGTAAATACAAGAGGAAGGAACATATAGATGATTTCCTCACAAGTATATAAATGTTTCTACTTGATTATTTATTTCATCCTGTTAGTTAATAGATTTATCACCTAACTCTATATTCTTATGCCCACAAAGGTGCTAAATGTAACCACAGTTGAATCGGTAACGTGCTATAACATTATAAACTTCAAAACCGATTCTCTGCTTATTTTAAAAGGTGGCAGCTACCTTCATCTAATATTCAATGAATAATTTTTAAACTAGTGATGCTTTTAACCAAAAAGAAAATAAAGGAAGGGGATTTTAACCAGAAAGCTTTAAAGGTATCAATTAATCTCATGCAAACATAAATAGAACTCCTTAAGAAAAGGAAACAACTAAACCAATATCACCATAGAATTCTTATTCACAGATAATAACACCAAAATAATACAACAAAATATATCATTTGTCATCTCAATAATAGATATCACGCTAGAAAATATTCAGTAGAAATAGAATAAATCCATACACCATAACTCAAACATTACGCATGCATAAACTTCACCAATTTCTTCTATATCAAAATAATAAAGTTTGTTCTCATGAGTAAATCAAATTTTGCACAAAAGATCTTAACATCATTCGAATCAATATTTAAACATAGCCAATGTCTTTGGTAACGGTTTCTTGAAAGTAACCATACTGAAAATTAAAAAGAAGTCATTAACTTAAAAGAGCCAATTTTAAAGAAAGTTTTCGAAAATGCTAAAAATAAACTATGCATCGGTCTCACTTGCTTCAACTTCATCAGCTTTTGGTTCCTCATTCCCCTCTTGTTGCAAAAAACTTTCCTACATCTTCATTCTGGCTTTGTACTCCCTATACCTGGTAATGATTGTGAAAATCTCTCTATTGTCTGGTGTCAGTGTCATCTGAAGCCTGATTCTCCATTTTCTGAGAGCAACCTTAGATTCGTTTAGTGTGGAAGACCTCCTTTTTGCTTCAGATTTAAAAGTTTCAAGAGAGAGCTCTTGCCTCCCAAGCTTTGAGAAAGATTCCTTAGTCATTGTAGTAGGATCTGCTATTTCCTTGTTGAAGACTTCTCTAAATTTTGAGCAGATTTCTTTTGCGTCTAGAATTTTCTCATCAAAATCATCCATTATCCTTACCTACAAATCATGAAAATTTCTTTTTACTTCTCCTAACATATCTAAATACTTTTCCAATACTTCAATGATTTATTTTACCAAGTCATCATATATACTTAATTTCCATTTGAGTGAATCAGGCCATGAAGGATCTAATTCCTTTGGATCACAAACAATATAAATTCATTTAACAACTTCAATCAATCCATGGAAACCAACTCTTTCATTTCTTCTGAAAGAACATAAAGACTAGTCTGATCTTTCCTAACTTGCTATAGTTCTGCCATTAATCCCTTTCTTTTATCAACAATATGAGTGTAAGAAATCATAGATTTACTAATGAAAAATACAGTTTCTTGAGATAATTCTTCAATCCACTCATTGGCAGCCTTGGAGTAATTTAAATTTTTTCTAATCAATTACATCACAGACTCATCAATAACCCTTTCTTGGGAACTAGAAGCCTTGGCAAAAAAAAAGGGAGAAACAATGGAAGAGATAAAGTTTTTAAAATCCAAAACCTGAGATTGCAATTTTACTCTTTTTTTTATGGTCCTGGTGGCACAGCAACATGCAAATAGAATATTGCTACTATGTTTCTCCTGAAAGAGAAAGACAACACATGGATGTCTTAGCTCCCAAGGTCTTTGTAGTTGGTTCTCAACTATGCTGATGTTGCTCAATGGTCAATGTAACAGTAATGTTCAAGGGGCCTGCTGGTGTAGAGCTTCTGGATTGTTCTAAGATCAAACCTACCTTAACCAGGGTTTTAAAGAAACATAAAAAAGATGGATCAGAGCTTTGGAAGAGAAATGAATGTTAATTTATCTGAATTAACCAGACTTGTTACCTTTCAAAGAATTCCTAACTAAAACTGCAGAACAAAATCAACTAGTGATTAACACACAGTCTCATTCATTCACAGTGTTGATTTCAATAACAGATTGCAAGTCACCATTTAAACAAAACATAAAATAAAACTTCAATCCTTGAAAGATTCTCATATTAAATGAGTAACTAAAGATAAACAGCATTCTGGAACACAACATGAAGTAGATTTTAATCTGGTTGCTTCTACTGTCAGTGAAATAGATAAGCAACATTTACAAATCTGGCACAATCACCAATGTACAGAAAATCCATGACTCCAAATTGTTTCCATTTACACTAAGAAAAATTGAAAGATACATTAGTTTATTTTGAGTCTAACTCCTAACTAAGAAGGCAAAAGAAGCTCCCATTACAAAGAATTAGGACGCAGCTCTATCTCCTCTATTTCTCCTCTAAAAACTAACTACTTTCCTTCTAACCCCTTTACAAAAATGCAAGAATGCCATATATACAAAGTGTACCCAAAAATAATGCGTTGTCCCCTTGTTTTTAGGGTTTACAAATATCTGCTTTCAGGAGGTTCAGCTCCTAATCTTTCTAAAAAGAGTCAATGATGCATTCAATGTGAAGCCCTGTTGTCCATGTCGGTGAGGGCTTGACCTCAGGAAAAGCCTTTAGATCTTTTGTAGCTGCAACATTTACTCCTGGTATCCGTGTCTATCTTTCAACTCCTTCGAAGGGCTTCCTTGAATTCTCTAAAGCTTTTTTCCATTAATACTGATCTATCTTTGCCAGTGGTCACTACAGCTATCCCTATGAGTCATAGTTTCTTCATTCTTCTAGCCTCCTTCATGTTCTAGACTTCTCTACATGCTGAGCGTCTTTTGGAAGCAGCATTAGACTCATTGCTAGATCTAAACATCATCACCCGAGTTGATCCATCACCTTTTGATCTCAAAAGGAGTCCATATTGTTTTCATTTTGTTGGTCTTCCTTCACAGAGGTAGTCAATTGGTCAAATTGTCGCCGGTTTGGGCCTTCTTAGATCCTCCTGATTGGTGAAACATAGGCCACGCAGGATTCCCAGGCGGTCAAAGGTGGTCCACATTTAAATCGCATGTCGGTGAGACACTAATCGTGTCTCCCCAATGTGATTTTGCCTCCTAACAGTTATTGGCGTAACCTATGATAGTCATCCAAGGTTCATGGTGAGAGACAAAATCTATATCGATACCTCAAAAACCATCGGCAAGAAAAACATTATCAGCCAGAGGTCATGGTGATTTCTAATCAGTCATACCGATATCCCTTTTCTATTGGTGGGTCCATTGCTATCGGCAAGACCAACATCAGTCGAGGAGACATCACAGCGAGCCACCCTAAGTTCATTTTGTATCGGCAAGACCCTATCGAGTCAGTAGGATGTCACGGCAAGGCTCAGAATCCTTTGGCAAGCTCATTTTTTTATATCGGGGAGACCTCCATTAGTCAAGAAGACCTTGTGGCGATATTACTCTATTCTCCCCAGGCTTATTTCCTTTCGGTGAGACCTTACTTATCACTGAGACTTCATGGTGATGTTCTCTCTCTTTGGCTCAGAGCTCCTATCAGCAAGAGTCTGCCTTGTCGGTGAGATGTCCTTCAAATCAGCGAGACATCCTGGCGAGTTCCCCTCAATCATACCAATATCCCCTTCTATTGGTAAATCCATCGTTGTCGGTAGGAGATAAGACGGTCGTCAAGACCTTATGTCAAGCCCTTCTTCTCTCGATGAGCATATTCCATCTCGGAGAGACTTCTTTGTTTCAGGAACACCTTACCCCAAACTCACGCCATGTCATCGAGAGATCCCTAGGTCCCTGAAACCTTTCATCGAGGGCACCTCACTACACCGATGGGAGAAATCGTGTCGGCAAGACCATCGTTTGTCAGTGTGACCCTATAGTGAACCCCCTTCATTCTCCCCACTTGCTCATTCCTATCGGAAAGACTTCTCGTGGTCGGGGAGACCTTTTATCAGACGGCCAGAGTTATAGTGATATCTACTCATATCGGCGAGACTCCCTGTGTTCAGCCAGACATCATGCCGAACATAAATCTTTTGGAAAGACACTCGGTAGTCGGGTAGACATCATCCCAAAGCAATTTCCTTTTTCTGAGCCGAGATCACTTCGTTTCATGTTGGTGAGACTCCCTTTTGTCGGCAAGACATCACAGCGATACATATTTTTTTACGCGAGATGAGATTATATTCGGGGAGACCCTCTTAGGTCGGTGAGACCTCTTGCCGAAACCACAACTCTTTTGGCTAGAGATTTACCGTTTGGCCAGACTTCCTGGCGAATGCATCTCCTTTCACCAAGACCTCTCCACCTCACCCAGACATCACCCCTTTAGCCAGACCTCACACCAAAGGGAGAACCTTTGGCGAGACCCTTTTGTCAAACTGTCGGCAAGAGTTCTATTTGTCGGCAGGACATTTTTCCAATGATGTCGTCCTTCGCCGAGACCACACCTCTGTCGCCCAGACTTACTTTGATCAGTGAGACTTTACACCGACCAAAGTTTCCTTTCGCCAAACCGAGAGCACTTCGGGGAGACCTTAGCATATCGGCCAGACCTCATGGCGAAGGGACAACCCTTTCACCGAGACCTCACCTTTTCGGCCAGATGCTATGCCAAACACAAATCCTCCACCCGATACTGCTTTATTTCATTGAAACTTCTTTCGATCGATGAGACCTTTTGGCGAATGCTAAACACTCTCCCCAAGCCTGTTGTGTTACACCGAAGGCTGACCCCTCGGTGAGACTCATGGTAATCACCCAGACCTCCTACCAAAGGAAAAATTATCGTCAAGCTCAAACTTTCGGTGGGACCTCCTTCTGTCGGGTAGACTTCCCTCCTTCGCTAAGACCTTATGCCGAACATGGAATCTTTT
Source organism: Sequoia sempervirens (assembly GCA_007258455.2). Classification (NCBI taxonomy): domain Eukaryota; kingdom Viridiplantae; phylum Streptophyta; class Pinopsida; order Cupressales; family Cupressaceae; genus Sequoia; species Sequoia sempervirens. Next base: position 216,034,229 of record VDFB02000002.1, on the reverse strand, counting down.
GGCGAGGGCTCCTCCAGTTGGCGAGACACATAAAGACCTACGTGACAGGGATGTTTGGGTGACCTGTGAGCCTCATATGAATAGAACGCATTTTCAGTCGGTAAGACAACTACAAGGTTTTGTCGACTTTCTTCTTTGAGAAACTTTGTGCCCAACTGGATTGGGGAATGCCTTCCAATTGAGCTCCCCTGACAAATATCATCATGTGTGCAATTTAATCATGTGAAACAAGGTCTGCATTATTCCTCATAAGAAATTAAAACATATTATAATAAAATTCACTATTGCTTGTGATTATTTCATTCAATCTCCAGCAAGAAGAAAACCAATTTAAGCTGAGAACCAAAATTTCACAAAACAAGAAGGAAAACTCAGGAAGAAAACAGAAGAAACCCCAAAGAGCAAAGCAAATAACCAAAGGCAATGAAAGGAAGAGAAAAAGGGGGACCCATTTTGTTCCAGAATAAAATGGGGTGGTTATGCAAGGCATAACAAATGGTGACTCGGCTGGAAAAAATGGTTTAACCATTTTCAAGAAGCTGAAGGATTCAGCTACCCAGAACTCCTGGTTCATGAACATCGCAACTCCAGTTGGGTCAATTTTAACAACCAAGGCTGAGCTAGAATCTCAAACATCAGTCAACACTAGCTACCCATGAATCTATGTGTTTGCTTGATTGTGCATCACTCTTTTATAAAGTTTTCTTCATCTTTTGAACAACAATGTGCAAGATTTAAGCTACATGAGTTGAGTCCCTTTAGCTGTCATGCAATGATATCCTAGGAATTGCTCCGCTACTAGTCAGGCGTCCATAGCCCCAATGGAGATACCTCTAGTTTTCTCACAGCATTGCTCTACTGCCATCCAGGTGTCTATAGCCCCGGTAGAGATACTAGAATCACCCATTCATATTGAGTCTTCATTCTCTTTAAATAGTTCTCTCTCTTTTTTTGTTTTCTCATAGAGTTTCAAATATTTCATTCAATTTTTTCTCAATACGTCAGATGTTTAACATCTATTTTGGGTTGAAAACTACCATGGACCTCATAATAGCATTTGGGAGATTGGATTTTTCACTCAAATATTACAACACTATCATCTTAGGACAAATATACCATTACAAGAGGTGATGGTCTTGATGATTTGTGACAGATTCAGAGGGAGTCAATGAAGGTTATTTACTTCGCACCTTGTTTTTTAAGACTTTCCACAACTCTTATTGACAATAGGCATAAAGAAAAAAGTGTAGGACAAAATCACCCCATCAAAAAACTTGAAAATATCTAAACCACCTCTCTCCTAATAGCCAAAGTATGCCTTAGATAACAACCCACCATTTTAAGATGGAAAGAACAAAGAGAACCCCGAAGAACAAACAAGATAGAAACAAAAGAACAAAGGAAACGAAAGGATAGAAACAAACAAACAAACAAACAACAGAGCTATTTACATGCAGAAAAGAAAACTATTTATATGGAGAGACTATTTACAAGCAGAAACATAGAAACTAATAAGAGAAACCAATTATTTACATAAATGCACAAAAAACAAACTATTCACAAATAGAAAAACAAGAGGACATGGAAAAAAGAAAACAACAGAACAAAAAGAAAACTAACCAAACCAAAAACCAACACTAACTTATCCTAATCCTAACTAACTCCAAAGCTAGGCCTTGCATACACAAAACTATAAAAATTTGTACATTGACTTGACTGATTTCTCACTATGTGCAGCAATCTTAACCTACTAGGCACAGTTCTAAACCTAGCAAATTTATCTTTATACTTAGAAATATGAATTGTATAGGCAATAAGTTCATTCTGAGGGCATAAAGCTTGAAATATTATCAGTTGTGGGTTCTCAGTTTTGTCATGATTTACCCACAAACATGTTTTACTATCCCCAATGCCATAATCGAACTGAAAATTATTAAAATACAGAGGATAATGAAAGGACACCACCTGATTCAGAAGATTCACAGTTACTAATGCATACTTGTGGTGTACTCGGGGTCTCGGCTCATGGAACATCACCGAAGCAAGGTTTTTCTTGGAGCTAGGATACTCACCAACCAGCATCTCTATATTTGTCTTAGGTATAGAGTCAAAAAATTTATGGATTTCTTGAGATGAAGTCTCACTTTCAACATTCTCGTGAAACATGTCACCCCCAAGGGTTTGAGAATTTGTGTCCAGTTTATCACCATTAATGTCAAGAATACTGGCACATGGTGAACAAGGATTTCCTTCAAGCTCATTTGAATGCACGAGGTCAAAATCAGGAAAGCACTTTCTCAATTCATATTCTTGCACATCATCAACAAGAACATGCCATTTAGCATCAAATTTATCAGCATTAAGATCAAATTGATTAGTGGATGCTAAGCAAGGACTCTCTTTAAACAACACATTTGAGTAAATAGAATCAAAATCAAGAAAATACTCCATTGTTTCATTCTCTTCGTCATGTTGAAGAGATTCAACTTCTAAGATAACCTCTTGGTTTCTTTCTTGGTATTCCTCTACTTCATCCAAATGTACCCTGTCATGAATTTCCTCAAGGAGCACTTGACTGATCTACACATCTACTTGAACTTCTCCCCTTAAAATTTAATTTTATCATTTAAGTCCTTGTCTTTGACCATAAGATTCATTGGCAATCTCATCTTGAAGTGTGTTATCTATTTCAATCCGTCCACTACTTAAATCAGCAGAGTCATCCTCTTGCATTAACCCATCAAAGTGTGTTTCTTCCTCATCCACCATCATGAAAGAATCTATGAATGCATCGATGAATCCATTCTCTACTTCTATCAAGCCCTCACTAGGTAAATGAGTTTCATCAGTTGTTGTATCCATCTCAATGCAAGGATCAAAGTCATCAAAAGATAGGGAAGAATTAAACCTCTTCACACAGTTACTCTCATCATTTTGGATGGACTGATTATCATTTTCATGTGTGCTAGTTGTTTCATTCTCCTCATTGAGGGTATACGTATTCCAAGGATCTTCCATAAGTATTCCTTCAATAGTGATTAGTTGCTTGAAATATAACTCCATCCTTCCTAGGAAGACATGGCAGTCCATCTAAGAGTGTTGATTAGTTCAATGTATCCTACATCCACTTGGCCCAACAAGTTCTGACAGTTTTAGATCTCCTAGCTCTTCTAACTTCTCTTTTATTCGATTTTGCATACAAGGGATATCAATCCAACATGAACCATGTTCCTTTATCCATTCCTCATCATCCTGATTCTCATCTTGATCAGGAGAGTTGTTTAAATCGTTGGAAGATATTGTTGATTTCTCATGACAGCATTCCGATATTAATACCTCATCTCCTTCAAAGCCATCATTAGTACTAGCATTTTCAACAAAGCTAGATTATATCCTGAGATTTCCATTATGCTCTAAATTTACATCCCTTTCATGCTTTTTACCAAACAAGTCATCAAAATTATATACTTGCTCATCAAATGTTTCATCCACAACTTCATTGTGATGTAATGGGCTATGTTTTTGAATATGACTAAAAAGAGATGATATGGTTATAACTTCATTGTCAAGTGAAGTACTTAACTCTGTGATTGGATTTTGTAGAAATGAGTTCTCCCAATGGTCTTGTGTGCGATTGACCTGATGTGGGGTGTTGGAAAATGTGGTGCTTGGAACCTTAGGAGGGTTGTAACTTCTTGGTGACAATAATTGCACCTGGGTAGGGATGGTGGGTGAAGTGGCATAATGCTGCAGATGATGACAATTTGCAAGCACCACAAGAGGATTATAACCCTGAGTTTGGCTATCTGAATTCCTAGTGTCACCTCCAAATTGTGCCAATAAGAGAGCTTTTTTCAATACATCATTCAAGGATGTAGCCTCACCACAACATCTGACTTTGGTTGTAAATGAGTGGTTTAAACCCCAATAATAATGTTCTATCAATATATGATCATCCACAACCAAATCTAAAGATTGAACCCTTTGATACATAAACAAAAATCTGTGATTAAATTGATAAATTGATTCCAATGGTTTCCTTCTTGTGGTTGCAAATTCAAACGATGGGTCTTGTGTTCATGCATAAGGGTCAAACTGATCCACAAACAAAATTTCTAACTCCTTCCATGAACAAATATAATTTGGTGGAAGATTAACATACCATTGCCTTGCTGAACCTTGAAGTGTTTTGACAAAAAGTTGACAGGTTGTATCTTCATGAAGAATCCAGTGAAGAGTCATCAAATCTTTGCAAATCCTAACATAATCTTTAGCAATTTGTCCACTGTTAGAAAAAAATAATGGAAGCCTATCATATAGGTGACCAGGGAATTCATGGACAAATCCTGGTATATAGAAAGGGCTACCCATCGGAGCTGGGTTTTCAAAGATCCAACCCACTCCAACTCACAACAATCCAAAATTTCTCAAGGAGGCTGTCCTTTTAGCGCTAGTTTTTCTTGATGGTCCTGGTGGCATAGCAACATGCAAATAGAATATTGCTACTATGTTTCTCTTGAAAGAGAAAGACAACACATGGATGTCTTAGCTCCCAAGGTCTTTGTAGATGCTTCTCAACTATGTTGATGTTGCTCAATGGTCAATGTAATAGTAATGTTCAAGGGGCCTACTGGTGTAGAGCTTCTGGATTGTTCTAAGATCAAGTATAAATTCAAACCTACTTTAACAAGGGTTTTAAAGAAACATAAAAAAGATGGATCAGAGCTTTGGAACAAAAAAGAATGTTAATTTATCTGAATTAACTAGACTTGTTACCTTTCAAGGAATTCCTAACTAAAACTGCAAAACAAAATCAACTTGTGATTAACACACAATCTCATTCATTCACAGTGTTGATTTCAATAACAGATTGCAAGTCACCATTTAAACAAAACATAAAATAAAACTTCAATGCTTGAAAGCTTCTCAAATCAAATGATTAACTCAAGACAAACAACATTCTGGAACACAACATGAAGTAGATTTTAATCTGGTTGCTTCTACTGTCAATGAAACAGATAAGCAACATTTACAAATCTAGCATAATCACCAGTGTATAGAAAATCCATGACTCCAAATTGTTTCCATTTACACTAAGAAAAATTGAAAGATACATTAGTTTATTTTGAGTCTAACTCCTAACTAAGAAGGCAAAAGAAGCTCCCATTACAAAGAATCAGGATGCAGCTCTGTCTCCTCTATTTCTCCTCTAAAAACTAACTACTTTCCTTCTAACCCCTTTATAATAAGGAAAGAATTCCATATATATAGAGTGTACCCAAAAAGAATGCGTTGTCCCCCTATTCTCAAGGTTTACAAATATCTGCTTTCAGGAGGGTCGGCTCCTGATCTTTCTAAAAAGATTCAATGATGCATTCAATGTGAAGCCTTGCTATCCATGTCGGTGAGGGCTTGACCTCAGGAGAATCCTTTAGATCTTTTTTAGCTGTAGTATTTACTCATGGTATCTGTGTCTATCTTTCAACTTCTTTGAAGGGCTGCCTTGAATGCTCTAAAACATTTTTCCATTAATACTGATCTATCTCTGCCAGTGGTCACTACAGTTGTTCCTATGAGTCATAGTTTATTCGTTATTTTGGCCTCCTTCATGTTCTAGACTACTCTGCACACTGAGCATCCTCTTGAAGTAGCATCAGACTCGTTGCTAGATTTTAACATCATCACCCAAGCGGATCCATCACCTTTTGATCTTAGAAGGAATCCATATCATTTGCATTCTATTGGTCTTCCTTCACAGAGGTAGTCAATCATTCAAATTTTTGTCGGTCCACCTTCTTAGCTCCTCCTGATTGGCAGAACATAGGCCATGCAGGATTCTCGGGTGGTCATAGGTGGTCCATATTTAAATCACATGTCGGTGAGACACTAATCATGTCTCCCCGATGCGATTTTTCCTCCTAACAGTTATCGGCATAACCTATGACAGTCAGTCAGGGTTCATGGCGAGAGACAAAAGCTATATCGATACCTCAAAAACCATCAGCAAGACAAACATTATCGGCCAGAGGTCATGGTGAGTTCTCATCAGTCATACCGATATCCCTTTTCTATTGGTGGGTCTATCGCTATCGACAAGACCAACATCAATCGGGGAGACGTCACAGCAAGCCACCCTGAGTTCATTTTGTATCGGCAAGACCCTATCGAGTTAGCAGGGCATCACAGCGAGGCTCAGAATCCTTTGGCGAGCTCATTTTTTATATCAGGGAGACCTCCGTTAGTCGAGAAGACCTTGTGGTGATATCACTCTATTTTCCCCGGGCTTATTTCCTTTCGGTGAGACCTTACTTGTCACTAAGACATCATGGCAATGTTCTCTCTCTTTGGCTCAGAGCTCCTATCGGTAGGACATCCTGGCGAGTTCCCCTCAGTCATACCGATATCCCCTTGTGTTGCTAAATCCATCGTTGTTGGTAGGAGATAAGACGGTCGTCAAGACCTTATGTCGAGCCCTTCCTCTCTCGGCGAGCATATTCCATCTTGGGGAGACTTCCTTGTTTTGGGAAGACCTTACCCGAACTCAAACCATGTCACCGAGAGATCCTTGGGTCGCTGAGACCTTTCATCGAGCACACCTCACTACACCGATGGGTGATCCCATAATAGTGGTTTACAATTTTTGGCCAAACTAGACACTGGAATTTTTATTTTTAACTAAATCTTCACATTCAGACACCTATAGCGGCTAAACCGTGAGGAATTTCAAGATGATGCAAACTAGAGTCTCATCAAGTTTTGTCTGTAGATTCTAAAAAAAAAAATCAAAATTTTTGGAATCAAATTGCACTTTTTCCATCTCCCACAAAACTAGTTTTTTTCAAAAAATAACATTTTTAAAAAGTGGCACACGTATAACACATAACTTTTTTTCCATGAAGGATAAAATTCTAATTCTTTCGAATTTAGATTTTTAACTTTGATATCTAGTGCTTGCACTTGGTTAGATAGTTTTTTATTGAATATTTTTTCTTTAATCAAGTTTCAAGTCAAACCAATGACAATTCAGACATAGCGACCATATAATAACTTTTTTTGTATATATCGAAATTCAATTATTATTATTTTGTTGGATCAAGGACTTCAATATCTGGTGCACTCATATTTTTCAATTTTTTTTGATAATCTACTATTTTTCCACATGTGCAGAATAGAGACCTTCATTTTCGACAAAAACCTATGTTTAATAAAACTAAAAAAACAAATACATAATAAAACCAAAACATATTAAAATTATATTCATTGGACAGCTCGTTTTGAGGACTACCTGACTCCAATTGGGTTTGTGGAGATTCCCCCATTTTCATCCTCAACCTGAGAGTCAAAGCGTATAAAATTAGGTTTTTGTGTGAACAAAGTCAAAAATTAGGGAAAGGGGGTTAGGGGGGGGTTCGCTAGAACCCGGTTCATTCGAACCCTCTCAATATGCATTTTCCATTTTGTTTTTGGGTGAAAATGTGGGCCCCGTGATTGATGGGTTCGGTCAAACCCTAGTTCGGTTGAACCTATTTATGGTTCAGTCAAACTTGCAGGTTCATTCAAACCCCTAAAACCAATTTTTTTGCCATGGGGCCATTTTTTCTCAGTTTTCCTTCCTCCATCAAATTGTAAACCACTATTGTGGCTTCACCCTGATGGGAGAAATTGTGTCGGTGAGACCATCGTTTGTCGGTGCGATGCTATAGAGAACCCCCTTCATTCTCCCAACTCGCTCATTCTTATCGGCAAACTTCCCGTGGTCGGGGAGACCTTTGTTGGGCGGCTATAGTTATAGTGATATCCACTTAAATCGACGAGACTCCCTGTGTTCAGCCAGACATCATGCCAAACATAAATATTTTGACGAGACACTCGGCAATCGGGGATACATCATTCTAAAGCAATTTCCTTTCGCCGAGCCGAGAGGACTTCGTTTCATGTCAGCGAGACTCCCTTGTGTTGGTAGGACATCACGGCAAAACATCCTTTTTCTGGGTGATGTGATATTATATTCAGGGAGACCCTCTTAGGTCTATGAGACCTCTTGCCGAAACCACAACTCTTTTGGTGAGAGATTTACCGTTCGACCAGACTTCCTATCGAATGCATCTCCTTTCACCAAGATCTCTCCGCTTCACCCAGACATCACCCCTTCAGTCGAACCTCACACTAAGGGGAGAACCTTCGATGAGACCCTTTTGTCAAACTGTTGGCAAGAGTTCTATTTGTCAGCAAGACCTTTTTCTGACACTGCCATCCTTCGCCGAGACCACACCTCTGTCGCCCAGACTTCCTTTGATCAGTGAGACTTTACATCGACCAAAGTTTCCTTTCATCGAACTGAGAGCACTTCGAGGAGACCTTAGCATATCAGCCAAACCTCATGGTGAAGGGACAACCCTTTCACCGAGACCTCACCTTTTTGGCTAGACGCTATGCCGAACACAAATCCTCCACCCGATACCGCTTTATTTTGTTGAGACTTCTTTCGATCAGTGAAACCTTTTGGTGAACGCTAAACACTCTCCCCAAGCCCGTTATGTTACACCATAGGCTGACCCCTTGGCGAGACTCATGCTAATGGCCTAGTCCTCCTGTCGAAGGCAAAATTATCGTCGAGCTCAAACTTTCAATGGGACCTCCTTCTGTCAGGCAGACTTCCCTCCTTCATCGAGACCTTATGCCGAACATGGAATCTTTTGGTGAGGGCTCCTCCAGTCGGCGAGACACATAAAGACCTACAGCGACAGGGATGTTTGGGTGACCTATGAGCCTCATATGAATAGAACGCACTGTCAGTTGGCAAGACAACTGCAAGGTCTTGCTGACTTTCTTCTTAGAGAAATTTTGCGCCCAACTAGATTGGGGAATGCCTTCCAACTGAGCTCCCCTGACAAATATCATCATGTGTGTAATTTAATCTTGTGAAACAAGGTCTGCATTAGTCCTCATAAGAAAGTAAAACATACTATAATAAAATCCACTATTGCTTGTGATTATTTCATTTAATTTCCAGCAAGAAGAAAACCAATTTAAGATAAGAACCAAAATTTGACAAAACAAGAAGGAAAACTCAGGAAGAAAATAGAAAAAAAACCCAAAGAGAAAAGCAAATAACCAAAGGCAATGAAAGCAAGAGAAAAAGAGGGACCCATTTTGTTCCAGAATAAAATGGGGTGGTTATGCAAGGCATAACAACTAACTCTTTCATTTCTTCTGAAAGAACATAAAGACTAGTCTGATCTTTCCTAACTTGCTATATTTCTGCCATTAATCTCTTTCTTTTATCAACAATATGAGTGTAAGAAATCACAAATTTACTAATGAAAAATATAGTTTCCTGAGATAATTCTTCAATCCACTCATTGGCAGCCTTGGAGTAATTTAGATTTTTTCTAATCAATTACATCTTAGACTCATCAATAACCCTTTCTTGGGAACTAGAAGCCTCAACAAACAAAAAGGGAGAAACAATAGAAGAGATAAAGTTCTTGAAATCCAAAACCTAAGATTGCAATTTTACTCTTTCCTTCCTTTCTTCTCTCACCCACTTGGATAAAGCATTGACTGAATAACTGGCATGATGTACATCACCTTCAAGTGTCTGGGGACCCATGTCAACATGTATGATTTTATAATCAGCCACAATTATCTTATCATCATCCACATCCTTTAGAAATTCTGCAATTTCCAATATCTGATTACCAGAGATAGCATCATCTTAAGTTCTTGATATTTTCTAGGCTTTCTTGGGCCCTAAGGAAGATTGGAGTAATTTTGTCACTGTATCTACTCTAGCAGATGTCATGTGAGTGTATTTTCTCTCCTTTTCTACTGCTTTACTCAGCCATACTAGAGAATTTTCTATCAGACTAGGGGCTTTATGACTTTGAACAACTTCTTTGGACTCACTAGGAATAATTGATATATTTTCTATCAGAGGAGAAGGTTCTTCAAACAAGGGTGGGAAAGTATTATCTTCAACAATATGCCTAAAAATGTTATCTGAATCTTCAGACGTAGGTTTTGTTTGGGTATTTTTCTTTTTAGGAGCAGGGGTAGATGGGATGTCTTTTTCACATATTGATTTCAACTTGATTGATTCTTCTGGTTCCTCACTATCACCCCCAGATTTTGAATTGGCACTAGAAGACCTGATAGCTATTCTCACTGATGATGTACCTCTAGTGACTATTTGGCTAGATCCGTGTTCATTTTTCTGGGATTCAATTTTGGTTCATGAACAGAACTAGCAACCTTATTCCATTTTCCTTCTAACCAATATTGAATCCTTTTGAATACTGGTTCAACTTGTTTCCTCATATATAAAACTTCATCTTTACTCCAGTCAACTCTAGGATGTGATTTGTCAGGAAAATTCTCATATTCGAGATCAAGAATCGAATCTTCAGACACATTTTCAGGAATTTGGAAAGAGAGACCAAAATTTTGTTTCTACTCAAGGGTTAACCTCATATGATCCCTTCTGAAAACTTCATTTTTATCAGTACAATCCTCCCATAAATCCTCAATTGAATGGTTGGTGTTGATATGAGTTGGAGGCATACAGAATCCTTTTCACAAAGCCCTTGTTGTCAAAATTGTTCTTACAAACAAGTACTAGAGACTGTATAATTTCTAGAATACTTTCAACACACTTATCCATCTGATTATTTTTACAAGAGAAAGGAGTAACTAACAGGAAGACATACCATCATTTCCCCATATTCATGTATTTTATATTCACTATGGTCATTTGTTTGCAAACCTCCAGAAATATGGTACAAGGGCACCAACACCTTGTGGTGTCTATAATAGGATTCCAAAAGGTTCAAAAGGTTATTTCAAGGTTTTCCCATCCTTTTTCCATGAAGACATTGCAAAATATGTAAAAAAAATTGAAAATTTTCCAAAATTGTAATTGTTGTCAAAAGAAGTGAATGAAGGAATTTTGCTGTTTTTGAGTCTAGAAGTCTTAGTAAGGGTTACATAAGGTCTAAATTATCATATTTTATGTTTCTATAAGTGTTATAGGTCTATTAATTTCAATAAATGTGAAAATGCAAAATGTTGCAAATGTTGTCAATGACAATTTTGTTGATTTGTGTTGATTTGTAAAATTAGAGTCATTTAAAGGGTAATTAGGTGCAAGTTGATTGGTTTGAAGGTGGTTATGGTTTGTAAATTTTATAAGAGGCCTTATAAAACTTGAATCAAGATTGATGGAGGTGTAAAAAACTCACACAACAAGAATACCACATTTTTGGTGCATTTTCTGTGTTTTTTTCACTATTTTCTAGAATTCTTTACTATTGTACGGACCCGTACAGTCTCATAATGCTCTGAAAACTTCATTGAATGTGTGTAAATTTTCTAAATTTCATATTATTTTGATTTTGAGTTCTCATTCATTGTTTTGTTAGAGAAATCCAATATTTGCTACAAGTACCCTATTTTTCTTGCAATAAGGGCTTTGAAGGCAAAAAAAGAGATTTTGACCAATCCACCTACTGTTTTCTCCTGTAACTTAGTGGATTGGTTCAAAATGTCTTATTTTATATGTTCCAATGAATTTTTCATCAAAATAAAGCATTTTTGTGGTCAATGTGTGATGCCCTTGGGATGAAAATGCATTTTTTCCCTTGAAAAGTGATGGATTTGAAGTGTTTTTCAATGAATTATCAATGGAGTTGAGTTTTTTAGAATTTAAAATGTCAATTCAGACCCTATGAAATGTTTTTGGACCATTTATTTGTTTATTCAAGCCTAGGAATGAAGATTTTGACAAAACCCTTGTTTTTGCATTAGAAAAGTGGGATTTTTTGAGTTGGGAGTGTTTCTGACTGTACAGGTACAAACTAGTGGTGGATTTTGTGGTTTTGGGCCATTTAATTTTCTTTCCCAATGTTTCAAGGTGATTGGATAAGTTTGAAGGGTACTTCATTTGTTAAATTGACCTTTTTTACTTGATTTTCCTATGGTGAGTGTATTGGAAGTCTAAACTGGTCCAAAGGAGTTATATTTTATATTGAAGTATGTTGTGTAAGTCCTTAATGGATGTCTAAATCCATAATTTATTTGACAAGTCTTTTGGGAAAGTTGGGTGAAAAGTCCCTTGAAGCTGTTTGGCACTACTAGTAGAAAGAATGTACCTGACAAGTGGATTTGTGAAGTTCTTATGAATTTTCTTTGGATTTTGGGTTGATAATATTGTATTTGTCATTTGAAGTTAGTCTCCACTATGGTTCTAGATCAGAGTGGTATCAGAGCATCAGGCACAAGATCTTGTTGTTGGTTGTTTGATTTTGCAAGTTGTGAAGGATGCCTCCAAAGGCTAGTGCAATGGCTAAAGAAATACAAGAGTTTAAGGAGAAATTGGAAAGAAAGGAGAGGATATATAAAGAATCTCAAGATGATACTATAGCAAGGATAGCTTCTTTGGAAAAGAATCAAAGGAGAGGAGTTGTAGATGAAGAGCAAAGTGATGAAGAGGTTGTAGGGGAAGGACATCCTCTAGTTCCGAATGAAGAAGATGAACTAGATCCTAATGAAAGAAGAATGCTTAGGATCCTGAAGGTGCTAAAAGGTTAAAAATATCCTAAGGTAAAAGTTGATGTGCCCATGTATGGAGGTAAGATGGATAGTGAAGAATTTTTAGCATGGATTGATGCTTTGGATAACTTTTTTGAATTTGAAGATATTGATGACAACAAGAAGGTTAAGTATGCAAAGACAAAGTTTCAAAAGGACCAGCTCTTACATGGTGGAATTTTATGCAAGAGGACAGAGTCAAAAAAGGTAAGTCTAAAATATGTTCTTTGGATAGAATGGTTGCAAAAGTTAAGGCTCAATTCTTACGAGTAGATTAAGTTATTCAAACAAAGAGAAATGGAAGTGATGTCTTACACTGAAGAGTTTCATAGATTGTGTATAAGAGCAAGTCATAATGAGGATGAAGTGGAAAGAGTGGCAAGACACTTGAGTGGTTTGAGGTTGAATATAAGGGATGAGATCAGCCTCAATCCACCTAAAACAATTGAAGAACACTTTCAGATGGAAATGAGGGAAGATAGAATCAAAAGGAGACAAGAGAGACAAGCAAGGGGCAGAGGTGGTGTGAATAAAGGAAGAGGTTCAAGGAAATCCAAAGAAGAACATGAACAGGTTGATAAAAACAAGGAACAAGCTCCTGAATCAAAAGGTAGATGGAGAGGTGGAAGAACAAACTTCAGGTCAAAGAGGGATTTCAACATGAGTTTTCAGGTAGATGTTTCAAGTGTAATGAACTTGGACACCCCTTCTTTAAGTGTCCTCAAAATCAGGGTGCAACTTCAAGTGGTGATAGGAGGAATGAGAGAAGAACACAATTGGTTCAAGAGGAAGAGTGTGGAAGTTCTACTACAAATCCAAGTAGGCCTACAGATCCAGAATTTGGAGAGGCACTCACGATGAGGAGAACATTGCTGCAAGGACACAAACAGGAAGACATGAGCCAAAGAAGGAGCTTATTCAGAACTTCATTTAAAAGCAAAGGTAAAGTCTGCCAAGTTCTAATTGATTCAAGTTCTCAAGATAACATGGTGTCTAGGGAAATGGTAGATAAGTTGATTCTAGAAAAGATACCTCATGTAGCACCCTACAAGGTTTTTTGGATGAATGATAGTCAAACTTTAGTGGTGAATGAGCAAGCCTAGTGGATTTTCAGATTGGGGAGTACAAGGATAGAGTCTTGTGTGATATATTGCCAATGGATTGTTGCCATCTACTATTGGGGAGGCCATGGAAATATGATAGAAGGTCTATGTATGATGGTTGGGAAAATACTTACACAATATGGAAGGATGATCAAAGTTGCAAGATAAATCCTTTGCAGGAAAGAGGGCAGAGCAAAGGTAAGTCAAAAGTGATTATGTTTAGTAGAAAGCAGCCTCTAAGGCTTGAAGACAAAAAGGACAGTGCATTTTCTGATTTTCAGCAGAGTAATAGTGATAGGACAGTGAATAAGGCACCTTTGAATGGTGTTAGAACAGTGAATAATCTGATTTTGCAAAAGACAGTGACAAAAATTGTTCCTAAGTCTGATTTGAATAAAGAAAATTTGAACAAATTTGTAGGGATGTATGAGAAACAGGGTGGAGTGTTTGATGAGAGGTTCAATGAGTAGGGTGTAGTGATTGTTGGGACCATAGTGTATCCTATTGTTCAATGTAATGTCACAAAGATGGTGGGAGTTGCTGATGTGAAAGAAATCAAAGTTGTTAATGATTGTGTGAGTGATGATAGAGGTGTGAAAGGTCTAAGAACAATGAGAAGTGCATACAATCCTTCAAGGGCTTCAAATCTGATCACAGGGCAGAGCATACACATTATGAAGGTCAATTGCAAGGCTCTAGGTGAAAACAAGAAAAATGCAAGATTGTTTGGTACTAATGAATTTTTTTGTGCAGGTCTAAGGTCTGAAGCAGCATCAAAAAATTATTTAAGGACAGGAAGACACCAAACACAACTGAAGAAGCATGGAGCAGCAGGGTCAATGCTTGGAGCAACTAGTACCTCTTGGGACAAGGTCTTTTTCTTGATGGGGTGTATGGTGCAGGGGAACCAACACCTTTTGGTGGCTATAATATGAGTCCAAAAGGTCCACAAGTTCATTTCAAGGTGTTCCCATCCTTGTTCCATGAAAACATTGCAAAATATGTAAAAAGCTTGAAAAATTACCAAAATTGTCATTGTTGTCAAATTGAGTGAATGAAGGGATTTTGTTTTTTTTGAGCCTAGAAGTATTTGTAAGGGATAAATAATGTATAAATGATCATATTTTATTTTTATATAAGTGTTAGAGGTCTTTCAAGTTCAATAATTGTAAAAAAGCAAAATGTTGCAAATGTTGTCAATGACAATTTTGGCAATTTGTGTTGATTTGCAAAATTAGTCATTTAAATGGTAATTAGGTGCAAGCTGGTTGGTTTGAAAGTGGTTATGGTTTGTAAATGTTATAATATGCCTTATAAAACTTGAATCAACATTGATGGAGGTGTAAATAACTCACACAACAAGAATACCATGTTTTTGGTGCATTTTCTGTGTTTTTTCACTATTTTCCAGAATTCTTTACTGGTGTACGGACCCATACAGTCTCATAATGCTCTGAAAACTTCATTGAACGTGTGTAAATTTGTTTAATTTCATATTATTTTTATTTTGAGTTCTCATTCATTGTTTTTTGAGAGAAATTCAATATTTGTTGCAAGTACCCTATTTTTCTTGCATTAAGGGCTTTGAAGGTAAAAAAATGAGATTTTGACCAATCCACCCTTTTTTTCTCCTGTAACTCAGTGGATTGGTTCAAAATGTCTTATGTTATATGTTCCAATGAATTTTTCATCAAAATAAAGCATTTTTTTGGTCAATGTGTGATGCCCTAGGACTGAAAATGCATTTTTTTCCCTTGAAAAGTGATGGCTTTGAAGTGATTTTCAATGAATTATCGATGGAGTTGAGTTTGTAAGCATTGAAAATGTCAAGGAAGACCCTATGAAAGGTTTTTGGACCATTTATTTGTTTATTCAAGCCTGGGAATGAAGATTTTGACAAAACCCTTGTTTTTGCATTAGAAAAGGAGGTTTTTTTGAGTTGGGAGTATTTTTTACTATACAGGTGCAAATAGTGGTGTATTTTGTGGTTTTGGTCCATTTAATTTTCTTCCCCAAGGTTTCAAGGTGATTGGATAAGTTTGAAAGGTACTTCCTTTGTTAAATTGACCTCTTTTCCTTGATTTTCCCGTGGTGAGTGTATTGGAAGTCTAAACTGGTCCAAAGGAGTCATATTTGATCTTGAAGTATGTTGTGTAAGTCCTTAATAGATTTCTAAATCCATCATTTATTTGAAAATTCTTTTGGGAAAGTTGGGTGAAAAGTTCGTTGAAGCTGTTTGGCACTACTAGTAGAAAGAATGTACCTGACAAGTGGATTTGTGAAATTCTTATGAATTTCTTTGGATTTTGCATTGATCATCTTCTATTTGTCATTTGAAGTTAGTCTCCACCTTGGGTCTACATCAAAATAATAGCAAATCCTCAGGATACTTAGACAATTTAAGTGGAGCCTTTTCATAACCTCCTATCCTCAAATAAGAAAATCTATCAAACTAGATATAAAAACTTCTAAATTTCAACACCAGAAGTTTTGATTCAAGGGAAAAATGCATTTCAGGGTTTCCATCTAGTTTTCTCATAGTTTCCATTAAAAAGGCATCATTAACAAGACAATATTCTCCCATCCCAACCTGCCTGGTAAACTATGGATAACATTTATATATGGGCATGCTAGAATTTGGTGGCACTTGTGGTTTCAGCCCTAGCCAGAAAGATCTCTGACTAGCAATGATATATATCAAGCAAGAACACAGATGAAAGGTAGCAATTTTTTGAAAATTAACTAATTGTTCATGCAAGTGGAAGAAAATTATCTTGGCCCAATCAATAAACACATTATCATCACAACTAACCCAAATGAACTGACACATCTAGTCTTCAAATAATTCAATTTGTGCATTCCCAGCAATACGATGAAGTAAAACAATAGAATTAGCAATTTTTATTTTAAAATGCATCCTTTTAAGTTTATTGGGCAACTAAGACTTACCTTTCTTCTCCAATTTTAACCACCCTTTGGCCATAGAATTTTTACATAGGCTTCATTAACCCTAAAATATTCGTTAGTTGATATAATAGACATCTCCTTTACGAGTGCCTTTTCTTGAATTCTTAATGCCTAAGAAATGACTTCAGGAAAAAATTTAGCTACAATGGTCTCATCCACAGCCTTGATTTCCCAAGTTTCAAGAATGTACCTTCTTGCACATGCATCAATTAGGTCGACACTCAACACTACTTCTGGAAAACCTTTGAAATGAGGTAACCCACTTTCGAACACCTTCGCGTCTATAGTAGACTTTTCTTTACTATCCAGATGTGCCCAAAATTCCTCCAATTTAAAAAATCCTAGCTATGTATCCCTCACACCGAGCCAACGATTTTCAATTTCAGACTACATGAGCTCATCGCACCTAATGAAATGCTTGAATTCTTGAAGAAATAACAATAGCAAGTATAAGTACAGTCGAGGCTTTAACAAATAAATTCTCACAACCTTTAAGCCATATAAAATGACAAGATGTGCAATTGGTGCTGAATTAATATGGCACTTTTTTTTATTATGAAGTAATGAAAACCCTAAGGTTTGTGTGCCTTGTAGAAATCTTGATAAGACATCTCTCAACTATACCGTACACTTTATTAAATGAAAGAATGATGTCTCGAAACCCACAGAACAATTAACTAACTCCTTTGTCCCGACAAACAGAAAGTTGACAACCTAAAATTGGGAGTTACAAAGTTTTGAGAACTTACGACTCACCGATCGCATACTTGACACTACAAAAGATAACAATCGGGTTACTGGAAAGTTAGGGAAAACAAAAAAATCGATGACAAAGACAACAAACAAATAGCATCGAATAATTAAGTTTCACAAGTAGGAGAACATGCGATAAAAGCTTGGAAACTTAGTAAAACTTGTGACAAAGGAATTAAAATGAAAATGAAGGTCCTATAAGCGGGAAATGCGAACAAGGGGACATAAATTAAAGACATGACACAGTAACTTTATGAGTAACACATCCTAGAAGGAAACTATAAATGTTGTTTATCCTATCACTTTTATCTTATAAATAATCTTAGATGCATGTGACTTGTTAGCTTCCCTTTTCATTTACTCATGTAATTTAAGATATCTATTATTAGAGTTGCACATGGGAATAAAATGAGCTCCCCTCCACCAAGGGCTTATTTTTTTCTTATACCAATTTGAGAATTTTATTATTTCAATTCTTAATCATAATCAAAATGTGTGAAGGGGAAATAAAACCCATCCAATAAGTGTTCCCCAATCCCTTCAAAAGGAAAACTTTCAAGTGTTATCCAAAGACTATCATTATTAGGATTCTAGCTTATAGTTCTACTATTTCTAGAATAGTAAGTATAGAGCCTAGATTGATGGCTCCCTTGTCTCTCCTATGTTTTCTAAAATGATTAATTCTATTGATAACCACCTAAACATGTGGTGGATCTCAATGTCAAGAACAAAGATTAAAAAAAACCCATGGATGAGGATCCCTCTAAGATTGGTTGTTCCACCTCTTAAAATGAGATTAGTAACAAGGTTTATGAGTGTGTTAAATAAGGGAAGAGGTTGGGTATATAATGTACTTTAGACATGGTTATTGAATGTAAAATTATTTAGACCATGAGAGGGTTGAACAATTTATAAATAATTGGAAGGAAGTTCTATAATCTATAACATAGCATCCTTAAATGGTTCAAATTTTAAATGAAACAATGAAAGAAAGAATAAGAAAACTAGATTTTAATGTTGTCTTTTAAATTTAAGAGTGCAAGTAGAACCTAATGAGAGACCTTAAAAAGATTCAAGTAATTTATGTTTTCCTTAAAATTATGATTATTGCTTGATTAAATAGATTATTGATTGTATTTTGATTTCAAAATTGGAAATAGTTTAAAATTATAGAACCATATTACCCTTTGATACAAAAAGCTATGTCAAGGATTATTTGCATCTTCCTCATAATTATGTTTCACATATTGAATATTTCAGGGAGGATTGTGTGGATGATTTGGAAGTTGAAGCAAAGATTGGTTGAGATCGACAATGAAATATAGGTTGGATATTTTTATATACTCACTCTTATTCAAATGCAACCTCTCCAACCAATATATTTGATTGAAAAATAAGTAATAGATATATATGAAAGTTTACTCCTAATCCTCCTCCATTTACCCCACCATTAGATATATGCATATTGGTATTCACCTACTCAAGTCTTATGAGACCCTAGGTAGCTTTGGGAATACGTCAAAAATATTATGAATGATGTCTAAGATTTTAATTGTGATGCATTGATATATATTCCAAGAATTTATAAGTGAAGTATATTCATATATATGTATTTGTTTGAGTTTTTAAAATTAGTTTAAAAAATTATTTGAGGGATTTATGCAAATATGACATCTTGCAAATATAACTTAACTTTTAATTTATCATTTATGGGAATAACATCTTCAAGAAGTTTATAGAAGGCCATAGATGGTCCACTTTTGGAATTAAATTTAGTTATGAATTTGTATTTTTTTCGATGGATTTAAAGTTGGAGAGATATTTTGGTGAGTAAAATATATTTTTATAAGTTAAAACTTACCTTATCTTGAGAAGAGGGAAGTTTAAAAGGCAGCTATAAACCCAAATTTTGCAAAATGGGTTTGTTCAAAAGGCTTTAGAAACTTTCAAGCAAATGCAATTGGCAGTTATAAATCCAAATTTTACAAAATGGGTATTGTTTAAAAGGCTTTAGAAACTTGCAATTGGCAATTGTAAATCCAAATTTTACAAAATGGGTTTGTTTAAAAGGTTTTAGAAACTTTCAAGCAAATGCAATTGGCAACTGTAAATCCAAATTTTGTTCCAAAATGGGTTTGTTTAAAAGGCTTTAGAAACTTTCAAACAAATGTAATTGGCAGCTATAAATCCAAATTTTCAAAAATAGGTATTGTTTAAAAGGTTTTAGAAACTTTCAAGGAAATGTAATTTGTAGCTGTAAATCCAACTTCCACATCCTTCATGGGAGCCATGAGCCAAAATGGGAGGTTTGAAATAGGATATATTCATTTTAAACAATAAATTTTGGTCTCATGAAATTTTCCTATTGTTTGGAATTTTCCTAAATTTGGTCTCATGGAATCCATTCAATCTATTATTCCATGTTCAAACAAATGCAATTTTAAATCAATAGATTATGGAACAAAGAAAAACCAACCTAGTTCAAGATTTGAAGGTCAGAGAACTTGGTGCACATTGAGATGGTGGTCCACACACTTGTCATTCATCGTGCTCAGACCTGGAATGTTTGTTTGACAGTGATTGTTTTGTCTTTTTAAAAATCCATAATTCAACTGGTTCGATCGAACAGGGGTTTGATCGAACCCCTTAAAATAATGTTTTTTTGTTGACTTTCTTTGAGTTCACAAGAACTGGTGGTTCGAGCGAACCAATGGGTTTGATCGAACATCTAAAGGGGTTTATTCAAACATGCAAGTTTGAGCAAACCCCCCTTCCTATTGAAATCTCAAAAAAAATGAATTTCCTTCCTCAATTCAATTCTAAACCACTATTGTGGTTTCACCCAGGGAACAAAGCTATCTATTGAGGATTGTCCAAAATTTCCTACTGAGATGGAGGACATGACTAGACTACCTTATGCAAGTGCAATTGGAAATCTAATGTATGCAATGGTTTGTACAAGGCAAAACATTTCCCAAGCAGTGGAAGTTCTTAGTCATTTTATGGAAAATCCAAGAAGACCACATTGGGATGTTGTGAAAAGAGTCTTTAGATATCTGAAAGGTACCTCTTAGTACACTTTGTTCTATCATGGTAACTTGGCTGGGTCATAGAGATGCATCAACATTCAAGGTTATGTGGATTCAGAAATTAGATAGGGGACATTGATAGCAGAAAATCTACCAGTGGATACATCTTCATGTTGAATGGTGGTGCAGTTAGTTGGATGAGCAAGCGGCAAGCTATAGTTGATTTATCTACCATGGAAGTAGAATATATTGCAGAAACACACACCTATAAAGAAGTTGTTTGGCTTAGAAATTTTTGTTCTGATATTGGGTTCAATGTAGGGAAAATTACCATTTGTTACATGACAGTCAGAGTGCCATTTTTTTGGAAAAAAATCTGAATTTCCATGCCAAGACAAAACATATTGATGTGTAGTATCATTTTGTACAGGATATGGTGGAGGATGGAAAGGTCAATCTTGAAAAAGTGGATACTCTAGAGAATGTTGTAGATGTATTAACAAAACCAATGAGCACAAACAAGTTTAGGTGGTGTGCAATTCGATGGGTTTTGGGGCTTATGACATTCGGTAATCTCAAGTTTGAAGAAGCTAGTAACTATTCATCAAGTGGGAGAATGTTGGAAATGTGTCTCAACTTACTATCTGGTTACTAGTAGCATTGCATACTTTAATCCCTTTGATTGGAAGGACTATGCTCTATCGGCAAGACCTTGTTCTTTGTCCCAATGATGGTCCGATGAGTCTTCATGTATTCACTAAGTTCTTAATCACCGAGATAGTGCTTGGTAGGTAGGACCCCAAAGGTTGTCCCTGCAATGGTCTGACAATTCATGGTGTTGGCGGCTTGTTCTATCAGTATGACTTGCCTCTATCGATGGGACCCTAACAATAGTCCCAATGAGAAACAAATCAGATGTTGTGGAGAATTGAAAATTTGAAACTTTGAGTCACGGGTTGTGAAGTTCATGAAATCTCTGATAGTCAAACTTCATTGGTGGGATATAGCTACTTCAACAGGACTTTCAACCTTGTTTCATCAATGAGTTGATAGACATGAAGCTACAAAGAATACATCAGTGGGACTTGCTCCTATCAGTGGGAAGCAGTATGGAGTCTCTTTGATGAGGCAATGGACTTGGTTGACAGTGTACTGTGAGAAGTCTTCCCAATGTGATGATGGACTTGGTCGATGGTATACTCTAAGGAGCCTATTTCGGTGTGATGATGAGTGATCGGTGAGACACGGTCTCTTGTCTCTCCAATACTCTGATAAATGTTTGGCTTGGTGGGTGTTACACTCATCGAGGTGACTCTGATCTAAGAGGGTCCAAAAGACCAAAATTTTCACAATCTCAAATTTCAATGAAGTTGGCATCATCACATAGATATCATTGACATGATCCTGACACAACTTGAATCAAATCTAAAGGAGACTTATGCTGGAGATATGCATAGTAAAATTTTGGTCAAAATAGGGTACCAGAGGCTAATCCCAAAGGCAAAAAAATTGATCATTCTAGAATTGGCCAAAAATGGCATCAAAAGGAAGATTGTTTCACCTGAATTGGAGCTCATATGCACAAGTTGTGGCTGGTCAAAGTTGTGAAGAAAAATGGGTTGACCAGGTACAAATGATGACCTCAGCATGTTGACGTCGCATCATCACAACTTGACACATGGTAGAATTGTGGCATGTTGACGTGGCACTTGAATTTTCTTGGTTCAGTAAGAATCAGACACATGGCAACTAGTGGTGACTATATATTTGACGTGGTTAAATAAAGCTCTGACACATGTCATTACTTGGGCCAATCATTATGTGCCACATGGCACATTCTCTCGAAATGGTGTTAAGGGGGGTCAAAACTTTGGCCTCTCCACTAAACTTCCTCTCCACCACTATACCATCCACTATTCTCAGATATAAATGGGGCATGGTTTATATTTAAAGAGGACAAGTTGAAAATTGGAGTTTAAAATTAGAAGGGGCGGGGGTCAAACCACTAACCTCCCCACCCCTAATATCCCTCCTCACCACTACACCAACTAGCGATGTTGAGATAAATGCAGGGTTGATTTTATTTAAACAATAATTAAAGGTTGAATCTCCTATAATTGAAATACCAACCCCCTATAATTAAAATTTAATTTCCTTTCAAACTTATTAAGATTCTAATAGCCCAGAAACATGATATTTTAAGGGCTTAGATAATATTAAAATGACTTTAAAAGATTATTAAAAGGCTATTAAGGGATTTTCAAATATTTTTGTTGTAAAGGGGAGATTGTAAATGTAAGGAAACCAAAGGTGCGGAAACAACTCTCCTAACCCCAGAAACTCAGGGAAGAATGCAGAGACACTTTTAAATTTTACAATTACAATCCAATTAAGATGCACTTGAAGGAGATAACTGATACAGAGAATTAAACATACACATATGAACACTAGATTTATGTGGGAAAATCCTTACGAGAGAAAAACCCACCACACCAAGAGAAGTCACTTTGTATTACAGTAATAAAGATTACGTATAGAGATCTGACTTATCTTTCTGATGTCAGTTTACAGCAGTATTCACAATGATCAACCTTGCTACAAAACATTCAAGTTACAATATTTCTTAGAATCAAATTCACTCTAATCATTCATCGAACTCTTCAACCAAAACTGTTCATACAACCATCAATCAAACCGAAACAACATCTCCCACTCCTGAGTATATCCATGACGCCCATGGTCTATCGAACTTCCTCTTAGTAACGGCCACAACAGTCCAACTACTAGCGGTTCCCATTCGGCTTCTCTGATTGGTCGTAGACTCACCATATAGGATAGTCACCCAATCAGTCAAAAGTGTTCAACTTGTGTTGGCATGTCGGTGAGACACTAACCATGTCTCCCCGATGCCACAAAGCCAGCATTCGATATTGCCAAGAGTCCATAATATCAGCAAGATGTTACACCAAGTCCAAAAAACTATCGCTTAGACTTTGTTGTGTCACCAAGACCTCATACCGAAGTTCAACACTTGTATTGCTATTGCCAAGACATATCGCTATCAGTGAGACATCATACCGAAGCTCCAAAGTCACATAGACGTTAGTATTCCCTTCTACAAGACCATCGCTCTTCGCCAAGAGATCATACCAAGGTTCAAAAGTTAATCCGAAGCCTTCATCAGTCGGCAAGACTTACTGCTATCACTGAGGCATTACTCCAAAGTGTTAAGTCATACCAAGCACCAAACAATAGTCGGTGAGACTTTTCTCCATCGCTAAGATTTCTTACTGAACCCTTAGTGTTACCCCAATGCCTCCAAGAAAAATTTGTCGGCAAGACATCTCACATCATTAAGACTTCATACCAAGCCACCATATGTTACTCCGAGTGTATACTGTCGGTGATATTTTACTTCATTGTTGAGAGTTCATAGCGAAGCCTCTGTGTTACCCCAAAGACTCCAATCACCATGAGTCTCCCCGACCACCACTTGACACTAACCCGTTGGCAAGAGATCAACTCGGGCGGAGTAAGATATAAATTGTCATAGCGATCATAATGTCACAGCCATTGATCCATTCAGCATGACTGAAGCAAGGTCACAGTGACCATAACTATTCACCAACGTTTCAACTGCTAGTTGGCCAGACACAAAGCATGTCACACCGACTTGGCTCTCTTAGAGGTTTCAGCCTGTGGGATTGAGGCATATATTTCCAACAATCTCCCACTTGACGAAGATCACACAGGCACCTCCAGATCACCAAAAAACTACTGACAATCATGGGCACTAAGACCCATCGAACTGGCACACCACCTGAACTTGTCTGTGCTCACTAGCTTCGTCAATGCATCTGCAACATTCTCCAGAGTATAACTTTTTCCAAAATTACCTTTCCATCCTCCACCATATCTTGTACAAAATGGTACTGTACATCTATATGTTTCATCCTGGCATGGAAACTAGGATTCTTTGCCAGACAAATTACACTTTGACTGTCACAAAAAATAGTTATTTTCCCTGCATCAAAACCAATGTTAGAACACAAACATTTTAACCAAACTACTTCTTTACAAGCATGTGTAGCTGCCATGTATTTTTCCTCTGTAGTGGACAAAGCGACTATAGCCTACCGCTTACTCATCCAACTCACTGCACCACCATTTAACATGAAGATATATCTGTTGGTGGATCTTCTGTTGTCAATGTCCCCTACCCAATCAGAAACCACATAGCCTCGAATACTGATAGTTCTCTGTGATTCAACCAAGTTCCCATGGTAACACAAAGCATATTCTGAAGTGCCCTTCAAATATCTAAATACCCTTTTCATAGCATCCCAATGTGTCCTTCCAGGATTAGCCATAAACCAACTAAGTACTTCCACTGCTTGAGAAATGTCTGGCCTGTACAGACCATTGCATACATAAGACTGCCAACCGCACTAGCATAAGGTACATTGTTCATGTCCTCCATCTCAGTAAGAGATTTTGGACAGTCTTCAGCAGATAGCTTCGTTCCCTACAAAACTAGAACAACTAGCTGCTTACAACCATTCATGCAAAATCTCTCTAGAACAATCTTGATATACTTACTCTAACTGAGCCAAAGTTTTCTATTACTTCTATCCCTGGGTGAAGCCACAATAGTGGTTTACAATTGAAGTGAGGAAGGAAAACTCACAAAAAATCAATGCATGGAAAAAAAATTGATTTTATTCTAGTTATTTCCATCCCCAGAATATACCTTGCTACACCAAGATCATTCATTTCGAACTTAGCAGACAATTGAGACTTAAGATCAGAAATCATCAACTTACTACTTCCTATGAACAGCATACCATCAACATAGAGAGCAATAATAAGCACTTGATCACTTTCAACTTTATAATATACACAATGATCAGATTTTGATCTTACAAATCCCAAAGACAATACAAAAGTATCAAACTTCTGGTATCACATTCTAGGAGACTACTTTAACCCATATAGAGACTTTTTCAACTTGCATACCAGTTTCTCTTTACCTTTCTCCACAAAGTGCTCAGGCTGGGACATATAGATTTCTTCTTCAAGATCACCATGAAGAAATGTTGTCTTCACATCCATCTGTTCGACCTCTAAGTCATACACTGCTGCAAGTGACAAAAGAAATCTAATGGACATCAGCTTAGCTACAGGAGAAAAAAATTTCCCATAATCAATTCCCTCTACTTGGGAATAACCCTTTGCAACCAATCTTGCCTTATATTTTTCCACACTGCCATCCAGGCCAATTTTCTTTTTAAATACCCATTTGCAACCAACAGCTTTTCTGCCTTCAGGCAAGGGCACCAAACTCCAGGTATCATTTTTTTCTAATGATGCCACTTCTTCATTCATGGCTTACAACCAAGAGTCTAAATCAGACATTCTAAATGCCTCTTTTACAATCCTAGGCTCATCAGTGCTAGAAATCAAAGCATAGGCACAAGTAGAATCTATCAAAGAGAACCCATACCTATCAAGTTGCTTTCTTTCATGAGTTGACCTCCTCACTTGCTGAGGCTGAGGTTGTTCTTCTTCTTCTTCAGAACTTTCAGATCTGCTTGAGCTCTCCTCAGTTTCAGGTGCATTTTGAATTTTCAATTCCTCTTTATCTAGTGTAGGAGGAATTTCAACTACATCCTTTTTGTTTTCAGAATTTGTCTCTGACTATAGATCCAAGGTAGAAGGCTTCAACTCACGAAAGATTACACTTCTACTGTACAAAACCTTCTCCGTATCAGAATTCCAAAGCTTGTATCCTTTTATGCTAGCACTATAGCCAATAAAAATACATTTGACAGCCTTGTTCTCCAACTTAGATCTTTTCCCATTTGGCACATATGCATATGCCTCATAGCCAAAAAAACGAATGTGTCTAAGAGAGGGATTCTTACCAAACCACGCTTCCAAAGGTGTTTTCTCAACAAGAGCAGAATTTGGAGAACGATTTATCAAGTAACATGTAGTAGCAACAGCCTCAACCCAGAACTTCTCCTCCAAGCCAAGACCACTCAACATACTTCGTGCTCTCTCCATCACTATCCTATTGAATCTTTTTACAACTCCATTTTTTTGTGGAGTATAAGGTGTAGTCTTATGTCTTTTAATCCCATGGTCTTTATAGTACCTCTCCAATTCATCAGAACAAAATTCATTACCATTATTAGTCTTTAAACATTTTATTTTTCTTCCAGTCTAATTTTCTACAAGGTTCTTAAATTCCTTAAATCGACTGAACACTTCTGATTTACTTTTCAAAAAATAGACAAATGCTCTTCTTGAATAATCATCAATAAACGATACATAGTACCTTGACTTAGACAAAGAAGGAACATTCACTTAACCAAAAACATCATAATGAATATAATCAAGCAAACTAGAAGATTTGTGAGGACTGGAATAAAATGAAACATGGTGTTGTTTTCCATATATACAATGTTCACAGAATTCAAATTTGAGGTTACAATCTTCAAGCCCTTCAACCAGGTTTTTGTTCTTCAAGGTTTTTAAAACTTTCTCACCAATGTGGCCTAGCTTATGATACCATAGCATAGTCTTTTCTGCTAGAAGTTTAACTTCCATAGAGTTTACAGAATCAAGAACATTTCTCTCTTTTCCTCCATGAGTAGCTTTATGTGACTTTACAGAGACACTGTTACATTGAACAGCATGTGCATCCAACTTGTACAAGGTACCAATATGAGCGCCCCTTGCTAGCACCATTGAGCCTCTAGTCATCTTGCAGCCATTTCCAGAGAACGTGACTTGCACTCCAATATCATTCAACTTACTGACAGATAACATATTTTGAGCTAGACCTGGTATATGCATTACATCATTAATTCCCTTCACTCTTCCATCAGGGAATTGTATTCTGACTCTTCCACAGCCAACAATTTCCAATGATGAATCACTTGCCAAATACACCTTTCCACCATCGTATTTTTCATATTTCGTGAACCAATCTCTATGAGATGTCATGTGGAAAGATTCTCCAGAATTAATCAGCCAGACATCATCTAATGCCTATGTAGCCAAGGTTGCAATGAAGGCATTTGCATCACTCTGAGAAGAATTATTGTTGGAAGAATTATTCTTCTTCTTCTTCTCCTCCTCCTCTTTACAATCCTTTCGGACATGACCAGGTTGCCCACAATTCTATCACTTCACCTTGGACTTCTTGCCAGGAGACTTTGATCTCCCCTCTGATTTTGATTTAGACATCTTATCCTTCTTCTTGCCTTTTTCTTTCGATCTTCCTCTAACAACAAGGGCCTCCTTCGCTATCTCAGAAGATTTCCTTCTCATCTCTTCTAATAACAAAGAAGCAACAATATCTTCCATCTTGAAACTGGATGTTGTACTCCCAATAGCCATCACCAGGTGATCCCAAGAGTCTAGAAAAGAACAAAATAAAAGCATACAGTAATCCTCTTCATCAATCTTCACACCAATAGATGTTAACTATGCAATCAGCATGTTGAAAGCGTTCAAATGGTCAACAACAGATCCTCCCTCCTGCATTCTCAAAGCATACAGCTTCTTCCTCAAGAACAATTTATTCACCAAGGATTTTTCCTGATAAATAGACGCCAGTCTCTTCAACAAGGAAGATGCAGTCTTCTCTTCATGCACATTCAGAAGAACAGAGTCTGCCAAACAGAGCCTTATCATCCCCTTAGACTTTCTATCTGTAAGGTCCCAATCTTCTTGCTTCATGCCTGTAGGCTTCGTTCTAGACACAGCAATCCAAAGATCACGATCAACCAACAGATCTTCCATTTTAAGTTTCCAAAATTCAAAATTGTTGCCATTGAATTTCTCAATTTCAATCTTTCCTGACGTGCTTTCCATCTTAACCTATAATTCGAATTACCAAATTTCTACAAGACTCCCATTGAACAGAAATTGACACAAAAAACCCAATGTACCCACAAGGATAACACAACTGGCCAGGCTCTGATACCACTTGTAAGGAAAGCAAAGGTGCGGAAACAACTCTCCTAACGCCAAAAACTTAGGGAAGAATGCAGAGACACTTTTAAATTTTACAATTACAGTCTAATTAAGATGCACTTGAAGGAGATAACTGATACAGAGAATTAAACATACACATATGAACACCAGATTTACGTGGGAAAACCCTTACGAGAGAAAAACCCACCACACCAAGAGAAGTCACTTTGTATTACAGTAATAAAGATTACATACAGAGATTTAAATTATCTTTCTGATGTCATTTTACGGCAGCATTCACAATGATCAACCTTGCTATAGAACATTCAAGTTACAATATTTCTTAGAATCAAATTCACTCTGATCATTCATCAAAATCTTCAAGAAAAACTGTTCATACAACCATCCATCGAACCGAAACAACATCTGCCACTCCTAAGTATATCCATGACGCCCATGGTTTGTCAAACTTCCTCTCAGTAACTGCCGCAACAGTCCAACTGCTAGCGGTTCCCATTCGGCTTCTCTGATTGGTCATAGACTCACCACGTAGGATAGTCACCCAATCTGTCAAAAATGTTCAACCTGTGTTGGCATGTCAGTGAGACACTAACTGTGTCTCCTCAATGCCACAAAGCCAGCATTCGATATCGCCAAGAGTCCATACTATCGGCAAGATGTTACACCAAGTCCAAAAAACTATCACTCAGACTTCGCCATGTTGCCAAGACCTCATGCCAAGGTTCATCACTTGTATTGCTATCGCCAAGACATATCGCTATTAGTGAGACATCATACCGAAGCTCCAAAGTCACATAGACGTTAGTATTCCCTTCTGCAAGACCATCGCTCTTTGCCAGGAGATCATACCGAGGTTCAAAAGTTAATCTGAAGCGTTCATCAATTAGAAAGACTTACCGCTATTGCTGAGGCATTACTCCAAAGTGTTAAGTCATACTGAGCACCAAACAATAGTCGGAAATACTTTTCTCCATTGCTAAGATTTCTTACCGAACCCTTAGTGTTACCCTGATGCCTCCAAGAAAAAGTTGTCAGCGAGACATCTCACATCATTAAGACTTAATACCGAGCCACCATATGTTACTCCGAGTGTATACTATCGATGAGATTTTCCTTCATCGTTGAGATTTCATAGCAAAGCCTCTGTGTTACCCTGAAGACTCCAATCGCCATGAGTCTCCCCGACCACCACTTGACACTAACTCATCAGCAAGAAATCAACTCGGGTGCAGTAAGATATAAATTGTCACAGCGATCATAATGTCACAGCGATTGATCCATTCGACATGACTGAAGCAAGGTCACAGCGACTAGAACTATTCACCAAGGTTTCAACTGGTAGTCGGCCAATCACAAAGCATGTCACACCGACTTGGCTCTCTTAGAGGTTTCAGCCTGTGGGATTGAGGCATATATTTCCAATAGTAAAATCATATGGTTATGAACCATATTAGGAAAAATTGATGTATTTAAGGGGGGAATTTTGCTCTTGTGAGGACAATGAATTTTCTTTTGGGAGAAGAATTTAGGCACATTTTGATGAGAATTTGAAGACTAGTGTTTCCACAAAGGCACTTGAAGTTTGTAATCCTTTAAGTGTAATTGTACATAAGTAAAGGAAGATAGTGTCTTCAAGTGTTAAGATAAATTGTGAAGAATTTGAATGTAGGTCTGAGTCTTGGATGGTGTACGGAAGTAGTTAAATCTTTTCATCATTAATAAAATGGTTCCTCATTGAGAAGCGGGCGAGAAGACGTAGCCCGAACATATGGGTGAACTTCATTATCAAATTTCTTATTGTCTCTCTATTCTCTCTATTTTGTCTATTCACTATTATTCATTTTAGTTTTAATTCCTACTTTGAATGTTAAATACAACATTTAAGTAATTATTTTATGTTATCAAGATAAGCAAAGGATTAAGTATACTCATTTTTTTGTAATTTCAAAGGTTAAAATACATAACCACGCAATTTTGTTTGTGATCAGGGATAAATCTATAATTAGGAGTAAAGTGCAAATTATTTGTAACCCTTTAATTTCATATCAAACTCAAACAGATCGGTGGCAGGTTTGATGTTGTCTCGCTGATGTCCCTTAATGGTAACTATTGATTGATGGTTTGTCTGCTATAACGAATGGGAACCAAATTGGTATGTTTCTTGCATGGGTCTGGTGATGCAGATCAATTGAGGAATTATCTTAGAAGGAATCAGGTTGTAATGTGAAATACAATTGTAGCAGTGGTTGAGAGAGTTGAGTTGTGAGTCTAAGATAGAGAACGAGATAGATCGAGTTTGATTAGTTGCATGTATTGAGTGACTGAATTGACATCTGAAAGGAAGAAATTGTAACTCTGTATGTGGACCTTTAGTTCACTGTAATACAAAGAGTTTTTTCTTGGTGTGGTGTTATTTTCTCCAGAAAGGGTTTTCCCACGTTAAATCTAGTATCTATTTTGTGTTGTGTGAATTTTTTTCTCATCTGTTTCTTAGTAATTTGTATCTTTAATGAACTATAATTTGAAATTTGAACCTTAAGTCTACATTCTCTTCTTAGAATTAGCATTAGGAAAGTGTTTTTGCACCTTTGTTTTCCTTACACTGGAAACATCACAAATATCATCAAATCTCCATTTGGAAATATCCCCACGCCCCATAAGATTTAAAGCATCCATATAGTCATCACAAATACCCCTAAGAAAAAGCATTTTTATAGTATCATTGTTAAATCCTGTTTGCCTAGTCCTTTTGAAGACTAAATAAGAATCACTCAAGGTAGTCTTCTAAGGTCTCCTCTTTGCATTGCATTATGAGAAAGATCTCATCTTTCATTTCCTTTGTCTCACAATATTCTTGGTATTTCTCTAAAAACTTTTCCTTCATGTTATCCCAACTATGAATAGTCTCACATCCTAAGCCCATGAACCATCACAATGTTGCATCTTTCAAAGTAGCTAGAAATAGTTTTTTTTTTTCTGCATCATTGTGATAATCATAACTATGAAATAGAACATTAAATTCAAAGAGAAACATGTCAGGATCTTCCATAGAAAGACCTTAAAAAATAGGCAAAGCAAAGTGAGGTATTCTTCATAAGGGAATCTTCTTCTGGATGGGCAATGGGAAACTCAAAGGTGACAGGATTATTATTGGCTAATGATCTTTCACCATTGTTGTTATTTCCACCCATGGCTTCTTCAAATTCCCAAGGAGTTCAAATAGTTGAAAATGGTTTTTCACTAGGCCTACCACTTCGTAGTTTGTAGGAATAATCAAATTCTTTAGCAAACTTTGGAGTAATAGTCATAAAATATTTTTTTGGGGACCTAGGTGATTTTGTTTGTTCTTTAATGTATTTAATAAATATAATATTTTCTCTCTTAAAATATATATTATTATCCCCTCTTTTAGCTAAAGGGTCATAATAAACTTTATTTTCTATCTCTCTTTTAATTTTAAAAGATTATTTCATATAATAATAACTTTCTTTTCACTTTGAGGAAAAAGTATGACCCATTCAAAATGACTAGAACCTTTCACAATTCATCCTATAATTAACTTAAACATGTTTCATAAATGATATTTTGAGATAAAATAACTTTCCAAATAAATATTTGTGACATTTTATGTACATAACAAATTTAATTCACCTACAATTTTCTAGATCAAATTACCATTCCCTTATTTTCCATTCAAGTTGATCTTATTTAACTACTCTTTCATGACTTGAATTGTAAGATATAGGGGAGAGGGGCCTATAGTGGAGCACCCTAACTTCCCATTTCTCAAAATCCTACGTGGAAATTTCAAATCACTCCCAATTCTTTACAACAGTTTATTTGGCAACTTATGTGCTTCTATATTTCATTTTAGGGTGACATCATCAAATATGATGCCACTTCAGCATGCTTTTCGTTGAGGTATCCAAAAAGGCCCAAAAAAAAGTGAGACTGATAGTTGTGCACTAAGTCATGTCTATTGGTGAGCTGATGTGGCATCACATGATTTGTCACTTTGTGTACTTTATGGATAAAAAGTGTTTTGTAATTGTATGTTAAAATGCTCCACTATGGGGCCTGCTGAGGACTACTTCTATCCCCACTATTGGACCCTGCTCCATTCCCCTCTCCCCTACATCCTTTCAAAAATAATATTTTCGTTATAGAAAATTCTTTCTTTCTTAAAAATAGATTTCAAATATGAATTTGATAAGTAAAAAAATTGCAATTTTAATTTATGCTAAGTAGAACTAATTAAAAAAACATATTAATTAAAAAATATTAACATCCTACATCTATTAACACTACATCATAATTAATTATTTATAATATATAAAATCATAGACAAACAAACTGAAACATATTTCATTCCAATAAGAAACCATGTAAGAAGATAAACAACCCAAAATTAAAAAGTTATCATCATATGATTGTTAATAATGTCAATGGATAAAAGCTCAACCTACTAATAATTAATTTAAAATTAAAAAAAAAATATGTGTAATTAAGTAATTAGTTTTTAGTTTCAGATAATGGAGATCTAGCCTTTCTCTCTGTTAAAAATTTAGTAACCAAGTAAATGAAGCTTATGCTACTCAAAGTAAAACTGTATGTTTCAATAAGCATCATATTATAAATTTTGGCAAGACATCTCATCTTCTATTTCACTCAATATACTTTATAAAATATTGTTAATAATAGGGGCAGTAACCTGTTCAATATCCAAAGTTTTGTTCTATATTATTGAGATATCCCAACATTACATTCAACTGGTTCATTATTTGGCTTTTTGAATGATAAGGATGTTAACCATATCAAACATCCGTCATCCGTTCTGTTGGCAAAATGTTATACACGTGGCAGTTGTAAGGAAAGGTTTTATTTTGGCATGGCATTTTTTGTGGAATATATGATGGCATTTGATAAAAGCAGGAAAAATTAAAATGGTATCATAATGTTGTCGGCAGCAGTGATTGAGACCGTAATCTGACAAGTCTGAACACATTATTTATTATTTCCAGTCTTTTCTCGCCAAGTATTGACTTTGCATGGCGGACTCCAAATTATGATTAAAAATAGTTAAGGTTGTGGGTATTGTTTTAGTCTGAGCAAACGGTTCTTTGATTCGTTTCTTCTCTGCGAATAACAAGATGAATTCATTCTGCAAAACAGAAAATAATCTGATGGGTCAAGATATTTTTGTTCTGCGAATCAGAAAGGTCGTTTGGTGGGTACAGGCAGGTTCATTGTTTGTTTTTCTTTCAAATGAAGTTTCAGGTCTATATGCATTTATCTTTCACAGAAAGAGTAAAAGTTTTCTTACATATTTGATTTTTGCTCACATGTATGAGGATCTGGGGCAAATTAAAAAAGGGAAGAAACTTCTCAAGGTCGGGCAGAGTCTTGAGTATCACAGGTATGAGGTTTTGCATTTTTGATCACTTATCAGGCAAAGTCTTGGGCATCACAGGTATGAGGTTTTACATTTTTGATTACTTCTAAAGAGGGTCTCAAACCCGGAATATGGCTACGCAGTTTTAGAAGTTTGAATAAATTTTGGGTATTAAACCCAGGGTATTATATACAGTTTCTTTGTTGGTTCAAAACAAAAGGAAATGTGTAAACATTTCCAGTCAGTTGCAATGCAAAATGACGTTATGGAAACTGTTTTCGAGTATCTCAAAAATGAAATAAAACGGAAGCTTAATGATTACCAGTTTTGACATAAACAAATTCGTAATCTGAAACTGTTTTTGTTAGTTTCTCGAAAAGCATTTTTAAAAGGAAGTTTGTTTAACAAACTCTAACTGGTTCAGTTAGAAACTTGTAACTGATCTGATTCGAAGTTCTTATATAGCACTTGTAATCTTTAGATACGTGTGAGTGTGTGTAAAAAACATATTTATATGTATCTGAGGATAAGAGGCTTGAAAGTTTTGATCATAAACTTGTGTACATATATGAGTGATATATACACATTTGTATATGTATATGAGATGTATTAAATTTTTGAGCAGTAGTTACTGCCGATTGTAAAGGGTTGGAATCAATAAAAGATACAGGTTCATGGAGTGGTTTTTCTCCCTATGACAAAATCGTGAGGTTTTGGAGGGTTTTCCACTCGGCACAATTTGGGTGTCTCTTCATTTTTGTGAGTTCCATTACTTTATGCTTATGATGAATGCTTACATTTCTCTTGCATAGATTGTATATATTCAGTTATAAGTTGCTTATTGCAAAAATTGTAATGAGTCTTGAAATAAGGTAATAGGGTTTTGATTCACCCCCCCCCCCTCTCAGAACCTTGGCACTTCCAACAAAGGAATCTACAAGAATGGCTAACAGATCATCTGTTGTCCCATGTTATTATTCATAAATACTGGCATATATATTTATGCCGAAGGCGTTTCCTATTTCAAAATATGGCAGATTTCAGGCGGCGATCTAGGAGAGTTAAGAGAGAAAAGGTGAGCCATATTTTCTCAATTTATTCTCGTTCATGTTTTACTTATTTCTATTTTCTCTTCTTGTCACATTTCTCTGAAATATTTCAGGGCCACCTCCTCCCTCCATTGTAATATAAAAAAATTTTGTTGTGTTGTCATGGCGTCCCACAAGTAAGGGCCTAATTATTTCTGGAAATGACTAAATATTTTTCTTCATAAAAATTTCAAGCAATAAAATGAAAATGAAATGCGATATGTTTTTCTTTGAATGAAAACCTAGATTCTTAAACACGAGAACAAGATAATGTTCATTTTTTGAAAAACAGGGGAAAAAAACTATTTATAAATTAAAAGGAAAAAATAAACAATTTACATCAATCTATATCCAATTTCCAGCTATAGTAGTATAACAATGCCTAGCAACAAGGAAATCCCAAGTAATCTAAGATGGCACACTACTTATCTCACATAAGTGCAAGATAATAGACAATATACAATTGGATCATGAGGAATCTCTATCAATCTCATAAGTATGACAAAGATCGTTGAGGGCATACTCCCAAAACCTCAAAAAATAGATATTTGTTATTAACAGAGAATATATTTAATCATCATTCAGCTAAGCTGTCAAAGCGGCATAACACCTCTCCCATTTCCCCTTCTGATCTCTATGGTCAGTTTGTAGTCAGGCTCAGGAGATAATCCCATACTTTATTCATTAAAACTTAAAACAAAAATCTAAGGTAGAAGAAAAAAAAAGATCAACAGTGCAATTACCAGTTCTAGCTAGTTTCGTTGTAGATTTTAATGTGCATAATCCACCATTTTTCCTGCCAGAGAAAAGTTGTTTAAAGCCAAATTGACATTTTGAATTCTTTGTCTGTTAAAATTTTCTGCAAAATGAGATTTCCAAATAGACAGCTAAGAGTACAGTTTATGTTACATGAAATGAACAAATTAATGAGCCAAGTTGGAAGATGTAGCAAAACTTCAAATTAACATTAAAAAAAACCTATTATAATTGAATATTTTTTCTTGTTCAGTGAGCATTAGTTTGATACAAAGTGAGTTGTAAGGGAGTTTCAATTTTAATCTTTAACATTGCGGTGAAGGTTATTTGGAACCCAAATTTATAGTGGTCCTCATTAACTATCCCTCCAATATTTTGTCTTCTAAATCTCAAACCTATGAAAGAACCAGGAAATAATTATCTTGTAATGCAGATAATGCATCTCCTTACTGTTCTATCAGCACAGAGAAAGAGCAATGCAATACCCAACACTTACTACAACATCAAGCAAATTATGTACTAATATAAGACAGTCCTCAAAAGGTGTTGCAACCTCCATGATAGATTGAAGGTACCTGCATTTTTAGATCATTATTTTTTTGTCATTGTGTTGGAAGAACACAATAGCCTGTTAAAATCCACCTGCATGATAATGTGTCATGCGCTTGGTATACTGAGCAGAGCTCAAAAACCTATGACCTTGATTTAAGTACTCTACCACGTGGTATCAGCCTCTCCATCGTTATGCAGTCAGACATACTTTTGCAAACCACATTTCTCTACTTTTTCTTAAATAATGGTGTAGATTTCCTTTCATTTTTTTCCCGACATGGAAATATCCCTATACTAGGTTTCTTATTCAATCTCAAAATAGCTTAATTTTTTGAAATAAACACTAATTAGATTTTTTTTTGGTTGTTACACTTATGGCTCTATAAAATTTTGCTTTCTTATTTTTCAATATTGACTTCAGATTTTATCTTCAAATAACTGGTCACAATTTTTCTCTTGAAATTCTAGGCAGTGAGTTAAGTATCTTAGCCACACATATTAAAAAGAATTCAAATATAGACTTGTATATTGATACATGGTTAAAAACTGTTTATGATTTACATAAATAGAAATATATAAGGAACTGATGACCGTTCTTGTGTTATTTTCTAAAATGATTGAAACTATGTAGTATGTTGATGTTGATTCTTATATATTAAGTTTTGAGTCTAAAATTAAAATATTATGATTTTTTATCTTCAAATTTATGTTGCAAATATATGCAATGAATATATTAATCATAGAAATAAGCTGCATGAAATTTTATGATCATAAACATCCTTGCATGGAACTCATTACTAATCCTATGGTATTTTATAAATAATTGAAATATATGCAATAACTTTATTTTTCGTATAAATATCTAAGATGACCTGTATATTTACTGCCATCACTTTCTCATATAGGCAATCACATTTGTGTTCCATATGTTAGGTAGTTTCTTTCGTTGAGTTTTCTTTTGTAATTTATGAGTGTAAGATATGATAGCATAGCTGCTATACTCTCAAAACAAAGATCATATACTTATTTTTATAACTTCAAGATATGGTACAATTGCCCCATTTTCCCTCTTGATCTTGATGTGATGCTAATGTTTTTTAAACTTTTTTCCAATTTCTCTTCAAGTGAGATTGGATGATTGTCACTTTTGAACTTTTAAAATATGTCTCTACTGTCTTTGTTGAAGAGATTTGTAACAAATGCTTTCATCATAGTCTTTCATTTTCCTTCATTCAATGGTCAAGAAAGGATATGATATGGTAGGTTTAAGTTTAATACTGATTTGAATTAGATAATGTAATATAAATCTTATAACTTAAAATCACCAAAAAGTAAATTTCTAGAAAATCTAAACATGAAATTAATGAATATTATTATATTGTAAAATGGTAATATTAGAATATAGATTAACAATAAAAATACCAATAATCAAATTTATTTAACAAGACTAATTTACAATTATCCAAAGTCTCATAGAGACAAAGGGAAGGAAGAGAATAAATGAACTAATGTGGATAAAAGGGACTTAAGTGCTTGGAGTCTATAAAATAGGGTTAAATTTAAAAAATAACAACATAATTCATGTATTAAACTCTAAATACTTGTTCAATAATCAATAATCATATCTTATATGTTTAAATGGGAACACTTTGTACCATTTGATGTTTAGTTTGATTAATGTTGAGTTTAAATTTATTTACTAAAGCAATATTTTAAAAAAAAAAAAGAGAGAGAGAGATTGAGGAAGAAAAATGGATAAATAATCTTGGTCTACATTTTTTTTTTGAATCATAACATGGGTAATTAAATATATTCTTAATAACTATCCTTTATTTGACTAAACATTATGACAACTAAATAAAGGAAGTGCAAGACTCAATGGAAGTTTTAGGTTGTAGAAGAATCATTAAATACCTAAGAATGACATAGTTTAATGATATCTTCCATAAGTATAAAATTGTGGTTCAAATTACATTATAATTACCAAGTGTTCCATAAATAGAACCAAACATCTATTGCTTATTCACTGAATTTTATAATAAAGTTTGAGCTATATACTTACACCAATTTAAGAAATATTGAAATATAAAAATTCACATTTCTAAATTCAAATCAAAATTAAAAAAATGATTATATTGATATGATAGAATTTTAATAGATATTATTAGAAAAATGCAAAATTATTTTGTTATTCGAGTTTTTGAATGATTTTGCATCTCACAAAATTGGTGGGAGCAATCTCGCTTCATTTAACCAACAATTTACACACCCATCATAATAATTACCTATGAAGGGAGGACTAATAACACCCTAACATTTGCTTCACATATTCATAGAGATTTAATTTTCTTTTTTTGGGAAAATTGCTATAGAGAGGATAGCACTCTTCTATTACTTTAATAAAGATTTTAAATTGATTTAAGCATGTATTTCCTAATTAATAGAAAAATTACAAGTGCACATAAAAAAGGAATTCAAATCAAATTACAATATGCTCAATCATTCCATGCCTCACCCCAACTGCTCTTTGTTTGTCTACATTTCAATGATCAACACTATCCTGTCAACATTTGGTAGGAACTTCGTAGAAATGCAGCCTTGTTTTTTAATGAAACACTCTAATATTTTAGCTTTAGTTCATTTAAAAAGGGAAAGAATTTGGCTTGTGTGATCGGCAAGAGCTAGTGAATCACTACCTTAACATACCACACAAGTAATTTAATTACATATTCCTTAACTCTCATCTTGTCCATCCAATACAAATGCTATGACTAGGAAATAGTTGACTTATCGCCTGGTATCCACAAAGTATTAAAGAAAGTTAAGAGGAGATACATCTTATATTTATTAAGAAAAGTGGAATAAATATTTCTCTAATCAAGATATTTTATTAAATTTTAAAGTGATTTATTCTTACTTTTCTTTCCCTCTTTTTTATCAAATATTTTTTATTAATATGAGTTAGAGAGGGAGATGGAGCAAGGAGTCTTTCCAATACAAATATCATTCCCTCTCCCCCATCTCCCTCTCCCCCATCTCTCTCTCTCTCTCTCTCTCTCTCTCTCTCTCTCTCTATATATATATATATATATATATCTTATTCACAACATCTCTCCTACTCTCTTTCTAACTCATCTCTATCTCTACCTCTATCTCCCTATTTCTCTATCTTTTTCCCTATTTCTTTATCTCTTTCCATATCACTCTCTATGTTTCTATATCCCCCTCAATCTATATCTCTCCCTCTCTCACATTTCTTCTTCTCTCTCCCTCTCTACCTATATCTCTCCTCCCCTCTTCTCTCTCTCCATCCTCTACCTATCTCTCTCCCTCTCTCCCCCTCTTCTCTATCTCCCTCCTCTACCTATATCTCTATCTCTCATTCCCCACCTCTCTCTCTCTCCCCCTCTCTACTCTCCCTCCCTATCCCAATATCTATCTCTCTATCTCTACCTATCTCCCTTTCTATAGCTCTCCATATTTCTCTCTCCCTCTTATATCTCCCCTTATTTCTCATTCCCTCTATCTCCCCCTCTCTCCTTCTCTACTTTGAGTCCATGTGTCTCTCTATCTCTAAGTCTCTCTCTCCCTCTCCCCCTCTCTATATCTCCTTATATCTCTATCTCTCTATACTCTATCTCACCATCTATATCTCTTATATCTCTCCCTCTCCCCCTCCCTCTCTATCTCCCTATCTCTCTATCTCGTCCTCTCCATCTCCTTATCTCTCTATATTTATCTCTCCTCACCCTCTCTCTATCTATTTATCTCTATGTTTCTCTCTCCCTTTATATTCCTCTCTACCCTATCTCCCTCTCTCCCTTTATATCCCTCTCTACTCGTATCTCCCTCCCCCTATCTTCCTCTCTCCCACCTATTTCTAAACATGTCTCCTTGTCTCTATCCATCCATCTCTCTCCCTCTCCCTCTTCCTAGACCACTCTATCTAATTATCTTTGTCTCTCTATGTCTCTCTATCTCTCTCATATATCTCCCTATTGCTCTTCCTAGACCCTTATAACTAATTATCTTTGATTTTGTATGTCCATCTCTCTCTAATTATATTTTCCTTTCTCCCTCCCTCCCTCTCTCTATATATCACTTCCTATCTCTATCCTTTTATTTCTATTTCTTCCTCTCTCGTTCTATTCTTCTCACTCTTAATCTCTCCCTCTCCTCCTCTCCAAAACCCTCTCCTCCTTATATATCTCTATCTCTATCTTCATATTTATCTGTATCTCCTTACCCCTCCCTCTCACTTGCTCTTCCCCTCTCTATCTCTCTTTCTTTCTACCTCTATCTCTTCCTTTGTCTCCCTCTTTCCCTATTTCTACCTCTATCTCTTCCTTTGTATCCCTCTGTCCCTATTGCAAGCATACCATGAGCCTATTGGTAATGAACCCTAATTATCTTCTTGCTTAAGAGGTTTGTTTCAATCATTTATGGATCATTTTAAGTGGATGCATAGTTTCTTTGAATTTTGTTTCATTCATGTTTGGATTCTTCTAAGTGGATGCATAGTTGTTTTGAAGCTATCACTTCTCTAGTGAGACATTCATTGCACAAAAAACATCATTTGCACAAATGTATGCAAAAAATAGACCAAATTTTCTCCTAATTTACCTTCCACACCTCTTCGATGTACCCATTGCACACCAAGGTGCGATTGCTAGTTAATAATATATATAAAAAAGACTCAGAGATGAAGCACCTCTACAAAGTAACCTTCAACAGAAACCTAATTGATTCGATATTTCAAGATATTGAAGAGATTTGCCTTTGATAGTATCTGTAAAGTGACCTTGGACTCCACGTGAACCACCTAAGCGGTAAAATCTTAAGGTGTGCTCTTTAAACCTGACCGGATGGCCGGGCTGTGTATAGATAAATTGTCACTTTGAGATGTCACAGAGAAATACAGATGTAAACAGGCGTAAAGATGATTGTGGACGAAATAAAATTAAAATCTGAACAATCAGATTCCATTGTGTATTTTAATAATTATAAGTGAGCAACACCTGTGTTGTGGGGCACACCGTGATCATAATGGTCGCACGGGATTCCTTACGGAACCTTATTGCCCATGTTTTATAAAGTGGGCCTACAATCCTCTCCATCTCTTGGACAGACATACCTGTGTCAACGAGTGTATCGACGAGTGTAAAGGAATAAAGTTAAATCCGGACAGTTAGAGTCTGCGTTGTTTTTATTTCTAGAAAGTATTTAAGATTTGTGTGATGGTGTCCCTCATGGTCGCACACGGTTTCCCAGGCAAACCACGTCTACTGATTTTAAGCATTGCATAATGTGGTGTAATTGGCTTCTGCGGTAGCACAGCTCTCTTCTGCATTTCTTCCACGCGGTTTCCCTTTGGAAACACAATCTTGTTAGCCGCTCAATCTACCATTTGGT
The DNA here is from genome assembly GCA_007258455.2 of Sequoia sempervirens. Lineage (NCBI taxonomy): Eukaryota > Viridiplantae > Streptophyta > Pinopsida > Cupressales > Cupressaceae > Sequoia > Sequoia sempervirens. The sequence goes on along the minus strand of VDFB02000002.1, from coordinate 215,992,582 downwards.
CACTTCTTATCTTTATCAGAACTCTCTCCTCCTACAAATACTTAGTGCTTCACCTCCTCAACAACAACCCCTCTTTCATTCAAACTTCACATTTTATTGTTTCTTCCTGTCAAAGTTCAAATCCAGCTCCATGGCATCTACTTCTACTTCTAGTTGTAAGACAGAGCATCAACAAGAGGAAGACCATACAAATGCATCTGAAGGAATTGTGCGATTTCCATTTACTTCTGAAGATAATTGATGCTGACTTGGCGGATTCTTATTTAGAAGAGAATTGATTTGAAGAAGATGCTTGTTTTTTCCTGCGTGGCTATTCTTAGCTAGTTGTTTTGTTTTTAAAGTAGTTTTTTCTTTTAAAGTTTTGTTTTCTGCTTTATTCAAATAAAGCATGCAACGCATGCCTTGCTTAGGAAATCTTCTGCAGTTTTTTTAAAAAAAGCTTTCCTTTGTAGTTTGCGTACAGTCTTTGAGGCTGAACCTTTTCTATTTATTTATCCTCTCTGTATTTAGTTTTTCTGCTGAAGCTGCAATAACAGAGAACTGTGTTTCAAAACAGAGCAGATTATTATGAGTCTGAAAAATATTGAATAGTGTGAAATTTTATATAATTGTTCTTTTATTATTTCTGCTGTTCAATTCTATCAGCTGGTTTTAGAGGAGAGAAGTGTTTGGTTTTTTCAAATCTACATTTGGTATCAGAGCAGGTATTTTTGTTTTGGGTTTAAGATCTCGCTGTTCGAATTTCGCCAAAGATTATCATGTCGAATTCTAACAGCTTGCCCATTCCAGAATTTGATGGTAATGAGTATGATTATTGGTGTATAAAAATGATGACTTTTTTAATAGGAAAAGACTTGTGGGAGATTGTTGAATCAGGTTACCAGGAGCCAGCTGATTGGAATGCCCTCCCAGTCAATGAAAGAACAGCAAGGAAGGAAGCTAAGAAGAAGAATTTTCAAGCATTGTTTCATATTCAAATAGCTCTAGACAAGAGTTTATTTCCAAGAATTGCAGGTGCAAAGACAGCTGAGGATGCCTGGAAGACTCTAAAAGAAGCTTACCAAGGCAGTGATCAGGTCCAAGTTGTTAAGTTACAGACATTGAAAAGAGAATTTGAGAATTTAAAAATGCAAGAAGGAGAAAGTGTGAGTGAGTATTGTGTCAGAGTAAAAGATGTGGTCAATAAGATGGCTACACTTGGAGAAACTGTGAACACAGAAGTTCTGATAAAAAAGGTGTTGAGATCTCTCACACCAAGATGGAATCACGTTGCCATAATAATGGAAGAAAGTAAGGATTTGACAACCCTTCAATTCGATCACCTTGTTGGATCGTTGATCTCACATGAAGAAAGATTAAAAGATTATTTTGGAGAAAGTGTTGAGAAAGCCTTTTCCTCCAAAGTACAAATCACAAAGAATGATGATGGCAGCAGTAGTAGCAAAAGCAATCAAAGCCAAGGTAAAGGTCAAAATCAGAATAATTCAAGAGGTAGAGGCAGAGGTTTTTCAAGAGGAAGAGGTGGTTCAAGAGGCAGAGGTAGAGGAAGATTTGATAAAAGGAATGTTCAATGTTACCATTGTAATAGGTATGGACATTTTGAAAGAGAATGTAGACTAAAAGAAGGTAAAAATGTTAATTATGCTCAAGAAAGTTATGAAAATCCTCCTAGATAATTTATTCTTATCTTATTCTAAAAGTGAAAATACTAGTAAAGATGTTTGGTACCTAGATTCTGGATGCTCTAACCATATGTCAGGAAATGGGAAGTTGTTTTCAACAAAGGATGAAAGTTTCAAGTCAAAGATTCAGCTCGGTGATGATAAATCATTGGTGGTCGCTGCAAAAGGTGCTATGGAGGTCCACACAAAAGAAGGTATGAAGAGTGTTAAAGATATTTATTACACTCCTGAGTTAAAACATAATTTGTTAAGTGTTGGACAATTATGTGAGAAGAACTATAGAGTTGTCTTTGAAAATAAGAAATGTACAATTTTTGATAAGAGTCAGGGAAACAGAGTAGTCACAGTTGTTCCTATGACAAAAAATAGGATGTTTCCATTGAGATTTGGTGAAAATAACAGCAGCCTTGCCAATATGGCATTTGAGGATACAAGTTGGCTATGGCATCTAAGGTATGGCCATTTAAACTTTCACAGTTTGAAGCTTTTGACCTCACAAGCGTTAGTTTCTGGTTTGCCCAAGGTTGAAGAGCACAAGGAGGTTTGTGAAGGATGTGCTAAAGGAAAGCATGCAAGGGAAAAGTTTCCAAAAGGCACTGCATGGAGGGCCCATTACCCCCTTCAACTTGTTCATTCAGATATTTGTGGACCAATGCAAACAAAGAGTTTGGGTAAGTCATCATATTTTATCACTTTTATTGATGATTACTCACGAAAATGTTGGGTGTATTTTTTGAAGGCTAAGGATGAAGCCCTTGATACATTCAAGAGGTTTAAAGCACTTGTGGAAAATGAAAAAGGGTGCAAAATCAAATGTTTAAGGACTGATCGTGGAGGAGAATTTTGTTCAAGAGCCTTTCAAGATTATTGTGATATGAATGGCATCAGGAGGCAACTCACCACCCCATACACACCTCAACAGAATGGGGTAGCTGAAAGGAAAAACCGCACTATGGTAGAAATGGCAAGGAGCATGTTACAAACCAAGGGATTGAGTAACTCTTATTGGGGAGATGCAGTTGCTACAGCAGTGTATATTCTCAATCAAAGTCCCACCAAGTGCACTTGAGAAGATGACTCCTTATGAAGCATGGTATGAGAAAAGGCCTAATGTTAATCATTTCAGAGTTTTTGGTTGTTTAGCTTATGTTCATGTACCTGATCAGAATAGACAAAAGTTAGATGCAAAAAGTGAGTCATGTATTTTTGTTGGGTATAGTGAGGAAAGCAAAGCTTACAGGTTATATAATCCTCTCACTAATAAGCTTATTGTTTCAAGAGATGTGATTTTTGATGAAGGGGGAGTTTATGGTCATCAAAAAGGCCATATGGGGAAGTCAAAATCTATTTTGAATGATGATGTTGATCATGAGAAGCCCACTAATGTTGATGTTCCAATTGCTTTAAATCCACCAAGCAGCCCCTCATCTAATTCTTCAAGTCCATCTTCAACTCCAAGTTCTAGAAGGAAGGTAAAAAGTTTGAGTGATATTTATCAAAGGAGTGCAAATCAAGCACATGAAGAAAATCCAATAGGTGACATAGTTAATTTTGCTTTATTTACCAAGGCTGATTTTGAACCATCATGTTTTGAAGAAGCATGTATTAATGAGGTTTGGATGCAAGCAATGCAAGAAGAGATGGATTCCATTCATAGGAATGATACTTGGGAGCTTACAGAGCTTCCACATGACAAGAAGAAGATTGGCACCAAATGGATCTACAAGACTAAGCATAACAGTGATGGAAGTGTTGAAAGGCATAAGGCAAGATTAGTTGCTAAAGGCTTCACACAAAAGTATGGGATTGACTATGAAGAGACGTTTGCACCAGTTGCAAGACAAGAGACCATTAGAATGCTGATTTCATTAGCAGCTCAAAAGAATTGGAGCATACAACATATGGATGTGAAAAGTGCCTTCTTGAATGGGTACTTAGAAGAGGAAGTATATGTGGAACAGCCACAAGGTTTTCAAGTGGAAGGAAAAGAGAATCATGTCTACAAATTGAAGAAGGCTTTGTATGGCCTCAAGCAAGCACCAAGAGCATGGTATGCAAGAATTGATGGATACTTTCAGGAGAATGGCTTCAAGAGAAGTAAGAGTGAACCTACCCTTTACTACAAACAAGAAGGTAATGATATTCTTATTATAAGCTTGTATGTTGATGATTTGTTGTATATGGGTAGCAGTTCTAAGATGAAAGATGAGTTCAAAATTGCTATGATGAAAGAATTTGAAATGAAAGATCTTGGTCTCATGAAATATTTTTTAGGAATGGAGGTTTATCAATGTAAAAATGAATTTTTCATTTGCCAAACCAAATATGCAAAATATATGTTGAAGAAGTTTGACATGGTTGATTGTAAACCATACTCCACTCCAAGTGCTCATGGAGTTGTGTTGAGTAGGAATGATGGTGTTGAATTAGTTGATGAGACTGCTTACAGAAGTATTATTGGGAGTTTGATGTTTCTAACCCACACAAGGCCTGATATAGTATATTCAGTTTCACTTGTTTCAAGGTATATGACAAATCCATTAGAAATACACATGAAGGCAGCTAAAAGAATTTTGAGGTATGTGAAAGGCACTCTAAATTATGGTATTCATTACTATTCTTCTAAAAGATTTAATCTTGTTGGATTTAGTGATTCAGATTGGGGAGGTAGTATGGATGATCGTAAGTCTACATCTAGAAATTGTTTCTCTTTTGGTGCTGGTCTGATTACTTGGAGTTCCAGAAAACAAAGTATGGTTGCTCTCTCATCCACAGAAGCAGAGTATGTTGCAGTTACCTCAGCAGGTACACAAGCTCTATGGCTTCAAAAAGTTTTAGAAGAAATTGGAGAGAAGCAGATTCAACCTACAGTGGTTTATTGTGACAATGTAAGTGCCATCAAGTTAGCAAAGAATCTGGTTCATCACAGTAGAACAAAGCATTTTGATTTGAAGTATCACTTCATCCGTGATTTAGTACAGAAGAAGGAAGTTGAATTGAAGCACATCAGCACTAAGGATCAATTAGCAGATATCTTCACTAAAGTAGTTGCAACAAATCAATTTTTGTCACTTCAAGATCAGATGGTGAGACCTCTTAGCATCAAGGGGGAGTATGAAGATAATTGATGCTGACTTGGCGGATCCTTATTTAGAAGAGAATTGATTTGAAGAAGATCCTTGTTTTTTCCTGCGTGGCTATTCTTAGCTAGTTGTTTTGTTTTTAAAGTAGTTTTTTCTTTTAAAGTTTTGTTTTCTGCTTTATTCAAATAAAGCATGCAACGCATGCTTAGCTTAGGAAATCTTCTGTAGTTTTTTTTTTAAAAAGCTTTCCTTTGTAGTTTGCATACAGTCTTTGAGGCTGAACCTTTTCTATTTATTTATACTCTATGTATTTTTCATTTGGACAAGCTGCAATAAGAAGAAAAACTCTATTCCAAAACAGAGCAGATTATTATGTGTCTGAAAAATATTGAATAGTGTGAAATTTTATATAATTGTTCTTTTATTATTTCTGTTGTTCAATTCTATCAGCTGGTTTTAGAGGAGAGAAGTGTTTGGTTTTTTCAAATCTACAACTTCTGCTACACCCTCAGTGGGAACCCTGTTTTCATCCTGTTTCAACTAGTGTTCTCTTTTACTTTCTCTCTGTTCAACTCAATCACATTTTGTGCCATTTCCATCTACCTCTAGGACTCGGGTTAGAAATGATTGTCAAGAGATCACACCATCTCCATCCACTACACATGCTTTTGAGCAAGTTACACCATCTCCTTCTACTTCTGGTAGATCCACAATGCTGGAGAGAAAGTTGCCCTATGATATATTTATTAATCATCGTGGCCCTGATGCAAAAATGACACTCGCCATCGATCTCTATAATACCCTCAATGACATGGGGTTGAGAGTTTTTCTTGATTCCCAAGAGCTTGAATTGGGGGACTTCTTGCCTACATAAATAGAAGAAGTAATGCGCAGGGCTTCGCTTCATATAGCTCTATACTTTCTCCAATGTATGCACAATCTCCATGGTGTTTGGCAGAGCTTTCATTCATTTATGCTTAAAACATGCACTCCAATTGTTCCTATTTTCTACAATGTTCAACTTGATGTTGTCTGATATACCAAAGGAGTATATGGTCATGCATTTTTAGAAAACAGAAAGAAAGGTAGGTACACCTCAGAAAAGCTTCAAGAGTGGAAGAATGCGCTCAACAATGTTTCGTATAATGTTGGTGGCATCATTCATAATGAAGAGTGAGTACCGAATACTCTATCTCCATAACTCATCCTTTTTCTTATCAATCATCTTCAGCATTTGGTTCATTTTTACTATTTCTTAAGTTTAAGTAGACATGTTAAAGTCATGCTTGTTTTGTTTCATTTTTATGTTGTTCTATATGTCTAGTGATGAGGGGAGCTTGCTCAAGAATATTGTTAATCGTGTTTCGAAAATAATAGAAAATGTGACGTTTGTGGTTTGCAAACATCTGATTGGTATAGAAGAAGTTGTTATAGATTTTGAAAGGACAACACTTCAATCTAAAGAAAGCTCTCACACTGTGCAAATTGTGGGAATTTGGGGCATGGGTGGTTCTGGCAAAACCACTCTTGCGAAACAATTATATAACAATAAATCTATAACAATGGAAAAGTCTAGTTTTCTCTTTGACGTCAAGAATGCTGCTTCAAAAAGTGTATTGCATAATAAACAGAAAAACTTCTTGAGGACCTCAATCTCCGAGGTCTATCAATTGACAATATAGAAGAAGGGAAGGGAATTCTCGCCAACCGTTTGAGATCTGTTCAGGTGCTCATTGTTCTAGATGATGTGGATAATGAAGATCAATTAGATGCTCTAGTGCCTAATAAGGACAGTATTGGACGGGGTAGTTTGATTGTAGTTACTACAAGAGAACTTGAAGTCCTTCAACATTGGGGGCATTTCATCCGTTTATAAAATGTGTTGGAGCATTGTGATTTCCACTGGTTTTTGTACAACAGTCTCTTGAAGATATGACAACCAATTGTATATCAGTCAAAAAAAAAAGGATAAACAAATTGTACGCCAATGATTAGGAATCTTCCTGAAGCTTCTCATGATCTCTTTATCTCCTGCATTTTCTAGAGCCTTCCAACTTCTCTATAAAAGGACCAATGTAATGCATTTTGCAATCAATACAAATCAGTTTGTGCAGCAGCACGGTTCTGCAAAAAGGTTTTTGAAGTTTTTGCTTCTGCCCACTCACATAGTGGTATCATAGCAGGTCTGAAGAGTTGTGAAGAGTGGAGATCACCACAACAAGTCACCAGAGAAGACTGGATGTTGAAGCACTGACAAAGGAAACTCTGCAGAAGATCTGAAGCACAGAAAAGGAGTCGCTCAAGGTGGTGGTTTTAGGGAGCTTCAAACATCACAAAAGCAGTCGCAGAAATTAATGAAGGATCGCTGCCCAAAGAAAAGCCGCTGCTAGGAAGATTGCAGAAGGAGAGAAGTTGTTTGCTGATAGCTTAGTCGCAGCCAAGGAACTCGCAGTTTGTAAAAGAGAGGCATGGTGATTTTTTGTGACTGGAGGAACCTATTATTTTGGGGCTTGTTCTAGATATGTAAGGGTTATCTTATTATAAGATTGTAAGGCATAACTTGTGAAGTAAAATAAAAATACTAGAGTCCTATTTTTAGCAGTTAGCAGAAGGCTTTGACTTTGTTGAGTTGAGTAGTATCGTTGGCTGATGGTTATAGATTTAATACTGACTTTGTTGAGTTGAATAGGATCGTTGGCTGATGGTTATAGATTTAATACTGGCAGTATATGATGTTATGTTGTTCTGGCATGCCTTTTGTTAATAAATAAAAAGGAGTTTGAACATAAGTTTTTAAGCTAAAGGAGTATTAAAAGTGTGCAAAAGTTGCAGGTGTTAAAATACGAGATCTAAATAGCAAAAAAAACATTCAAGTTTGGAGATTGGAGGCACTCAAAGAATTGGAGAAGCTGATCATTTGACATCATGGCATCAGGAAGTAATTTTTTGCAGCCCCAAATTCCATATTTTGCAGGTAAAAATTATGACAATTGGGCAATTAAAATGAAAACACTATTTCGTTATCAAGATTTATTAGAAATGGTTGAAAGGGGATTCGTAGGACCACAAGATGAATCTCAGTTAACTAGAAATCAAAGAGATGAGCTTAGGGATAATAGAAGAAAGGATGCAAGGGCTTTACAACTTATGCAACAAGGCATAGATGACACTATTTTTGCTAGAATTAAAGGTGCAAATACATCTAGGAAAGCATGGGAAATACTTGAAACTGCATATCAAGGTACATCTAATGTAAAAGTAGTCAAATTGCAATCACTTAGAAGGGATTTTGAAAATATTCAAATGAAAGATTCTTAGTCAATAGATCAATTCTCAACCCAAGTTATGAATGTTGTTACTCAGATTAGAGAAAATGGTGATGAATTGTCAAATCAAAAGGTTGTTGAAAAGATCCTTAGAAGTTTGCCTAACAAATTTGATAATGTTGTGGTTGCAATTGAAGAATCTAAAGATCTATCTCAATTTTCTATAGATGAGTTGTTTGGTTCATTGTTATCTCATGAATATAGGCTAAACAAGAACAACAATGTTTCATTAGAAAATGCTTTCAAATCACAAATGACATTTGGCAGAGGCAGAGGAAGAGGAAATTTTCAAGGAAGAGGACGAGGAAGAAACAATTTTCAAAGAGAAGAAGAAGCCCCAATTTAGGAGAAAGGCCAAGATAGGGATTCAAGCCTAGAGGACGTGGATATAATCAAGCATCACAAAGGTATGATAAGTCCAATACCCAATGCTATTATTGCAAAAAGTTTGGACATTTTGCAAGTGAATGTCGAAAGAAACAAGCAGAAGTAGGAAAGCAAAATGCAAATTTTTCAGAAAGTAATCCAGACACATTATTTATCACTTGCCATGTAGCTCAAGAAAATTCAAATGATACTTGGTTTTTAGACAGTGGGTGTAGTAATCACATGACAGGAAATAAAGATTTGTTTGAAAGAATGGATACTACAATCAAATCAGAGGTAAAATTGGGCAATAATGATACAGTGGCAGTCATGGGTAAAGGTGTAGTCAATGTAATGACAAATCATGGTAAGAAGACTATTCATGATGTTTACTTTGTTCCTGGGTTAAAGCATAATCTTATAAGCATTGGACAACTTGTGCAAAGGGGTTATAAAATCACTTTTAACAATAATGTTTGCACTATATTTGATTTTCCTCCTAGTAACATAATAATTGCAAGGGTTGAAATGACAAAGAATAGGATGTTTCCACTAAGGATGAGGAATGAAAAGATAGGAGGGTTTGAAGCAAATTTTAAGGTAACTTATGAAGATCAAACATGGTTATGGCATTTAAGATATGGACATCTTAATTTTAAAGGATTGTGTTTGTTGCAAAAGAAGAAAATGGTAAAAGGACTACCCCCAATTGAAGAACCAATAAGTTCTTGTGATAAATGTATTTTGGCAAAACAGCATAAGGAACATTTTCTAAAGGGAATGTCATATAGAGCATGTGCACCTTTAGAGCTTATACATACAGATTTATGTGGCCCAATGCAAACACCATCATTAGGGGGGAGCATTTACTTTTTAACTTTCATTGATGATTATACTAGAAAGACATGGGTTTACTTTCTTAAATATAAGTCTGAAGCATTTGGGAAGTTCAAAGAGTTCAAAGAATTGGTTGTGAAACAAAATGGCCTATTCATTAAGGTACTAAGATCTGATAGAGGAGGAGAATATAAATCAAATGAGTTCTTAGATTATTGCAAGTATCATGGTATAAAGAAGCAATTTATTGCAAGTTACACACCTTAGCAGAATGGTGTCGCAGAGAGGAAGAATAGAACAATAATAGAGATGGCAAGAAGCATGTTAAAAGGTAAGAATCTACCTAATGAATATTGGGCTGAAGTAGTAGCTTGTGCCGTGTATATTTTGAACAGGTGTCCAACAAAGAGTGTAAAAGACAATATTCCTCAACAAGCATGGAGTGGTAAGTACCACAGTGTATCACATTTCAGAATTTTTGGATGTATTGCATTTGCATTTGTGCCTAAAGAAACAAGGAGTAAATTGGATGATAGAGGTGAAAATATGTTTTCATTGGTTATTGTGAACATTCAAAAGCATACAAGTTGAACATTTAATCCTATCACTAAAAGGGTCATTGTAAGTAGAGATGTTGTATTCAAAGAAGAAGAAGCTTGGGATGGTAGTATAGATAAATCAATCTTAGTTGGTGCATCAATACCTCATGATAATGAAGAAGAAAAAGATCAAGAAAGTCAAGATAATCAAACTACTATACAAGAGGGTTCTCCATCAAGAACTCCACAAAGAGAACAAGGTGAGTCATCAAACTCACAAATAAGTAATTATTCTAATCCTACACTTGCATCATTAAACCCAAGGATAAAAGAAAAGAAATTTAAGAGTATGCAAGAAATTTATGGTCAAGCAGATGAAATAGATTTGCAATCAAATTTTGCTTTATTTGCTCAAGATCCTATTTATTATGAAGAGGCAATTAAAGAAAAACATTGGGTTAATGCAATGAATGAAGAGATAGAATCAATAGAAAAGAATAACACATGGGAATTGGTTGATTTGCCTAAAGGAAAAGAATGCATAGGAGTAAAATGGGTTTATAAAACTAAATTCAATACAAATGGGGATGTTGAAAAACATAAAACAAGATTAGTGGCTAAAGGGTTTGCACAACAATATGGAATTGATTATAATGAAACATTTGCACCAGTAGCAAGACTTGATATAGTAAGAATGGTATTAGCAATAGCAGCTCAACATAGTTGGAAAGTTTACCAAATGGATGTAAAATCAGCATTTTTGAATGGGTTTTTAGAGGAAGAAGTCTATGTACAGCAACCAGAAGGATATAAGATAAGTGGGCATGAAGACAAAGTATACAGGTTAAAAAAGGCACTTTATGGACTTAAGCAAGCACCTAGAGCATGGTATAGTCGAATAGATACATACATGATGGAAAATGGCTTTAAAAGGAGTAGTAATGAACCTGCACTATACATGAAGATCAATAAGCAAGGTTAAATCTTGATTGTTTGTCTATATGTTGATGATTTGATTTTTACTGGAGATCTATCCATAGACATGTTTAAATCAGCCATGAAAAAGGAATTTGAAATGACAAATTTGGGATTAATGGGATATTTTCTTGGAATTGAAGTTATGCAAAATGATAGTGGGATATTTATTTCTCAAACAAGGTATGCAAAGGATGTGTTGAAGAGGTTTGGAATGATAAATTGCAAAGTAGCATCTACTCCTATAGCCACAGGTACAAAGCTTAGCAAAGATGATAACAGCTCTAATGTTAATTCAACTATATTCAAAAGACTTGTTGGGAGTTTGATGTATCTCACAGCAACTAGGCCAGATATTATGTATGGAGTTAGTTTGATCTCTAGATTTATGGATTCACCTAAGGATTCACATTGGCAAGTTGGAAAAAGAATATTGAGGTATATTGCAGGAACTATTGAATATGGCATAATGTACTCCACAACAAATAAGTTTGAATTGGTTGGATATACAGATAGTGATTTTGTAGGGAACATTGATGATCGTAAAAGCATTTCAAGATATGCATTTAACTTTGGAACAGGTATTGTTGCATGGGCATCAAGGAAACAACCTATAGTCGCAATTCCATCCACAGAAGCAGAATATGTGGCAGGTACATCAGCAGCATGCCAAGCAATATGGATGCAAAGAGTCTTAATGGATATAATGCATGATCAAAAGGAACCTACATCAATCTATTGTGATAATAAGTCAACAATTGCACTATCAAAGAATCATGTCTTTCATAAGAGGAGCAAGCACATTGACACAAGGTACCATTTCATTCAGGAATTGGTGAACAATGGAGAGATCAACCTCAAGTATTGCAGATCTGAAGACCAATTGGCAGACATATTCACAAAGCCCTTAGCAAAGGAACAATTTGAATATCTTAGAGAAAATTTAGAAATTGTAAATATTGATGTAATAAGTAGTAGAAATTAGTGGGGGGTGTTGGAGCATTGTAATTTCCACTGGTTTTTGTACAACAATCTCTTGAAGATGTGACAACCAATTGTATATCAGTCAAAAAAAAAGGATAAACAAATTGTACGCCAATGATCAAGAATCTTCCTGAAGCTTCTCGTGATCTCTTTATCTCCTGCATTTTCTAGAGCCTTCCAACTTCTCTATAAAAGGAGGACCAATGTAATGCATTTTGCAATCAATACAAATCAGTTTGTGCAGCAGCATGGTTCTACAAAAAGGTTTCTGAAATTTTTGCCTCTGCCCACTCACAAAATGAAATTATTAGATCCACCTAATGCCAAGCAGCTATTTTGTTGGCACGCTTTCTTGAAGCCTTCACCACTCCAACAGTTTGAAGATTTGGTTGAAATTTTTCTAAATATTTGCAATGGATTGCCTTTGTCTTTAAAGATTTTCGGAGCATAATTATATGGTAAATCCAACAAAGATTATTGGAAAAATGAATTGCATAAGATCTCTAGAATACTGCACAAAGATATCAAAGGTAGATTAAAAATAAGTTATGATGCTCTAGATGATGAAGAGAAGCAGATATTCTTAGATACTGCATGTTTTTTCATTGGAGAGACAAAAATTTAGCCATTGCTGCTTGGGATGGATCAGGGTGGAATGGTTTGCATAGTTGTGAAAGACTTATTAATAAATGTTTCATTGAACTTGATGATGGTGACTGGTGACTGCATAAGAATGCATGACCGCTTAAGAGATTTAGGAAGAGAAATTGCAAATCATCAGTCACCCTACCGTCTATGGTCTACCAAGCAGATTATTAATGTTGAAAATGAAGTACAGGTAAGAAGTTAAATACTTTCTTTGATTGTCTCACTAAACAATGGTGTGACAACCATCTTTCTTTATTTGTTTGATTCTCGTCACTGATAAGGTTAATGTTACAATTATTTATTGATTCATTCATTTTTCTATTTAAAGGGGAATTGGCATTAGAGGAATAATGGCCACAACTACTGGATGCACAAGCGAAGTTGAGGAGTTTTCTCTATGTTCCCGGGGCAGGAAGATCAACGTTAACACAAACAGAGGATATTATAGTCTCAAAGCCTCTTTGCTTGGATTAAAAATTTGTCACGTCAGAGGAAATTACTATAATCAAGTGATTGCTGATACATCTAAAGATCTGGTATGGCTTCGCTGCTTTGATATTAAGCGGAAGAATCTGGATTCACTGGGTTCATTCAAAAACTTGAGGGTGTTAGAATTCTATGAAAAAGAGTCTTGAGAACATTACCTAGAAGAACTTTGAAAGACTGAGAGTGATGTAAGTATCTTTAAAAATTTAATTTTAATATTTATATAATTAATTTTTTTAATATGTTTTTATTAAAATTCAACTCCAATTTCAATCACTTGACTCAAAAATTAGAAAGTTGAAACCTGATAAAATGTCACATAATCTAACACAGCGAAAACCCTACCAACATGAAGGGCTTTCTTCTCATCTGATGGGCACTTTGTTGCAGGCTTCTGTGCAGTTAAGAGAATTGGTTATTTCTGAATGTTATAATTTCAAAAGATTTCCAAAGTCAATAAGATGACTCAGGGATTTGAAAAAGATAGTTCTGAGCAACATATTTTGGAACCGGATGAGGAGTCTGCCCAAAGAATTTTTCCTTCTCTAATCGCTGGAGTACCTGGAGTTATTTAGATGTCGACAGCTATCATCACTACCCAAAGATTTTGGCCATTTGAGAAACCTCAGGCATCTTGATTTGTCCTACAGTGAGAATTTGATGTGGTTGCCAGTCTCTTGTAAGGAGCTAACACTTCTGCAACACCTCAACTTAAGGGATGTTGTAAACTCACCTTAGAGTCGGACATTCTAGAAAATATGTCAAAGCTTGAGTACTTGAATCTTTCCGACTGCAAGCAATTGGAAGAGAGCTAACACATCACAATTCAGGCAACTTTGACAAACCTCTATTTAGATGGTTCTGAGTCGGTTATTCTAGATACCAATGAAGCTTGAGTACTTGAATCTTTCCGACTGCAAGCAATTGGAAGAGATGCCTCGTCACATCACAATTCAGGCGTCTTTGACAAACCTCTATTTAGATGGTATCTGCAGGTTAAGGGAGATACCAATGAACATCAATCAGCTGAGCAAGTTGCGAGTAATGATGATCGGGAATGAGTTGCTCACATGTTTGCCGACATCTCTGGGAGATTTGTCCTCTTTGACTACTCTTGTGATTGATAAATGTCCCAAGCTACAATGTATACCAGACTCTCTGGGGCATCTCAATCTCTTAGAGTATTTAGAGATATCGAATTCAGAAGTGAAATCTTTACCACAATCAGTTAGGCAACTGAATAATCTCCAAACACTTTCAATCTTTGGATGCCCAATCCGCCAATTTGATCTCCGGGCGGGGTCGTTTGCTTCTTCTCTCTACAATCTTAAGCTCATAAATTTGTTTAAAACAGAACTGTCCAAGATTTCCACCCCTCAGGACTGTTGTCCAGGCCTCGAGACTCTCTTCATCGACCATAATAAACATCTAACGGAGATAGAAGTTCTACCAAGTACAGTGAAGAACATAAGATTGTCGGACTGTAAAATGGTGAGGAGCATAAGGGGTGCTGATGGTCTGGTAAACGTTCAAAGGATGGAGATAACTGGGTGCCCCGAGTTGGATGCGCTTCCCAGTTTTGCGCAATTAGCTTCTCTCCAAGTCTTTGAACTTAAAGGCTGCTATGGAGTTAAGAAAATACAAGGTTTGGAACATTGCAAAGCGTTGGAGGAATTGACAGCAGAAACGAGGTGGGAGGAGACCGGAATAGAAAGTTTGGAGCGCATGAAAGATTGAGGATTTTGAATCTGACAGCAATCAGCAGATCAGGTGTTGAAGGTTGCATTCAAAGCATGAAGGTAATTACAGTTTATAGGCATTTAGAATTCTAATTATTTTCAATTGATTATTCATTGACTTAACGTTGTGCATGGAATATTCAGAAATGGCCAGACGAAATTATAATATGTACCCGGGCAGTCCCTAACGCCGGCTCACTTGTAAACCGTCTCTTTCCCAATCTCTCTGTCGCTGACTGGGATGGTAACCAGAATATCAATGCCGATGCCCATGGAATTCTGGTATGCTTTGTTGTAAATTGTGAATCTCCAAAAATGGAATTGCAGTTAGTGGGTGACAATATAAAAATGTCTTCAACGGAGGTGGAGAAGGGTAAGTGGTTATGGATAGTTCTATTCTCACAACGTTCCAGGTGGTACACAACAAAGAATTATGGAATAGACGCATCCCCTTCAGTATTCTCTTCCGTTCAGAACACAACAGAGGAGTTGGCAATAAGCAGAACGCGGATGTTCACAATAAGCGGAACGCATCAGGTGAGAGCAGGCATAACGGAAATCCCAATCCCTTTTGTTTGGGACACGACAGGGTTAAGAATCCCTTTAGATTCGGACACATCGGAGATCAGAATAAGCACAATCCCTTATATGAAGTGGAAAGAAATTTTGTTTTTATGGGAGAGGTGGAGGGACTTGTGGAGGCTTTTACCTGCTTATGGCGGCTTCTATCAAATTGATATTGTATTATTGATATTACACATGAATTAAAAACAATTATTTTTTTAATATATGTAATATTATTTAATATAAATGATAAAGTAGATATTTATTAAATGAGAATCAAGTTCATAAATTAAAATGTAAACGTAGGTCAATGAAAAGAGTTACAAATAGCTAGATGCTAACAACAAATTATGAATAATATAAATATTAGTTATAAATCAATATTAATGACAAAAATTATTAATTATAAAAGGATTGGATACAAGTATAGAGGCTTTTTGGATGCATGGATCAATGAGATAATTTCTAGAGTTATGAATTTAACTCCCAATCACTCGAAATTATGAAGTGGGTTAATTTAGCCTAACTATCAATCTAACTAAGACAAAGGTGGCCTTGATTGAATAGAGGCGGCACCTAACTACCATCAATAAAGAGTTAATGAGGTAGTGATGACACTTGAAGAGCCTATTTTGATTACTATCCACTTGCAACTCTTCGTTGCTAAAAATAACCTCTAAAATGCTATGGCAAGGTGGTCTTGATTGCAATTGATGATTTTCTTCAAGAGGGAGAATGCTTCCATCTTTGACGGTGGAAAATGGTTCCATCTTTTATTTGAAAATCCCAAATACCTCATTTGTGCTCTTTTATGATAGACCATTTTTATACTTGTATATAATCTATCCTCTTGTATAAATTGTGGGAGCTTATCAAATAAATCATGCAATCACCCTTTATATCATCTATGATAAAAGCTCTTGAAGAATAATTTTGAATCAGTTTTTGTGAAGGAAGAAAGGGTTCTTTTGTATGTTGATTACATGGATATTGTTGTTCTTGAAGAACTTTAGTTAAGAAATTTGAATCAACTTGGTACATGCTTTAATTTTTATCCCATTGAGCTCATGAGACAAGACTTATACAATGTCTTTAATTTCAACCATCTCTTTTGGATCTATGAAATCAACAGGGCAAGTGTGTGGAGACATGAATTTGTATTTTCTCATATACGATAACTTGAGAAGGGATATTCTCTTCAAAAAGAAATGGTTTTCAGAAAAATGAGACAATTTACCAACATGTATGAAGTTCATTCAACTCTAATAGCTAGATCATATTATTATGGCAAGGTATCTCCTCGTAACTTGTATCATGATAATAATTTTATAATCTAAAGCTCTAAAAAATATATAAATGCAAAACCTAGAGGTAGTCTAACACTAATCGGGAGCATTTTCTATGCTTTATCAAATCACACAAGAACTCTATAAGATATCTCTTGATTGTGATGAGACTTTGAATAAGTCAGCTAGTATTTGTTGTCTCTTGCACACACGCCCTAATGAAAACATGGATCCCCCTTTTGTCATTTTTTTTTCATTTTTTTGGTTTGTTTAGGTTATAATTTCCTAATTTTGGTTTTTGGGATTTAGTGTTTTTCCTTAGAAAGTTTGTAGGTCTTGGTCCTATAGATCAAATAGAGTTTGGTCATTTAGATTTTTGATCATGTGGGGATTTAAAGGTCAATTTTTAAGTCTATTGAAAAATTGTAGAATTTTCATGTTCATCTAGATGAGTTATCTTTCATGCAAAGTCCTCAACTATTCAAAAACATAAAACATTTTCAAATTCATGTAGGTTATGGTCTAATGTAGAGATTTCACTCACATAAGGATATATCCATAACCTATTGATTTTCTTGCACTAGTCATCTCCTTGCAAAAATTTTGTAATTAATTTAATGTCGTTGGTAATTAAGTCTAAGTGGTTGTCAACCTTTTTAGTATAAGGGGTCATTAATGGTGAAGTTTGGTGGAGATATATAAGATTCGGTCATGGATTTTATTCTCATTTTATCCATTGCTGCTCCAATTTAAGTTGAGAAGATAATTCTTGTGACCTATAGAGTGTTTGGCTATAAGGTTGACCATTTGATTTATTGGTCGGTGTATCTTTTCCACCATTTTAAATAGGTATGTTACTATTTCTTTGGGTTTTATTTATTTTTGAAAAAAAATGTGTATCGATGTCAGCCTAGGGCTTAGCTAATTTTGAAAAAATTCAAATTTTGAAATTCAAATTAATATTGATTGTAAGTGTTTTAAAAGTGTAAAATTTTAATTTTAATATCATCTTAAGAATGTGTTTAACAATCTATATAGTTTAAAAATCTATCCTTGTAGTAAGATAACATAAGACAAATCCATCCATATACTAACACCCATGGAAGCAACCCATTTTCTAGAAAGAAGCATAACTCACTTGGTTGGACAATCCACAATGATCATGTCCATTATAAAGGAATTCTTAGGGTATCTAGTAGATTGAACCTCTACATTATTGTAGCATCGAAAAATTGTCACCCTTGACAATTTCACACTATGTTTTGCTGCCCCTTTAATTATTGGACCTAATTTGACCCCTAATTTCCTAAATTATGCATTCTATGTCCCAATTTTAACAATTATGGATAAATTGCAAGTGGAAAACAAATGCATTTATCTAATACTTTGCCCATGACACCTTAAATTCTAGAAAATGGGGTTGAGATAGAAACATCTTATGGCAGAAACGTCTCCCTATTTTTCCTAGCCCCAAATTAAAATATGTCGGTGTCGGTATTTTATCATTTGCAATTCAAGTTGCCAATGTCAACTATTGGGATTTAATTTGTGGAAATTAGAACCATTGAATATAAATACCTATTTATTATATCATTTGAAATCTAACAACAAGCAAGAGGTAAAAATTATTGTCAAGAGCATTCAAGAGCAACATTTTAGAGCTTTATAACAACAATTCAAGATCCAAAAATCTTGTCAAATCCTATGTGAATTTATGCATGTTCATGTTATCATTGTTTGTGAAGGCTAACCCTTTTGTAGCTGGTCTCCAAGAAATTCAAACAATTCAAGCAAGATCCAAGACCTTGAGGAGATGTGCATGACCTTAGTCCTTCAAGGAAGCCTTTGAAGGGTGGTGAGTTGCAACACTTTGTTGATTCATCATTCCTTCCTATCATTTATCTTTTCTATCATTGCCATTGCCATTGTGGAAGTGAAAACACTAACATGGGGTTTGACTAAGGCAAGCCCCTAAATGGCACAACCCTTCCTCTCTCTTTGAATGTGAAGGTCTTAGGTTTGAAAGAGATTGAAAGAAGTTTGAAGATACATTTTCCATTGTTGCATCCAAAACTCGACACCTTGACAAGACACATAAAATCACCTACAGAATTAGCTGACAATGATCCAACAAATTTGTGGGTGTAATTAGGAAGCTTGGATTTGACATCAGAAGACTATAAAAACATAACTAAAATATCTCTGCAAGGACATAGATTCCCTTGGGTGGCTTTGTTCTCCTATTCGGGTCATCTCCAAATTTATAAGATGAAAATCTAGGTCTGATTGGCTTACCTTCATGGTTGAAAGTCAATCTAATCACCTAGTTGATTTGCATCCTAATGAATCTCTAGAAAAAGGAATTGATTCTAGGTTCTTTTCATTAGATCTTAGGATCACTTTTTCTATGTTTCATTTTGGTACACAGAACTCTACCTTTCTCAAATTTGGTGGTAAATTTCTCTTACTTTCTCAATTGTTAGAATCATGCATTTTCATATTAGGGCACATAGTATAATTAGGTTAATCAAGGAAAATCAATTCCAATCACTTTCCTAAAACCCAAAAAGATGCAAATCTAGGTCTAATTGGCTTACCTTCATGGTTGAAAGTAAATCTAATCACCTTGTTGATTTGCATCCTAATGAATCTCTAGAAAAAGAAATTGATCCTAGGTTCTTTTCATTAAATGTTAGGATCACTTTTTCTATGTTTCATTTTGGTGAACCTGACCCATTAACATTAAATATAACTTCTAAAATTTTACCCTAGATCTAAGTTTTGTATTGTTCACTTAGGATTTCATTTTTTCACCATAGAAGACATAAAAATTTAAAAAAATTATATCATATTACATAATAGGTTGCAATAAGATTAGTTTTAGTCATTTAGGTTAGATCTACATTCAAAATTGCTCACAATTGTCATTTATTGTTCAAACATTGTTACACATTTACATTTGAGTTACATTGTTTTAAATTGAGAAAATTCTAGAAAAATAATCAGTTTTAGACCTGTTTGCACATAGATATAGAAACCTTAAATAGTCTAATAAACAATCAATATTTTAGTTTTTTGAAACCTTATCCAAGATAGAGAAGCCCTTAGGTGGATTTGTCCTTCCATTCTTGGCTCAACAATTTTTTACTCAGATCTTTGTTTTTGCATGTCCCCAGTCCATTTTTGCTTATTGATTTCTGATTTGGAATTCTTAATTGCATGCATTTAGGCATCTTTCATATAATTGAAAAAGTGAAAAAATTACATTGTTTTGTTTCAAAATTCCATCAAAATCATCATTTTTCAGATTTTGGCATCTTAGAATCAATCAATTGTTGCATTTTAGATTTTAAAATTTTATTCCAAATTTTTTCAAACATGTTCAACATTGTTACACACTTACATTTTGAGTTGTGTCGTCTTAAATTGAGCAAATTCTAGAAAAATATTCACTTTCAGACCTGTTTGCAAGCAGACCCAGAATCCTTAAGCAGTATCATACATAGTTAAACTTTGAATTTTTAAGAACTTTGTCAAAGATAGAGACGCCCTTGGGCAGCTTTGTCCTACTATTTTTGGCTAAATTTTTCTCAAATCCATGTTTTTGTGTTCTCTATATGCCTCTGTTGTCTGAATTTTATTTTTGAATTATGTTTGTCTTGTAATTGTTTATTTTGCTAGCTTGATCCATAGGACATATGATCATTTTCTTGTTGCATAAAACCTTTTGTTGTCATAATTCATGTTCTATTATCTAATCTTGTTAAGCACTTCAAGGAATTTTTGTTACAAGCATGTCAAAATGAGTTTATTTCTCCTCTTTTTTGTTATTTTTCATTGATCCCTCTCCCACTACCTCTCCTATGTGTGAGGTTTTCAAGTGGTGCAAGAGAATAAAATCATTGACATTCATGAAAATCATGTTTGTTCTTCTCCCAATACCTCACCTACTTGTGAAGAAGGTATCTTGGTGTTAGAAGATCCAATCATTGATCGTCATGAGAATCTTGTTTTTTTCTCTTCCCCTATAGATAACCTACTTGGGTAGATATTTTTGGACAAGAGGATTATATAATTGACACATTTCCTTCAAAAAACAATAATATGGATTGCATAGATGAAGATGCTAAGTGAGATTAGATCCCCCCTTGATAGAAAAGCATCAACAAGTAATCAACTTTGTTGATGTTATGAACACACAATTGGATATTAGATATCCTTTAATTATTAGACCTCCTAAAACTCCTTTATTATTGGACCTCCTAAGTCACCTCTCATTATAGGATCTAATAAATCTCATGGCTATATCCTAAACTTTTCAAAACAACACAGTCATAATCATGTGTCAAAGCAACCAAGTTATCACACAGTTGCTCACACATATAACACTAGAAACAATAATGAACCAAAAAAAACACCAACATCCATTCCATTGCTCCAACTATACCTCCCACCTGCACCTAACATTTTGTAGCATAGTGTTAAAGAATGTGATCTTGTTGAGAAACTTCATATTACTCCTACTAAGATCTCTTTGTGGGATTTAATTCAAACATCACCTATTTATCATGGCATGTTTCAAAATGCTTTGAAAAAAAAATTTGTCCCTCCTAGTGTGCAACCAAATGATGTGGTAGCCTTTCTTGAAGCTACGAATGAAGCTAATTTGGATATTGTCTTTCATCAAGATGAATTACCCCCTTTGGAAACATAAAGAAAAGATGGTTCTTTGATGATACTGGTTGTTATTAACCAGGTTGGGATTATGTGTACCCTTATTAACAATGGTTTGAGGCTTAATGTTTGTAACTTGTACATATTTTCAATAGAATTGGAGCAAAAAGAAATTTAATTCAACCTGTTGATTTTTCAATCAAAGGGTTTGACAGTGTGGGAAGACAACCACTTGGTTTGATAACAATACCTATTAAAGTTGACAAGGTTGTGTTGCAAACTCCCATCATCCATGTCATGCTCCATGATCTTTCATAAATATTTTCTTGGGTAGACCATGGATTCATGAAATGAAAGGTGTGCCTTCAATGCTTCATCATTTAATGAAAGACGCATACAATGATAAGGTTTACACCATAAAAGATTATCCTAAATCTAAAAATTGTTTCCACACTAAAATAAGAATAGAGAGTCCTTTTAGAACATTGATACCAACTTCAAATGTGGAACATTTACAAATTAGAGACAAATATGAGTTCCCTTCATCCATGGAAAAGTTGTTAGATGATGATTGGGGATTGTTATATTTCACACCTACATTCATGAGGGAATACAAGTTACACCATCAAAATTGGGAAAAGAGAAAGAAGTTGCAATGATATCTACACAATTTGTTATTGAATCATCATAAACATTTGATTCCACAACTACTAACAACGAGAAAAACACAAATTATTCATCCACTTATGGTGAAGATGATTATGAAAAACCACCTTCCTCAAAAATAAATTAAAGCCATTTATGGAAGGGGTTATGAAATTTTGAAATAATTTGGCTATAATGGAAAATGATGTGGTATAAAAGAATAAGGCATTTGTGTCCCCGTAGAGCTCAACACACTAGAAACAACAAAAGTGTTGATGTGTTTTTTATGCACTTCTCAACACAAGCAGTGCGTAGGTGCACTACCTCTCTTGAAAGACAATCTTCCACAATTAAATTGCAGAACAGTATCCCAAGGTCTCTAATGTCAGGTCTTGACAATGCTTGGAATATCTTAGTTGTTTTATGTGATTTGCTGAAATCACAAGGCGGACTTACAGATGAGTTGCAAAGCATGGGAAGTTGGGTCTTGAAATGGAGTTCCTAAGATGAAAAATTTGTTGTGTGTTTGCTGTAGGTTCAAACAATAGTCTTGAACTCCATTTTTATCATTGGATTTAGCTTTATAATGTGTAATGAACCTTTCCTAAGGTACTTATTTTAAAAAAAAGGAAAAAGGGTAGGGAAGAGAGAAGGTTCCTAGATCTAAAACTACAAATGAACAGTGATCATGGAGGTTGCTATAGTAGACAAACTCCCTAAAACTAAGTTTTGTTTGACCAAGAGAACCTACAGCTACACAAAACCAGTGCAATCTCCTAAGGTCTGTTGATTTTCAAATTGCACATGCACATCATGGACATGCAATCAAACTAAGTTGCAACAATAGAATAAAGAAGCCCAGACTAACTTTACACAGCAGTTTGTCATCAACAAGTGCTAAAAGTATGGGCTGAAAGTTCATCAAATACCATAATAGCAATTTCCATTATCACTTCCATTCAAGAAACTAACACTAAAACTAACATGGAAGGTAGAACCATGCATGCAAGATGAGCAAAATCAAAGAGAACATCCATGAAATCATGCAATGTTGTCTTCTATTGCTGCAAATGCTTTTTACACCAGCTCTCCAACCCATACAAATGAGGGGCAAGCCCCTATTTATAGTTTTCCAAAGCCCAAATGAATGGATAGGATTGAATTACATCGAATGGCCCAAATTCAATTACATTAGGGTTTTGCCTACCCCACAATATTCAGCAATTTAAAAAACATCTTTGTCTTTTCCTTGTTTTGTCACCTACTGCCAGTCACTATAGCAATTTCGTCATTTAGATGATTTCCCTTTTCACTATAGCAGAAACTGCCTAAAAGTTACCCTCTTACTTGATGTGTTCGCAGTGTTCTTCCTTGGATTAAACGAGCCCGTCGACGATTTGCATCAATTGATTGGTTGCCCCTAATTTGGGCAGACATCTCCCTTATGCTTTCTTCAAGGCCACCCCCTTGCATTTTGTCCTTGACTTCCTTGGCACATGCCTTCTTCTAACGTCGACCCTGTTGGTGGGTGCGAGGGGGAGAGGCGAACATGAAATGAATGGTGACAGGAGCTATGTGCATTCCTTGTTCAACTTTATCAATGGGTCTCCTTAACGGACCCGCAGTAGGCTTCTTGGATCCTACATACATGAGGTGTCATGAGTGCTTTCATACACAAATCAAGGAAAACGTTAGTCAAATCTTGAAAAATCCTTGTTAGATCCATCCATGCATCATCAAAAGATCATAATATTCATATTTGGAGCTCATTTCAACAATAAACATTAATCTAGGCCGCTAGGGCTCCACGAATGTTCCAAAACAGGCAAAGGGGGATGAAGCTCTGAAACCACTGAAACTTAATGGAACGTTGACAAAACTTTGGCAGTTCACTTAAGCACTACAAAAACATCCCAAATCCACCAAAAAGTTGGCCCCAAAGTCAAAAATGTGGAAACCGGACCGGTAGGGGTCCACGGATGTTTCCAAAACAGCCAAAGATGGACGAAGCTCCGAAACCACCAAAACTTAACGGAACGTTGAAAAAACCTTGGAAGTTCACTTAGGCACCACAAACACATCCCAGATCCACCAAAAAGTTAGCTTCAAAGTCAAAAATGTGGAAACCAAACCGACGGGGGTCCACGGATGTTTCCAAACAGCCAAAAAGGAAGGGAATTCCGGAGGGAAAGCTCTGAAACCATCTAAACTTTAAGGAACATTGATGAAACTTTGGAAGTTCACTTAGAGACCCCAAACACATCCCAAATCCACCAAAAAGTTAGCTTCAAAGTCAAAAATGTGGAAAGCAGACCAGCAGGGCTCCATGGATGTTTCCAAACAGCCAAAGAGGAAGGGAATTCCGGAGGGAAAGCTCCGAAACCATCTAAACTTTACGGAACATTGACAAAACTTTGGAAGTTCACTTAGGGACCCCAAACACATCCCAAATCCACCAAAAATTTGGCCCCAAAGTCAAAAATGTGGAAACCGGACCGGCAAGGGTCCACGGATGTTTCCAAAACAGCAGGAAAAAGACAAAAGGCAGAAAGGGGACGGGCGACTTTATTTCTCCACGGATTTGAATACCCTAAGTAGGTGAATTTGGTAAGGGGAATTTGATTTTTTGATGGCACATGACCAATTTAGGCTTGGAAAATGGGGCACGCAAAACAAGACAAGAGCAAAGCATCCTGTCGGGAGAAAAAAAAGGGTGGTCCCTTCCTACGGCGGGGCGTGTGTACAAAACATGCACAACAAAGAGGTCTTTGTTATTCTCCTCTAAAAATAATTAAAACATCAAAAAGACCTTCACTTAATCATACAAGAGATAAATGTCATTAATTGTTGCTCCTTGTCATGTGGTAGTTGTAATATCATGCAATACTCACTACCATGCATGGGAGTATAAAATAGGCTTTATGAAATCATATTTCATATTGCAAGGAGTAGCATATCATTTTCAATCTTGGATCACCTTTCTCCCTACACTTGGGGGGCAAGGGGTTAGGTAGCCTTGTGTTAGATGCATTCCTCCTAGCAAGGGATCCCTTTGTATCTCCATAAAACATTAGTGTAGCAAGTACACTAACATTTTAAGGGGAGATGTATAGTCCCTCACTCATTGTTTACATAAGAAATGGTCCATGCTTAGTGATGATAGCATACATCTCCTAGGAATTGTGACCTTGGAAATAAAAGTGTTGCCTTCTCGATCTATTTTTATGTCTCCTCTATGGTGATATTAGGCTTGAGATCCCCTCAGAGTGTGACCTTTCTTGGCATATGATGTTCGCCTTGGTGGTAATGTTATGGCTAGTATTCCAAAAGGTGTGAGTCTTTCCATTCCATAACTTGTCCTCTCTTGGTGGTGAAGGCATGTGTGATGTTCCCTAAGGGGTGACCCTTCATGTATTGAGCAATGCCCCTTTGTTGTCTTTGTAAAGCACTTTTTGTGGTGGTGTTGTTTGTAACACCCCTTGAGGTTTTTTCCTTGTCTTGTTTCATCTTCTTAGACATTCATGTGCCTTCGTAGGCAAGTTTATGAACCTTCTTAGGTGAATCTTTGTGCCTTGTTATGCACCTGTGAGTTTTGTGCTTTCTTAGGTGAGTTTATGTGCCTTTTTAGGTGAGTTTATACACCTTCTTAGTTGATAAAAATTGGCTCACGAATTCATCATAACACAACTTATTGATTCATGGACATCCCTTTTAACATGGCATCCATGCATAAGTCACCTTACTTGATAGTAGAGCTTTGTGTTTCATGAGTGTTTGGCATAACACACCTTTCTAGCCTTGTGGAACCCATCATATTGCATAGACACCTAGCATAACGAAACTTGCTAGCTAGAAGATCCATGTGGCTTGTGACTAATTTGGCATAACACAACTTACTAGTCCTAATGGGAGCATTCTTTGACTAATATTCATTTGATGGATGACATTTGGTATTTAAGACAATTTAAGACTAAGGTCTCTTTACTTTACTGACTCGAATCCTTTTAGTACTAACCTTGTGTTTTGTTGTGTGTTTTCTTTGTGTTTGCATCATGTTTATGTTCATTTTGTCACATTGTCTATATGTTATGTTATGTCATGTGTTTTCATAGTGTATCCTTCATGTTTTCCGATGTGTATGTTGTCTCACTACGTTATATACATGTGAGTCTTCATTTGTGCTTATGTTGGTTTGTCATAGGATCTTAGATTTTGGGGGGTTGTATACTCCCCCTTGATCCTTTGTCATCCTATCTCTTCAACATTTGCACAATCAAACCCCTTTTGACATAATTTTTTGCTTTAGTGTGAGTTTGAGTGTAAGTTCATACTCTCACTAAAGTGGGGGCTAAATGTAACATCAAAAATTATGACCCTTGATAATTTCACAGTATGTTTTGCTCCCCCTTTAATTAAATTGGACTTGATTGGACCCCTAATTTCCTAAATTATGCATTTTGTGGTCCAATTTTAACAATTACTGACAAATTGCAAGAATAAAACAAATGAATTTACCTAATACTCTACCCCTGACACCTTAAATTTTGGAAAATAGGGTTGGGACAGAGATGCCCTATGGCAGAAACATCCCCCTATTTTTCCTAGCCCCAAATTGAAATATGTTAGTGTCGACATTTTATCATTTATAATTCAATTTTCCACTATCGGCTATCGAGATTTAATTTGTGGAAATTAGAACAATTACATATAAATACCTAACTGTTGTTGAATCATTTGAAATCTGACAAGCAAGAGGTAAAAATTATTATCAAGAGCATTCAAGAGAAGCATTTCAGAGATTTTTTCCAGCAATTCAAGATCTAAACATCATGTCAAATCCTATGTGATTTTATGCATGTTCATCTTATCATTGTTTGTGAAGGTTGAACCTTTTGTAGGTCTCCAAGCAATTCAAACAATTCAAGCAAGATTCAAGAGATTGAGGAGATGTGCATGAATTCAGTGCTTCAAGGAATCCATTAAAGGGTGGTGAGTTTCAATACTTTATTGATTCATCATTCCTTCACATCATTTATTTTTTTTGTCATTGGCATTGCCATTATGGAAGTGGAAACACTAACACAGGGTTTAACTAAGGCAAGCCCTTAAATGACACAACTCTTCCTCTCTCTTTGAATGTGTATGTATCAAGTTTGAAGGAGATTGAAGAAAATTTGAAAATATATTTTCCATTGTTGCATCCAAACCCTACACCTTGACAAGCCAAGAAAACTCACCTACAGAATTATCCGACAGTGATCTGACAAATATGCAAGCAGAATCAGGAAGCTCAAATCTAACATCAAAGGATTGCAAAATGGAATTAAAATATCTCTATAAGGACATAAACACCCTTCGGCAGCTTTGTCCTCCTATTCAAGTCATCTCCAAATTTATAGGATAGGTACATAGAACTCTGCCTTTCTTAGATCTGGTGGTAATTTTTTGTTACAATTTCTTAGCTGTCAAAATCTTGCATTTTCAAAGTAGGGTGCATATAATATAATTATTTTAATCAAGGAAAATCAAATCCACTTAATTACCAAAGGTCCACACACAAAATAGGTAGATCCAAGCCTAATTGACTCGCCTGCAAGGTTGAAAGTCAATCTAATCACCTTATTGATTTTTCATCCTAATGATCCTCTAGAAAAAGGGAAAAAGGACCCTAGGTTCTTAATATTAAACTTAAGGTCCACCTTTTTCTACATTTTAGTTATTAACAACCCCTAATACACTAACCTCTTGAGAATCCATGGAAAAAAATTATATGGAATTTGGAAAATTTCAAACCTAAATCATTCATAACATTCAGGAGCATTACTAGAGGAACTTGAATATAACATATAGTTATCGACAAGAAAATTATTTATGAATAATATAGTGTAGAAGGGCTCAACATTAGATTGATTACTTGATAAATAATTCCCTATATACATCCTTGATGAGGGATACATCACCCCAAACCTATACAAAACACAAATATAAAAATCAACACAGAAGATGTAGGACAAAAAATAACTCACTTTCAATTACTTTTAGAAAATGAAATTGCAAATGTAGAAATTACAATGCTACAGCCACATGGGCTTAATTTATTACTACAAAATCAACTCTGAAAAGAAAATCTATTTTTCATAGCCACAATATGCACTAATGGAGCCACTGCCTATAACCTCCCTTAACTCCTTTTATTTGTCCCAATAGCCACCCAAGAATGTTCTAGAAGGTGTGATTTCGCCCTTTGTTTTGGCACCCAAAAAACCAACCATTCATTTTTCCCTCCCAAGAAGATATTATATCAAAATTCACTTTTGGTAGAAAAACTTGTCAAGGCCATAAATTTTGATCCAAGTTTTCAATTGGCTATTATAAGATATTGTTGGAAAGCTCTCAACGAGATAGACAAAACCAAAATTGTCTAAAGAAAATTTTGTCCATTTTTTGAGTCGTTTTGAGGCTTTTAAGGTTTTCAAAATTGATTTTGAAATTGTACTGGAGAACTTTCCCGGGATAGAAACTTTAATATCTCCCAAATGACACAAGATATTGAGATGATTATTTTTCCATTTGATAAATTTTCAGCTCCTCTCCATGGGGTAAATTTTTAGGTCTATACAAGCTTGATTAGATCGACTTACTAAAATAGTAAATGACCATTTTTTTCCTTTTCTGACTTATGACTATCATACACCCCTTAAGTGTCATCATGGAACTCGAAACATCAAAATAAAATACGAAAAAAATATTTTTTTGGGTGATGCAAGATTGCCCCTACACCATTGGATGCTCCTGCATCAAACACCTAGGGTAATTTGAGAAGTGACCTTGTTGCTTCGTAGGTGTTGGAGGAAAACTAAGACGATCAACCTCTATGTTATACAACCAGGATGAATCTTCAACATGTCTTCCCTTCCATTTAACTCTAGATATTATTCATACTGCATGTTTTTAATATTTTTCCCACATGACTATCCAAGATTTCTTCTATCTCTTCCTTCTCTGAAGTAGGTGTTGGAATATTCCACGGTTCTTTTATCAGTCCATCCTCCACATCTCCTTCATGGTACTCTATCAAATCAGCAATGTTAAACATAGGAGAAATGTTTATCCCACTTGACAACTCTACCTCATAAGCATTTCCCGAATCATGCTTCTTCAAGATCTTGCATGGTCCAAATTTCTTCATCTTTAACTTGGTATATGTTCCCATTGGAAACATTTCTTTTATCATATGAACCATGAACCATGACTTCATCTCCAACCTGAAATTCCTTAAATCTCCTCTTTTTGTTAGCCTTAGTTTTGTACTAAGAATTCATCCTATTGATGTGATTTCTTACTTTTGTGTGCAAGTTCTTTAGGTGCTCTGCAAAGTCTTTTTCCTTAGCACTACTCTTTTCTCCTTTATCCATCTTCCTCAACTCAAAAACATTCCTCATATTACTCCCATATACAATTTGGAATAGGGATTTTCTAGTACTCTTGTTGATAGAATTGTTGTAAGAAAATTATACTTGTTGTATAAGGGTATGTGCAGGATCATCATGGAAAAAATAGGCCCTTAAGTGGCAAAAACTTCAGAAAAATCAGAGTTAGGCAACTTGACGTAAAAAATTGAATAAGTTATCTATATTATTTCAAAAATATGTAACAATAGAATTTGTAACAAATTAAATGTAGTTTCTAAACTACTAGGTTTATTTAAAAATATATATATATTTGGTGAAAATTTGAAATTTCAATGTAGTAGTACTTAAATTTCAAATGCAGTAGTAATTATGAATTTTTTATTACAAATTTTAAAAAATATAAAAAATCATATGTCTGAGCACCTAAACTTGGTCAAAAATTCATGAAATTCATTTTTTTTAATCCTATAGTATGTGAAGCATAGAATGTGACGTATGTTTCGGATTCAAAAAATGTGATACCATTTGAAAGCTATAGATGTTTTTCAATCAGCCTAACAATCAAGACTTTAGTCATAATTCAAATAGAAAATGAATAATAATTATTTATTAAATTCAAAGTAAAGCATAATTTATATCAGTGGAAAGCTGAGAATCTCCTTTAAAAACTCTTTTCATTTCATCAATATTGGGTAAAAAAATGTCGTCATCCACATACCCTACACATACTCATCATATCACCACTTTTTGGCCCATCATGATCCTGCACATACCCATAATCAAATATCATCCCTTGGGCTTATCTCCTATTAAGCATCTTAGCAAGTTTCCCAAACTCTTGTTTACCACCTTTGTTTGTCCATCTGGCTGTGGATGGTGTGCAAAAATGAACTTCAATTTTTTCTTCAAATTTTTCCATAATGTTCTCCAAAAATAACCAAAAAAATTGGTATATATGTCTGAAACTATACTCTTTGGTAGACCATGTAGTCTCACCACTTCTCTGAAAAATAACTCGGCAATGTGAACAACATCACTAGTCTTATGACATGGAATGAAATGTGTGATCTTTGAAAATCTATCAATGGCCACAAATATTGAGTCATGTCCTCTTTATGTCCTTGGTAAACCAAGAACAAAGTCCATGCTAATATCTTCCCATGGTCACTCTGGTATAGGTAGTGGCTTATAAAGTCCAATATTTTGACTTACCCCTTTTTCCATCTAGCACACTCTGCAACTTTGTACAAAATTCCTCACATCTTGTTGTAACTATGGCTAATTTGTAATGTCCCTTGATGGAAAAATATAATAGATTATGCAAGTAAAAATATTAAATCACTTAGATCTTGCAATTTACACCAAATAATGAAATTGGGTATAAATTTATCTTCTTCCATTTATGTAAATATGATTCAGGAAAATGGGAAACTAATATATGATGTTGTATTACTGTTTTGAATATGAAAATTACATCATATATTTTGTTACTAACTGTTGTTAATAGCAAGCTATAGCTACAACAAGATACAAGAAAAACCCAAATGATGCAAACCAAAATAAGCATCCAAACTGATGTCAAATACAACACAACCAACTAATCCAAACTCTAAAACTTAGAGCAGTAATATTACATTAAAATGTGTCTCTAGAAACAAGGTATTTCCTGGTAACAACAAAATACCAAATTGATATAATAAAGTGCACTTAAAACACTCTAAAATGCATGAACACACCATGTAAACACACATAAACTACAAGCAACACTCCTGAGATCAAACTAGCAATACCTAGTTGATAAAAGTTGATCCAAACCTCTAAAATGGATGAAATGTACACTTACTCCACTAACATGCAATGACCTGCAACAACACAAATTCTTTGAAACCACCAAAATCTACTCCTGCACACAAAATATTGAAACTGCCAAAATCTTCAAATTCTTTCAGCTCTAATGCAACCTCTGGATAATATTGCCTCTAGAGATGTTTAAACACATTTCCTTCAAGTCTCTATCTCCCTAGTTTAGCAGCCTAAAATATCACTCCTTCAATGGTTTCTCAGTCTCTAAAAAAGAACAGCATAATCTTGTAAAATTGATAAAGTAGAATGCTTGAACATGCAACACAAAACAAAAATATATCAAAAAACTTTCCCAAGCAAACTTGGGTGCCAAAATCCCATGCCCAAAAATGAGGATGCTTACATGCCAGGAAATAACCCCTTGTTTCCAAGTGTACCTTCATCATAACTCCACTCCCAACTTGACTTGCTACATTCAACTGTTGTCATGCACCCAATTAAATCCAATTTCCATAACAAATATACTTTCCAACTTGGTCCCACAAACATTTTATAAATATTTATAATTTTAATATTTATTTGCCCAAATGATATAAATGTGATGAGGATAATATAAATATTAAATATATATTTTTTCCCAATGTCCCCTATGACCTTTCTTGACTTATTGTTTTGTGATGGTGGAAACTTACTATTTTTAGAAAAAAGGGACATGACACAATAATAATTCTCAATAACAAGATAAAGTCTTATCTTGGCCAAAATGTCCAGCCAATCCTCCACTATGCTTCTTTTTTATTAGATTCTCTCTCATAGAACTCCTTGGAATACACAATTGGCTTCCTTTAAACAACATCCCATCTTGGATTAAGAAATCCAACCATTTTGTCTTATCCATTGTAACAAGTTCCAAACAAACCTTCCAAGCTTCTGCAAAGTTTGGATCTTTAGGATACAAGCTCTTGAGTTCATTGAATCCAACAACCTCTATATTCATCTCTATCAATAAATTTTTCCTTCTACTTAAGGCATCTGCAACTTTGTTTGACCTTCCACTCCTGTGCTTCAAAACAAAAATATAAACTCTACAAAAACTCAACCCATTTTAAGTGCCTTTGATTTAACTTTCCTTGACTATTAAGATACTTCAAAGACTAACATGATCAATATATAAAAAAAATTATTTTGGCAACAAAAAGTGTCTCCATTTATTGAAAGATTGAACTATAGCATAAAACTCATGATCATAGACAAAATATTTATTTTTAGTATCATTCAACTTCTCACTAAAATCAATGGGCTTACCTTCTTGACTTAAAACAGCTCCTATAGCACTACCACTAGCATCACAATCTACCTAAAAGACCTTATTGAAATATAGAAGTTCCAAAATAGGTTTCTCTATGACTTTCTTCCTCAACATATCAAAAAAAATTTCTGCTCCTATAGTCCATTTAAAATCATTTCTATGCCCTCTTATTGCTTTAGTTAGAGGTACACAAATACTAATAAAAATCTTAATTAACTTTCTATAAAAACTTGCTAGACCATAAAATGATCTTACCTCTATAACAATCCTCAAGGTAGGCCATTAAATGATATATCTCACCTTCTCTAGATCCATTTTAAGACCCTCTGCTAAGACAAAAAATTATAGATAACCAACTCTCTCTTCACAAAACTACAATTCTTCAAATTAATCAACAACTTCTCCCTAAGCTTCTCAAAAACTCTTCAACTATGCATCAAGTGCTCCTCCAATGTCTTACTAAAAATCAATATATCATCCAAATAAACAATAACAAATTTTCCTAAAAAATATTTCAATACCTCATTCATAAGCTGCATAAATGTGCTTAGTGCATTGGTTAACCCAAAAGGCATGAATAACTCATGCAAGTCCTCCTTGGTTTCAAAGGATGTCTTCCATTCATCTCCTTCTCTAATATGGATCTAGTGATATCTGCTCTTCAAATCTATCTCTGTGAAGTACTCAACTCCATTCAAGCAATCCATAATGTCATCTATCCTTGGCAAGGGGAATATATACTTGATAACAATCTTGTTGATGGCTTGCGAGGCTATACACATCCTCCTTTCTCCATCCTTTTTTGGTGCTAGCATTATAGTTACTACACATGGAATCAAACTCTCTCAAATCAATCCCTTTCACAACAACTCTTGCATGTTTCTGTTCAACTCTTCATTCTCTTCTGGAGTCATTCGATGGGCTACCTTATTTGGAAAATTGGCTCCAAGAATTAGGTCCATCTGATGACTAATATTTCTCATTGGAGGAAAATCGTTAAGTACATTATCAGATACAATATCTTGAAACTCATCCAATAAATCTGAAACCTCTATAGGTATCTCTTTATCATCTTCTCTATCAACTCTAGGAATCAAAGCATAACACATATGTTTGTGCTTCATACCTTCTAAAAATATTCTTTTGTCAACCAAACATATTTTGGCATTACTGCATACCTTTTCCTCTACCTCTTTCAAGGGCTTCAACTTATGACGAACTCCATCCTTTGTCAAAGAATAGATGTTGGCATGTCCATCATGTAATTCCCACCAATCAAACTTCCATCGTCTCGCTAACAACATATGACAAAGATCCATAGGCATAATATCACATAATACCTCATCATGATAATTTCCAATCTTGAACATTACCAGACATTGTTCATTTACCAAAGCTTTATGGTCCTTTTGTAACAAAGAAATTTGATAAGGATTTAGATGCCTTCTTCTCTCCAACTACAACTTACTAACCATCTCTTTTGAAACAAGGTTATCAGTACTACCTCCATCAATAATCACATTGCAAACTTTACCTTCACACTTACATCTTGTGCACAACAGATTCTTCCTTTGAGTTGGTTCTTTCTCCTCATTCAGCAAGGCTCTTCTAGTAAAAATAACCTCTCCTCTTTCTGCATCCTCGAAATGTAAAGACTCGGCATCTTCATCTACATGTGCAACTTGTGCTTTACCCTCAGGTCTTCTATTTTCCCCTCCTTGATGTTGAGGGAATTCATAGGCCATATGTCCTTCTCCAAATTGGAAACAAGTTCCATGAAAGCCTCCTCTTCCTGGTGCTCATCTAGATCTCTCTCTTCCTCTTTGGTCTACATTATTTTGATCATGAGGACAATATGAGTTATCTATTTTCTGGTTTTGGCTACTACTAGATCCTTTTCCCTTCTTTTGATCTTCACTTTGTCCTCCATATGACCATCCACTAGTCTTTCCACCATGACCTCCAACTCTATGCTTGCTTTCAAACCTTTTGTTCAACTTTTCTTCTACCTTTAAAGCAAACATATATGCATTTTCAATGGTAGACATTCTTACCAAACTCAAATCTTCTTGAATACTCGGCTTCAACCCATTTATGTAACAGGAAACTTTCTCCTTTTTGGCCTCAGAATGGCCTATTCTGATCAGGTCATGGTAGAATTCTTCTGTATAAGTTCCTTGAGATATTTTCTCAATTTTTCCAACCCTTGCATCTTCTTCAATAAATCTAGCTCCATAGGAATGAACTATCCTTTTAATTTTTCCACCATCCAGTCCCATCTTGTTATTTTCTCGTTTCTGCTTTGATTTCTTTCTAGTTGTACCTCTTTCCACCAAATATTTGCATAGCCCTTTAGCTTGGTCTTTTCAAATTTGACCTTCTCAAGATCTTTCACCTCCTCATGCTCAAAGTATTCCTCCATATCATTGATCCAATCAATCAACTCTTATGGGTTAAGATTTCTAAAAAATGTAGAAACATCAATCTTTGGCCTTTTCCCAATCTTGGAGATAGCCTTAAATAATCTTTCTCTAGATCTACTGCATCTTGTTCTTCTTTGAAGTGTTCCTCATTTATAGCTTCATCTTCACTTTCATCTCCTCTTCTTGGATCAAATCATCAGTGTAGCTCCTCTTTGGTGTAGAAGCACACAGGCGGACATGCAATTGACACCAACCAAAAACATTGTTTGGTTTTTGTTTGTGTTGGTTTCTCTCTCTGCATTCAATGTCTAAACCTCTTAAATTTGAACAACCTCTTTATGGTACATTAATGAAAATCAATAAATCTCGAAGAATGTCATCTCATGAAATTTCAAACACATGTAATTGGTTGATGTAAAGCCAAACTTTGTCATCATCCTAATGGTCTAGAGTGTGAGCTTTGCAATTGGCCATGGACTTCTTCAAAGTATAAAGAGTTTTTCAATGTTGTAATTGTGACTACCTTGTTAGCCACGTAAACAAAACATGGAAGCTTAGACCAATACATGAATAGTTTGATAGAGTTCCTTCAACCAAAGATTGCAATCGGACTATTGACTTGGCCTCTGAATAAGACAAATTATTCCCACATTTATTTGTGACTTTCCACCTTCGAGAGACAAATGAAAGAACGGATAAAATTTGAATTGTGGAAAAGAGAGGGTCATGGGTTAAGAAAGGGAAGCATTTGTTTTAAACACAATGTTTTCCTTTTCATCTTCAAAGCATGGGTGACTTGATCTTTCATTTATATGTAGATTTGAAAACAAAACAAAAAAATAAAACATGCACACCAATTGAAGGAGAGAGTAGGGAAAGGCCAATGGTTATGTGAAAAGTATGATAGCTTTGTGAAAAGGCCAATAATCTAAATGCTTAATAATTGTTTTCTTTTCATCTTCAAGGGGAATTAAATCGATGAAACAGTGGGGTGCACTTGTTGAAAACCTTTTAAAGACTTTAACTTGCAAATTTTAAAGGGAAGATTGGTAGGGTGCATGACATATAGAGAAGGGAGACTACAGTGAAAAGAAAAAAAAAAGAGAAATCTCGTGAGAGAGGGAAGGTAGCGCAAGGAGATGGTGCATGAAAGAGAAGAGAAGAGGTGAATAGAGACACAGTGTAAGGAAGGGCAGCAGGGTAGGCCTAGAGGTGTAAGAGATTTTAGAGGCGACAAAGATGAGAAAAAGATACGTGGGAATTATTCCAGAAGGTTGAAGTCAAAGGGAAGTGAGGGGTTGTGGTTGCAGATTACAACATTGAAGGAATGCATCATATGGTTATAGAATATGTAGAGTTAGTGAGTTGTAATGGATTCAAAGTTGAATGTTGAATTGAAATTTTATGTGAAAGTAATAGGTTCTAAGTTTGTTGCAATTGTACTTTTATTGAATGAGGAAATTGGGCAAAGCATGCCTATGTGAATTTTTTTTGTGATTGACTTTTTTTTGTAAAGGGGAGTACCCTCTTGCATCAGTTGTATCAGAGCAGGTAGTCCTAGGAGTGGAGAGGATCCACCAAGACTTGTGAGTTTTGTGTGAACATATCACCAACTAGGAGGTAGTTCGCACGAGAAGAAAGTGTGTGAAGCGGTAGTGAAGAAGCTCGTGAGAGTTGTTGCAAGTGTGTGAGGAATTATGGCAACAAGAGTGAGAGCTTCAAGTTGCGAAGTAAATTTGAGAAGTGATGATAGATTGAGAGAGGTGAGATTGTAGCAAAAAAAATGGGTTGGGTCGTGAAGAGGCCCATACAGATACGGTTTTGGGAGCAATATTGGGATGATGTGGAGGATGAATTGTGCGAAGTGTCAACTGGAAAAGATGGTTTGTGGAAAAGCGAAAAAAAGTGTTGGAAAGAGAGAGGAAAATGGTGAAGAATAGTGAGAAGAAGAAGGTTCTCTTGAAAGAGGATAACAAAAAGAAGAATAGAAGAAATGAGTGTTGCAACCCCAGATGGAAATTGGAAGAAGTAAGAGCAGCCCCTACCGATGAAGAAGTTGCAGTAGAGAAATTTCATGAGGAAGGCATGAAGAGAGAAGAAGAAAAGATAGAGGTGAGCAATGAAGAGGCCGCAGCGGATGGTGAAGGTGAACCAAATTTGTTCACACAACTAGTGATGATTGAGGAAGAATGGTTAACGAAGCTCATTGGTGCAATGAAGAAAGAAGAGCAAGAATTTGTAGCTAACAAGGAGGTGGAAGGTATTGCAGTGAAGTTCGATGTTGTAGTTGGAAGCAAAAATGAGGTAAATCGAATTTGTGAAGTTATTTCATTTTCAGATGTAGTAGTAGAAGATGAGATGGATAGAACACAAGAACATGTAGTAGATGTTGTGTGGTTGTGTGTGGAGTTTGTTGAGGATGTTGCAAGGCATTGGTGGAGGTGGGCGGTTAGAGGTAGGTTTGAACCCACGGAAGAGGAAGAAAGTGTGGAAATCATTTGGTGGAGGAGGTCAAGCTTTGGTGGAAATGAGTCCATGAGGAGGAGAAAAAGGAGAAAGATGCGGTGTTGTTGGAGGGAAGTGGTGTGTGTTCCAACACGAGGTTGGAAAAAATGGAAGAAGGATTAAATTTGATCACCTTAGTTAGTGAAGAAGTTTGTTGCAGGTTGATGGCAACCTAAAAGAGTAGTGCAACTACTCAACTCCACCGTTGTGATCCTATGCTCACAATCTTTCTATTTGACATGTCTAGTGCAAGAGCACACGGGCGGACAGGTAATCGACACCAAAAAAATATGTTACATTGTTTGGTTTGCTTTCAATTTTGGTTTTTTTTCATGTTGGTTTCTCTCTTTGCATTCAATTCCTAAACCTTTTAAATTTGAACAACCTCTTTATGGTACATTAATGAAAATCAGTAAATCTCAAAGAATGTCATCTCATAAAATGTTAAGCACATGTAATTGGTTGATGTAAATCCAAACTTTTTTAGCATCCTCATGGTTTAGATCATGATCTTTGGAATGGGCATGGACGTCTTCAAAGTATAAAGAGTTTGTCAATGTTGTAATTGTGACTGCCTTGTTAGCCATGTAAACAAAACATGGAAGCTTAGACCAATACATGAATAGTTTGATAGAGTGCCTTCAACCAAAGATTATAGGAATCAGACTATTGACTTGGCCTCTAAATAAGACAAAATCTTCCCACATTTATTTGTGACTTTCCACCTTCGAGAGACAAATGAAAGAATGGATAAAATGTGAATTGTGGAAAAGAGAGGATGTGGGTTAAGAATTTAGGAAGTATTTGTTTTGAAAGAAAGGTTTTCCTTTTCATCTTCAAAGCATGGATGGCTTGATCTTTCATTAATATGGAAGATTTTAAAATAAAACAAAAAAGAAAACACACACGCCAAATGAAGGAGAGAGTAGGGAAAGGTCGATGGTTATGTGAAAAGGCCAATAATCTAAATGCTTAATAATTGTTGTCTTTTCATCTTCAAGGGGAATGATATTGATGAAACAATGGGTTGCACTTGTTGAAAACCTTTTAAAGAATTTAACTTGCAGATTTCAAAGGGAAGATTAGTAGGGGGTGCAACATATAGAGAAGGGATACTGGACTGCAGTGAAAAGAAAAAAAAAGAAGAGAAAAACCATGAGAGAGGGAAGGCAGTGCCAAGGAGATGGCGCATGAAAGAGATGAGAAGATGTGAATAGAGAAGGAAGCAAACTGACGCACCATTTTAAGTTACTGTATGATGGAGAGATAGTGTAAGGAAGGGTGACAGGGTAGCTCTAGAGGAGTAAGAGAGTTTAGAGGCAATAGAGATGAGAAAAATATGCGTGGGAATTATTCTAGAAGGTTGTGCAAAGTCAGAGAAGTGATGGGTTGTGGTTGCAGATTACAAGATTGAAGGAAAGCATCAAATGGTTATAGCATATGTAGAGTTAGTGAGTTGTAATGGATTCAAAGTGAATGTTGAATTGAAATTTTATGTGAAAGTAATAGGTTTTGAGTTTGTTGCAATTGTATTTTTATTGAATGAGGAAATTGGGAAGAGTATGCCTATGTGAATTTGTTTTGTGATTGATTTGTTTTGCAGAGGGGAGTACCCTCTTGCGTCACTCTTGCAGTGCTTAAATTTGTCTCTATAGGGCTCTAAAACCCTCTTCTGGTACAACAATATTTCTTCCACCACCACAATTCCTTCACAAAGGCATTCTAATTGCTTTTCTTAAAAACCCACAACCACAAGTCCTGGTGCAAATTGCCTCCCATTCATTGATTTGTTTACACACTCAAGGAAAGCCTTCTCTGATACCACTTGATGAGGGCTACACCACCCCAAACCCATACAAAACACAACAATAGAAATCAACACAAAAGATGTGGGACAAAGAATAACTCACTTTCAATTACTTTTAGAAAATGAAATTATAGGTACATAAATTACAATGGTAAGCCACATGGGCTTGATTTATTACCACAAAATCAACTCTGAAAATAAAATCTATTATTTGGAGCCACAATCTGCATTAATCGATCCACTACCTATAACCTCCCTTAACCCATTTTATTTGTCTCAATAGCCACCCAAGAATGTTCTGGGAGGTGTGATTTCCCTCTTTGTTTTGGCACTCAAAAACCCAGTCATTCATTTTTCCCGCCCAAGAAGATACTATATCAAAATTCACTTTTGTTAGCAAAACTTGTCAGGGCCATAACTTTGATCTAAGTGCCTGATTGGCTATCATAACATTTCGTTGGAAAGCTCTCAACAAGATAGAAAAATATGTAATTGTCTAAAAATAAATTTTCGTCCATTTTTTGAGTTGTTTCAAGGATTTTAAGGTTTTCAAAATTGATTTTGAAATTGTATTAGAGAACTTTCTCGAGACAAAAACTTTAATATCTCCCAAAAAGCATAGAATATTGAGATGATTCTTTTTCCATTGGATATGTTTCTCAGCTCCGCTCCATGGGGTAAATTTTTAGGTCCATACAAGCCCGATTAGACTAACTTACTAAAAATAGTAAGTGACCATTTTTGACCTTTTTCTGACTTATGACTTCCTTACACCCCTTAAGTTCCATCATGAAACTCAAAACAACAAAAGAAAATAAGGAAAACCATTTTTTTTGGGTGATGCAAGATTGCCCCTACACCACTGGATGCTCTTGCATCAAATTTTATGACCCTTTTCTCTTTGGGAATGTCAATAGAACTGGTTTTTCCTCAAACTTATTTCTTTCTTTTATGACCAAAAAGAATGATAAAACCCCATCCCTATGTTTAGGGATCATATATAATTCACCAATAGGTACAATTATTCTAATTTGTCTTGGAATCTGCATATATCTACAAGGTTATATATAGGTAAAGGTGTATCTTCTAGGATATCTATATCACTACCTTGAGGAATAAAATATAATGAAAAACCAAATGGTATAAGATAATTACCTTTTATGTCTTTATTTGTTCTTTGTTTCCAACTCCATCAATCTTTTTGGATGCTTCATGATGGGATCCTTTCCTTTTAATTCATCCTTCACAACTAGAAGTATCTCAATTTTATTCTCTTTAGGGATAAACCTTCTATTACTTGATGTATGTTGTATGAAATTTCCCCCTTTTCATTAGTATGCCTTTAATACCAATTTTACGAATATTAATCTATATAGGATGCATTTCTTCCTCTAAGTTGGGTTCATCTACCCATGTCGTCATGACATTATTTTTCTCCTTTGGAGCACCATTGTTGCTCCTCAATTGGTAACCATTTAGTGCATGTACGGATGCAACTTTACCTAGTATTTTATTTTATTTGCATGATGGTATCCTCCTTTGATATTCTTTTCTTATCATATATTTAAGATGTTTAAAATTGGGAAGTGAAACTTCATATTATTTTGAATCAAGAATATGAGCATTTTGAAATATTTTCTCAGCATATTCATGATTAGAACACTCACTTTATTCATCACTAAATTGATAATGGAATGCATCTAATGGATCAACATTCTCATCATATTATTGTTCATTCCCATCTTCATGGGGAAATCCTTCATCTTTATCCACTGCCATAAAAACTACACAATTCATTGGATCATGGGGAAAGTAGCAATTTTTGCACCATAGAGAAGAGTCTTGAACATGCACATTATCTCTTCTCAAAGGATCAAGAGTTACCCCAATGTGTTATTTGGAATCTCTTAGACACGGGGCATTTTATCTATCATATTTTTGTGGTCTTTTGGACCAATCATAATTATAAGGCCGATTGCATAAATGCTAACACTCGCTGAAATGGTTTGCAACATTGTGAGGTGGAAACACTTTAGATCATTCCTGATAACTTTTTTATGATAAGTATTTCACAATTCCCATCAATTTGTAAGAGAATTCTTCATATTCAGTGACTTAGTTTGAGTCCTCTTTTTAGGTTGACCCAATTTGATATTATCTCTCTTTATGTTTTTTCTAGATGCCCTCATATTTCTTTCAATGTTGATGGAAATAACATATGCTTCCCTAAGAGTATGAGGATTTTTTAAATCTTTGAGGCAATACTCAATCTTGACATCAAATGCAAACATTGTACAGAACAAGACACATTAACTCATTAGGCATTAAATATGGTGGCACCATCCTCATTATAATAATTGTCATTATAAACATACTATTAAAATCCACAACCATTTAATTTACTCACTTATTGATGGCTTTAAGTTCATGGATAGAAAACATGGGATCAACTCTATTTACTTATTATAATTAAAAGACCCTCATGATTTTTTCACCATTCCTTTGCACTATACTCAAGGGATTGTGTGAACAACTTCATCTCATGTATTTATCTTAAATATCATACTTGTTAGTGATATTAATGAAATACCTAAGATGCACCTTGACCTCACCCATGATTGCATTACTACTTTGGAACCTTGGTACCTTTCCTTTGATTCAATTTGGAATAGGGTTTAGATAAAAGGGATACCAAACAAATTTAGTTGCCCATGCCAGTCAATCCCAAAAGGTTACCTAATTGGCAAGAATCTATGAGCTTGTCTCCTAGGATCAACACTATTTTTCCTCTCACATGTTGATTTAGAATATGCTAGTTGTGTTGCATATTCCATTTTAATTTATATTATGTTGTTGAGGAACATTTTCATTCCAATTTAAGATATGTGCATTTCAAGCAATTTTTTCTTGATACCTGAATTTTTGTCATCATTTCTTGTTATTTTTTTATGGATCTATTCAATTATATCATTTATTGTTTTAACCTTCTTTCCCTATGTTCATACTCTAACTAGGAAGCTACATCCACGTCATGAAATGGAGTAGTTGATTCTTGTTCAATTTCTTGGGGAGAGGTAGGAGAGTCACGGAATGTTCTTAAAGGTAGAGACATAGGCATGTCCATATTTTTATTTTCTATGTGCAAATCCTAAAATGCAACTTTACTTTTAGTACCATCATTTTCCTCAATCCTAGACTTACCATAATTACTTCTATGGGTTCTTTGAGTAAATTTAACTCTATATGAGTTATATTAATCTAAACTTTTTATTTCATTACCTCTACTTGATTTACCAACTATTTAATATCATGAGAATTATGTGTAGATGACATACTTGGTTTTCTAGCTCTCTATTTAGCTAGAAGTCTTCTCACATCAACTAAAATTGATCAATTTTTTCTTGGTTTTTATCATTGTATTCTATCCATTTTTTATCTTATTTTGGGTCTTCTTAATATTAATAAGCCTAATATCACAACAAAGTCACCACTCCTCACTCCACATTTGGAAAACACACACATAGCAACAATTTTTATAGCTGCACAATTCCTTTCGAAGTTACAAAATTCCTTAGAATTTAGATTCATTAGTCAAAGTCCCCAATAACAACACTAAAAATGTTAGGTCTTGAAACAAATCTCCCAAATCCTAGAGCTTTTTCCCATCTTCAAGGCTAGGGATTTTTCTTCAAGATGGTGAATAGAGGCTCATAAAGAGACTTGGTATGGTTAAAGTTTAACATATCAAAGTTTGTAATATCTCCTACTCTTTAAGATTAGATGAAACCGAGGGTATTGCTAGAGGTATGCCTAAATAGCACATAAATCAAGAAAAATAAAAATTTATATAACCCACAACAACCATACTCAAATGTGAACTTAATCCCAATAACTATAACTAAGTTAAGTTTAACTAGCTATACAATAACCATTCTATAACTGATTTGGATGTTCTACACATGTATCTATAGGTGAAAACAATGCTAAAATCTCTTGAAAAATACTCTTTAACATTAGCAAATAATAAACATGCTATGAATTCTTCATTCATAATGTAACATTTCATTCACTTAAGATTTATTCCTCAATTACAATTTTCAATCATAAACAACAATGTACTAATCGACTTCTACTTCCTATTCTAATGGTGAATGATTTTAATTAATTTTAATGGGTATATGTTAGGATTTGGTGCCATACACCATTGAATAAAATTGATTTATTATATTTTGTAATTAAAAAATTATTTTGTTATGGTGCATCTAGGAGATGTGTTTGGCCACACTAAGTAATTGTTCGAGGCCACTTGTAAGTTGTATTGTAACATTGGGTTAATAATATTAAATGAGGGGTCAATGGTTTTTTGTTCACATGGTTTTGTGGCACATGGTTTTATCTTACCACTTGGCTGCATTTGTGTGAGCTTAAGTGTATTTAAGCAAGAACATGTTTTGTATTTAAGGTTGGTTGGGTGAGTGGGTTGTCATATTATTAAGCCTTTTTTTATGAAGCATGGCATGAGATGTGTGGGTTGTCATTATCCTCCTTATGTCTTTCTTTGAACTTCTTGATTTGCTCCCTTAATTTTTGGATGTGTTCGTCTGCTTCCTTGACATTTTCCTTCAAATCTATGTTCTCACATTTAGTCTTTTCCAGATCTTCAAGGGCAATCCTGATTTCTCCATGTTCATGTTGACCATGCAATCATCTTTAGTGAATCCAACTGTATGAATTTCTTCCAAAGGAGTAGGATATCTTCTAGCAGCCATGTGTTCAACCTCTAAGATCTTCCTCAAGCGATTAAGCTTCTTCCAAGGAACCAAGCTCTA
Source organism: Sequoia sempervirens (assembly GCA_007258455.2). Taxonomy (NCBI): domain Eukaryota; kingdom Viridiplantae; phylum Streptophyta; class Pinopsida; order Cupressales; family Cupressaceae; genus Sequoia; species Sequoia sempervirens. The sequence goes on along the minus strand of VDFB02000002.1, from coordinate 215,948,660 downwards.
ATGCCAATTGTTGAACACCTAGAATACTAAGAGGGGGGTGAACTAGTATTCTCTAAAACCACTTAAGAATTTAAGCATTCATTCCACATAGAATATTCAATTTGTAGTAAGAAAGGAAAGCATGAAAACAACCATCAAAGCACATAACACATGAACACCATATTTTTTTCATGGAAAACCCATAAAGGGAAAAACCACAGTGAGGATTAGCTCACAATATTTATAATCAGTCATAACATATTATAGAAGGTATCACTGCCAATGGACTCACTGTCTAGTGGACTCACTACCCACAAAACGAAGGAAATATCATAAGGTTAATGATATTTCATATGTTGTTGCATGTGAATATAAAAGTATAAAAAATTCAAACAAGGACCAATTGTTGTCGAATGCACAAATTTGTAGAATATTAAAAAGAAAGGTTCTAGCCCTTCTAAAATTATAGGTGTGAAAATTTTGCTTCAAAATGTATAATTCTCAAATTTTCAACCTGAAATCTTAAGATATTCTAAAATTGTTCAATGAGTTCCTTCTAAAATGAAGTCTAAGCAAACAAGAATTGATGAGAACTTTAAGAGTGGAATCCCATTGAGCATGCCAAAATTTTGTTCACTCTAAAATGGCACACCTAGTTAGGTTTCAAATATGTCAATTCTAGGGTGGTCATGTTGGATGCCCACAAGCACAACTCAAATGTGTAAACAACCTCCTAAGAAGGTTGGTTCCTACCTAACATTTAAATTGTAAGGAGAAGGGATAGGAGACAAAGGGTGCACAAAAATAAAATAAAATGATGTAATCTCCATGTTAGTGTAGGTTTTTTATTTTCCTTATGTTTGGGGTATTTATTTTTTTCCTGTAGACACATATTATTTAAGCTTGCTTAGGTTTATTAGATGTGGTAATATGAGGACATGTGGCAAAATACAACAGTTACATGTGTCACTCTCTCCCCACACATGGGTAGTTGAGTTACACATCCTCTTTTGGCTTGTTGTGCCACCTCTCATAACCACTATTTTGTTTTTACCTGAGTAGTTTATGGGGTAGTTGGGTTTCTCACCCTCTTTTGGATTTATGTGCCACCTCTCTCCTGTCTTCACTTGAGGAGGTTATGCCACATGTTTTGTCATTTACCAAGTAGGTGATAACCTCCCACCTTTTATGGGTAGTAGGAGTTAATGCACCTCTTGGATGTATTTTCCCTTATTTTTCTATATATTAAGCACTCTCCTCTCACCTTCACTACTTCAGCTAGCTCCATAAGTTCAGTTGGTTCAGCTAGTTCGGTGATCGTTTTGTGAGAGTGACGAGAGTCTTCTCAAAATTCTCTTGCAGTGTTGTCTTTATTTTCTCTCTTTCTCTCTTTCAGATTTCTTCTCCATTCTACTATTTTGATTTTCAATCATTTGTTGAGTGGAGTGTATATGATCTACTACCGACAATAGATTTTGTCTTAGTTATTGCAGAATCCAACACTCCAAAATACCAAATCAAATGGATCTCCTCTACAACATTCAACCATCTATTTATCCTAAATGTAATGATTGTAATCAAAGTTAGTTCAATCCACTTTTGCTTGAAGACCATGAGTCGATAGTCATCACAAACAAAACAAGATAGAGGATACTCATTAAGGTGAGCCTTGTGCCTCTAATATTTTATCTAAGTGTAATAAGGTTAAGTGCTTATGGCATGCATATCCTTAATGTTTTCATTTATTAGTTTTAGTTATTTCTTTGGGATAACTTAATTCAGATGAAGGGGTGTGTCCTAACATTTTTATGCTTGTAGATATAGGAGAGAGGCTCTCCCAAACCATCATAAATTATAATATTGAAGTTTATCATCATTTTTTTTTAAGGTCGATCCCTCAAAATAGTCTAGTATTTTGCTAATTTTTACCTTCATTTCCAAGAAATGTCCTAACAATGAATCATTATGTAACATAATAAATGGCAAATGTTGATTAGCATAGTTGATCCATTTGTAGAGAAGGAAAACCCTATATTTATAAATTGTCAAAATGAGAAAAACAAACTTAATCATTAATCTAATAAACCATTCTACCAAATACGTAACATGCTAACCAAAAATAAATTTTATTATATTACTTATCTCACATTCCTTATATGAAAAATATAAAAATAAATTAAAAATTGCCACAAATAAACACATGCTACATATCATATATTTTAACAAAATATAAAAAATATTCAAATCCAAATATTTGAATATATATCAATTATTAAAAATATAGCTAAAACCATTATTATAAACAATTTACAAAATACTAGGTGAATTGCAGCAACCAAAAAAAAAAGTAATAACTTATAAAAAAATAAAAAAATATAGATATAAGCCTTCTTTCAAACAAATGTCTTATTAGATGTGGTGTAAAAAGATAATTTAGCAAACCAACATTGCACAAAAATTCCAAAAGTTTCTCCAACCAAGAGTGCAGAAATTTTACCAAGAGTTTTCAAAGAACTCCAAGGAGATGTTAACTAGAATTTGAGATTCCTTTTCAAATAACCAACTCCTCAGTAAACTTTAACTATCAATCACTTGTTTTCTCTGTAGCAAATCTTATCAATAAGCCAACACATATGGGGAAGGTAAAATATTAAAATTATTATCTTTTACATGAAATGTTTTTCTACTGATTTTATGAGCTTAGAAATATAAAAATATATTTGAATGTATTCAATTATTAATTGAAAATATTATTTCTAAAAATGAACAGTTTACTTAATATTTGTATATTTAGGTTGTGTTTGTAGAGGCGATGCATTATAATTAATTTGGAGGTCACTCAAATATGTTTAATAAGAGGTTCCTCAACTCTTTCGTATGAACAATGTTTCCACTTAATATAGTGATTTAAATATGATTCTGGATTTGATTGTGTTGCTATTTTTTGTCATCAACGTTTCGAATCACAATAGTGATCCATCATCAAGATGAAGAGCTGAAAGAGAAAATAGCAACACAATCAAATCCAGAAATCATATTCAAACAACAAGATGGATTGTGGAAACTTGATATCTTTAATAGTAATTTAAATTTATTTGAAAGTGAATGATTCTTTTTTTTTAATTGATTATACATTTTGTTGAGTGAATAACCATTCCCTTTATTTTGTTATCTCATTCCAACAGAAAAAAGTTATGACAGCTTGTAGATGTCTTTGGATTGCTGTTGTTTTATAACAGCAATGTTGGTTCTGTGCTGGAATATTGTTACTGTTCTATAACAGCTATGCTGATGTAATTTGGTTTTTCTTATTCCAATAAAAAAAAAAAAAAAAAATTATTAACATAAAATATAAATATATAACATTACATATATAAAAAAAACTTGAACAATGTAAATTTTTTAGGTACATTTTAATAAGTTATAAATTAAGTTTTCAAACATTGTTTAACAATTGTTTGGACTATACATTTATGAGAATTGTACCTGCACCAATGTATTCACGGCCCTCCTTGAGTAACACGGAATGTGTACCAAAAAGATTGGACTACAAATTTGTGACACAGGAATTGTACCTGTCCCATGTTTTCCTGCCCTCCTTAGGCAGACCACACAATCTGAATAAGGAGAATGTACCAACGAAGATTACACGTTGTCATGGAGCCACCAAGTGTTTTTTAATGTCTCTAAGGTGAAACCCCACAACCAAGCAACAGGGGCCTTTCAGGACATCTCTACATCACCAACGTTTTAGTTGATGGTGGCAGTATTTGGACTTTTGTTGCAAACATCATTTGCAAGAAGTCTACAACTTCAAACTTATTTGGGACCATCTACAATCTCCAAACATTGTTTTCTGCCAGTCATCATAGAGAGGGGCTTCTAACTAACAGTTTCAACTCAAAGATTACTAACTCTAAGATTACAAATCAAAGCAAGTTCACAAAATATCAGTAAATGCAATCAGTCTTCAAACCATTTCAGCGAATACTCACTTCAAAATATTTCAGTAAATATAGTTACCCTCAAAGCCAGATGAGCTTCTGAACTGATTTATCTGAACATCAAGTTCTTATGTGACCCTCTGCTTTCAACAGGAAATTCACACAAAATTCTGGTAGTCTTTCTTTTCAGAAAACATCATCTATTTATGAACCAGCAACAATTAGCAGATTTGCATTTAAAACATCCTTTTACAGCTTAGATAGTCATGTTCTATTGGATGTGTCCAAAATTATTATTGATGTTAACCAGTAGACTATTAATTGTAATGAAAATCTGACCGCATTAATGTCCGAAATTTTTGTTGATGTTAACCAGTAGAATAATATCTATAATTTGTATGCTAGTGGCACAAATCTGACCACGAGAGTCATAAATATGGGGTCTGAGGCATCTTTTGCTTCTTTCTGATTTGGTTTATTATTGTAGTTTAGTTCATGGGGGCCGGTAGTAGGAAGCATCGCCCACTTCCGTTTAATTTGGTTTATTACTGTGAATTAGTTTCATGGAGAGCAGTAGGTAACAGTAGATACTTTCCTTGCCTATTTTATATGGTAGAATATGGTGAAGACTTTATGCACAGTCCTCCACATTGCAAATGAAAATAAAACTCAATTCACAGGTTTTAGATGGTTGGATTGAAACTTTCCAGCGCAAGAAAGCTCCAGCATGTAGCAACTACTTTGCTACAACCTTATAATCTCACTTAAGATCAGATGAGTTCACTCATATAAGGTAGACAAAACTTTCTAAGGCAAGAAAGCTCCAGCATGTTTGGAATAATAGTTGGAATATAGCATTATTTAAGTCAATTTTAGAGTTTTTATTGGCTAACATGTTTCATGGAAAAGGTGTAGTTGAGATGACTAAATTAAAATCATATCAAAAACGGTGACAAATATTAAATAATAAATACTTATTCTCAGCTTTAACCAGGAAAACTAGAAATTGACTTGTCATTGCCATCCATGATCAATCCCAAAAGTGAAACCAACACTAAATCTCCATTCTTGTCGACTGTCATTGCCATTCGTGCTCGATCCCAAAAATAACAACACTAAGTATTCATCCTAAGTTGACTGCCACAGCCTTTCATGATCATTCACAAAGACAACATGGCACTAGATCTCCATTCTAATTGACTGAATGTACTTTGACAAAGTTGAAAATTAGTATTTGTTTTACAGGGATGAGTAGGAGAAGAATAAAATTTTCATATTACTCGTGTGCTATGGGTTATAATTTTGAAAATGTAATAGAACAAATTATCAAAGCATACAAATTGAACTTTGTTTTGAACTTTGAAATTTAGTGCGGCAAAAGTTGTTTTCGACCATGTAATGAAAATTACAATTAAATTACTTCCCCCAATCACTCTATTATAGGAGTAATATGCTATTGATTCCGTGAGCTTACTTTGAAATATACTCATCAAAGAAGATGACTCCACTTTCAGCTCAGCTACAGGTATGCTAGATAAGTAGGCAACCAAGCAAATATCAAAACTATAGCAACAAAACTGTTAAAATGTAAAATAGCCTTATATTAAAATGAAAACTTGAACGGAGGCATGGGCTCTACAATGCATATGATCTCAGAATATTATTTGACATCTCAAGAGATTCTGTTTTAGTTAACTCAGAACGATAGTACTATAGCATGATTGATTTCATGTCACAAGTCATGAAATCAACGCTTATTGTCATCTTGAACACTAGAGGAACTATGTGGTCCTCACCATCACACCAAAGTGTGCTTACTTCATTGAACTAGTACAGTTGCTTCTAGCCCTGACCACCTCCATATAATTATGTGAATATCAACTAAAACTGCTGTTTCTTCCTCCTCTGTCTATGCCCTTGCAATAGTGCTTATCTAATAGTAAGTTACTTATTTTTCTCAATATCAAGGTTCTGTCACTCCTTTCCATCAGCAGCACGAAGGGAACCGAGTTGAACAGGGGCTTGAGTGCCAACCACCTTAGAAGATCCATAGATGGAAAGATCAACACCCTGTGCCTTTTCCTTTTCAATTTGTTCCTTGATCCAGAAGTATGTGATCCTAAGGCCATCCTGTCAATACAAATAGGAAACATAACTGCATTTTCTAATAGTTTACACCTGCAAGTTGCTTTGTTGCATATTAAAACAATCTAAAAATTTACTTTCATAATCGATCTAGAACTTTACCTTCAATCTCATAGTTGGAGCCCAGCCCAACTTTTCTTTTATCAATGTATTGTCAGAATTCCGACCACGCACTCCCTCTGGCCCAGGAATGTGATGAATTGGTAACGCTTTGTCCTCAAAGCTTAGAACCATTTCAGCCATCTCATTCATGCTAACCATTTCATCACTACCAATATTCACCGGCTCTCTGAAGTCTGATTTTGTCAACCTGGAATATGCCACCATGAAAGATTCCATAATCATTTAGAACAAAAGAAAATATCTGATACCACAAAATTACACATAATGAATGGGTCCAATACTCAAGTTGAAAGAAGTATGACCCAAGTACCTCAATACACCCTCAACACATTCATCAATGAATGTAAATGAGCGTGTTTGCTTGCCGTCACCCCACATCTCAAAAATATAAGTGGATGTTAGTGCCTTCCTGCAAAAAGCAGCAGGTGCCTTCTCCCGCCCACCTGTTGGCAAGATAACCACAATAATGAGCATTATTCCACAATCCATCATAGCAACCACAACTATCAAAGTTAGTCACTTCTATAACTCACCCTTCCATGTGCCAAAGGGACCATAAATGTTGTGGAAACGTCCAATCCTACATTCAATACCGAAGTCCTTGGTGTAGTGTTTGCATAATTCTTCAGTGGCAAGCTTTTCCAAGCCATAGGCATCTTGAGGCTGGAAACCAACAGATCCAGCAGTTAGTAACCAGTTTTATATGAATTCAGCTATAAATTCCAAATTCTATTTTAACTGGTACATCGTGGGTTCTCTCTGGAGACAGCATGATACATCTAGTGACTACAAGATGCTATTTGCAAACCACTAATTAAAAAATCAGCTCCTATGAGATTATATCACTATTCCTGACTACAGAGACCTCGTTGTCTGTCAGTTCCAAAGCCTTGTGGAAAATGGAGATGTTGACCTTCCTTGTTTGGGCTGTCCAATGGGGGTGTGATGAGTTAGCTAGCTTCTGGATAAGGATTACTGTTGCAAGGGGAGGAGGAGCACTCACCAATAATTTCACCTAATAATAAACAAACTACAGAGGTTTTGATGTACTATCCGAAGTAAGGGTAACAAGTTAAAACTTGACACTGCCCTCTCCTGCTGGGATGGCTCACTACTATTCATCATTTGCTGAAAATGGAGTCATCGAACTTCCTTGATTCGGCAGCTTGATGAAGGTGTGAAGAGTTCGGTTACCTTCTAGGAGAAGAATTACAATTGTGAGGTGGGTAGGTGCCGTCTCCAATAATTTCACCCAGTGATAAAAAAAACCAGAGATACTGATGTCTTGTTAGAAATAGGGAACAAGAAATTAAAATCAGGACCTGCCCTGCTGCAGTGGCTCACTATTATTCACTATTTAGATTAACAAATGGGTAAGGAGTAAGGACATAGTAATATACCACTGACCATCTATGCCTGTCATCATCAAATCTACCTTGTTCTCTGCATAAATTCTAAGTCTAAAACCTTGCACTGCATTCTCTATACAGATTCTAGTCCTAAAGCCTTGGACTTTAGTCCAGAATTTGGCATGGTACAACTTCAACCAATACTACTCGTATGGAACTTCAATTGTAACAGACTCCATACCTCAGCTGGCCAAGCATCAGACTCCTTTAAGCTCACGTTTGTCTCCAATTGCTTAAATTCCGGGTAGATGCATGCACTTGAAGCATAGAAAAACCTGCAAAGTAGTCTTAACTTATTAAAAAGACAGTTTAAATAATTTTGGAAGATTTTAACTTCAGAAATCAGCATCAATCAAAGATAATTGTACCCACAACTTCACAGAGCTCAGATCAGCATTAGTCGAAGATAATTGTTCCCACAAATTCACACAAAATCATATAAATTAGATTAGTCACTCACATCCTAATGCTTTTGTTTTTATCCAATCTAAAGCTATTTACTAATTTCTTGTACAATGGTTACTTTACACATACTTCATGACAGAGTAACAACAATAGCAAAGAAATTAAACAACAGAAAATGTAAACTAACAACAATAGCAAGAAACAAATAACAAACAATGTCAATTGACTTAGTTAGGCTAATTTGGCTATTATAAAGCCTACTAGCGTTCTACGCCAGTGTAATGCTAGGTCATTATGTGTAAAAGGGGTGAAGCTGAGTGCGAGAATTAGGCAGATTAAGGAATAAGAAAGTATGGTTATTCTTGCAGCCCCTTAGGAGATTGTTTCAATAAAAGCATCCCGTCAAATTCAGACAGTCAAACAGTCCAAATTGAAATAGAACGATTTCCAAAGAAAACCAAGGCCTTACCTCTTCACACCATTGATTCGGGCAGCTTCAAGCATGTTAAAGCTGATCATGGTGTTGTTGTACATGATAACAGAGTGATTGGACTGAATAAATCCCATGCCGCCCATATCAGCAGCTAAGTTGAAAACATGATCAACACCCTTCGTAACAGCCAAACAATTATCCATAACTCTCAGATCCACCAGATGGAATTCATTGCAGAACATGTCCTCGCTCATGTGCTCATTCCTCTTCCAGTCAGAGGCTATAATGTAGTGCCCCTCAGTCTTCAGCCTCCTAGCAATATGGGAAGCAATGAACCCTCCTGCTCCAGTGATAGAAATCCTCAACTTTTCACTAGGCCAGTACAGTTCTCTTTCCAGATCTTCGTAGGTGTATGCCCCATAGGCCACTCCATCAGCTCCAGTGCTGCCCATGATGATGGTCGACGAGATAAAGCAGATACAGAACAACTCTGCAATAACAGATTAGGGAGCTAGAGTAAGACATCAATCCATTAAAGTGGCCTTAAAATAGTCCTAACGACAGATCAAGTGAGAATGTGACAGAAACATATCTATATAGCTAAAAGAGGAGGAAATGATGCAGAATTATCTCAGAGATAAATAAGTCAGGTATAACAGAGTACCACAGTAACCAAAATTGATCAATAGGGTACAGAAAACCCAATTGGTCGAGACAAAAATACAGAAACTCAACTCTAAGCAGCTACTAGTGGAATACCTAAGGTAGGTATACCCTAACAGTAAGGCTCCAGGATCTACAAATACATAGAGCAAGAAAGAACCCACTATAAATAACTAAGCCACAGCGAAACGAGCTGAAAAATAGCCCAGTGGCTGTAGAATATCGATTGTTACTCATCCGTTTCAATGACAAGGGAAAAGATGCTAAAAGTGACAAGAATAACTTAAATCTGCCAATGTCAGAGAAACCTAATCCTAAAACCTCACGGGTAAAGCATTTTACCATAATTTACAAAAACTCGCCTCTGTAACCAGAACTATAACCATTTTTGCTTATGACCCAATCGTCAAATGCTACTTAAAACTGCTACAATTCAGAGAAATTTACCTCTAAAACCAAGATTTTATCTTTTAAAAAAAGACGTTTGTGCCTATGACGGCGGTCATTTTTTACTCTACAGTACTAAAATTCCAATCATACAAAGAAAGAAAAACTGAGAAACCCATTCCTACAGTCAGAATACCTCGATGCATGGCACAAATAGCAGGAGCAGATGAGAACTGCTAAAAAAACAGGCAAGTAAAGCCTAAATCAGCTGTAGTTTAAACGAAACCCTCTACCAAGCAGCTTAATTCAAAGAAACTCACTACTAAAAGAAAGCAAAGAAATCGCGATACAAAACAGAAAGAAGAAGGGGGAAAAAATGAAATTAGCTAAACAGGCACTGAGCCACCCAAAATTACTTAAAAACCCGCCTCTGAATACAACTAAAGAGCATTTGGGTCTATGGGTAATATGGGAATGAACTGAAGAAAACTAGTTAAACCTTAAACCCACCTCCGAATCGAAGTGAAAAATCGTAAGGGATCACGAACCAGTAACTTATATCTACAATAAGATGCTATCAGTCATGGAAACCCATTCTCACCCATAAAAGGGGGGAAAAGAGCACAGATACATGCATGAACTTCCTTGAACAGACCCAAAAAAACCCAAAACATATTACTCAGAACCATGAAATGATTTCTTTTAAGCTTTTAAGCATGTGGCCTTAATCAGTGGTTGAATTCAAGCATCAGCACTGTGCTGAATGAAAAAACTAGAGAAGTCCAGAGAGCACAATTCAAAATACAGACCTCGAGTGAAGAAGAATCCTCAATGCTTGTTGAAGAAATCACATATGCTTCTCCGTGCACACCTCTTAATATAGGCCTCTCGATGTTGATCTAATAGGTGGCCAGCATATATTTAATCGGCAAGAGTATTAAAATAGAAATTAAATACAATTAAACTTAGATTTGGTATTAATCTGGTTTTAAGGACATGGAATAGGGGCTTAATTTTGATTAGAAAAAATTGATGCAATCTATAAAACCATGGATTGGAATTCAATTTAACTCTGTTTTTTCTAAGTCAGTTTTTGTGTAGATAGTTATTTTGTATGGATCTGAAGCAGCCAGGCCCACAGCAAACATTCTGGATGTCCATATACTATGACAAGCCAATGATAGGCTATTGCTATGCTAGTTGAACAAATTTACAAATTAATAACATAGATTTCCTTGTAATTATGTCAAAAATCTTGGAGACCACGTGTCAAAGGTGTGTTCTTCGTGTGTTCAGACTGGAATTCTAGTTCCATTCTAAAACCTGGAATTTTATAAGGAATTTGGATTTAGAATATTCTTGGGATAGATGGTTAATTAATTGAAGTTCTACTAATGGGCATGAATTGTGTCTAAATTTGGGCTGGGATAGATTTATTTAATAAAAAAATATTCAAACATAATTTTAAAAAATTGGGTTCTGTGTGGGGGAATGTAAATTATCTATTGAAATTTGAGTTTTTTTTGGGTAGGTGAATCACCTTTTTAAAATTTGGGTTTTCTTGGAGGTATGTAAGATATGTGAATTATCTTCTTAAAAATAATAAAGATCTTATTTGTTACAATTTATGTGAGTTAATATATATTTTAGAGATAGAAGGTACTAAAAGCATCAATTTTTTTGAAGTTTAATATAAATTTAATAATTAAAGAAAGGACGAAAATTTTATACTCATTTTTAAAGTTTTGGATTCATATTGATGTTTTGGATTTTGATTAATAATTATTTATTTTTATTTGTATCTATTTTTAAGGATTGGTCTTAATCTTCAAGATTTATCTTTTTTTTAATCTTAAGTTAAATTTGTGGCTATACAAATGATTTAAGTCAAATGTGTAATTAAATCGGAAAGAGGTTTTACTTGGGTTAGGCTTGATTAGTGATATTGTTGCTAATTTTGTGAGACATATTACTCTTTTGCATATTTGGAAATGCATATGTATAATTGTTTTTGCCAATGATTATATTTAGTCAACAAGTGGAATTGCAAAGCTTTACTCTAATGTTCTTTTTTTAATTATGTCACTTCTCAATCTCAAGGTTTGTCAAAGAATGACCGAGGAATTATGTATAAGTTGGAGCTAATAGATCACAATTAAGCCCTATACTCCTCCATAGTTCTTTACATATTCTCCTTGTTGTTGAAGATAATTTATTGCATTTCTATTCATATGACAAGAATTTATTTGCAAAATATGTATATGCTTGGATTTTAATGATGAATGGATTGTGTTTGGAGAAAGATTGTAGGTAGTTTTCAGCTCATCATTCACCTTTGTTGTTGCAATTAAGGTACTCTGATACAAAAAAAATTACGCAATCAAATCCAGAAATTTGTTGTATAATCATTATGGATTATGGAAACTTGATATCTTTGATTGGATTTCCAATTATTTATTTTAAAGGTAGATAATTGGTGGCTCTTTATGACACCATTGCAATGATTTCATCATTATGAATTCCACGAACTTTTAGTGTGAGGTATTACTAACTTCTATTCCCTAAATGGCAAGGGCGGGAGTCTAAACAATAGCAAATGATGTTAGTGAAGTCCAAGACTACCTTTTAACCTTTTAATTATGTGTTGATGAAAATTTCTTTTACGGTATTCATGGGGTCAATTCCTATGTGTGATATTGCAATTTAAGTGTTGTAGGTGTTATCCTTGAATTCAGCGTGCTCAATTTGAGGGATAACCCCTACGAAACTTGTCTGTTTTGTAGCCAACATACTCTAAGCATGTAAAACGAGGAGAATTGTATTGGTCCTTGTGCATGGTCCCCCCACCTCAAAAAGTCACTATGAGTGTTAACCTTTGTTAGTTTGTTGAAATTTGCATTTTAAACCAAGTTGTGAAAATTCAGTTTTGGGAGTTAAAAAATTTTATGCACATGTAGGAGTGCTGACTTTTAACGCTTTTACATATTACATGCAGGAGCTCTGATTTTTAGCACTTTTGTATTTTTCATGCCTTAGTCATTTTCTGGCACATGTAATGTCGGGGATTTTTAGCGGTTTTGCATTTTTCATGCCTTAGTCATTTTCTGGCACATGTAATGTTGGGGTTTTTTAGCGCTTTTACATATTACATGTAGGAGCGTTGATTTTTAGCGCTTTTGCATTTTTCATGCCTTAGTCATTTTCTAGCACATGTAATTTCGGGGATTTTTAGTGCTTTTACATATTACATGTAGGAGCTCTGATTTTTAGCGCTCTTGCATTTTTCATGCCTTAGTCATTTTCTGGCACATGTAGGAGCTTTTTTTTTTGTGCTTCTACATCTCAAAACACAAGTCACGTGTAGGAGCTATGTTTTTCACCGCTTTTACATATTTCACATGTAAAAGCTTTGTTTTTCACTGCTTTTACATATTTCACATGTAAAAGCTTTGTTGTTTACCGCTTTACATATTTCACATGTAGAAGCTCTATTTTTCACTGTTTTTACATATGAGATGTAGAAGCTTTTTTTTTCGCTGCTTTTAATATTTCACATGTAAAAGCTCTATTTTCACTGCTTTTACATATTTCACATGTAAAAGCTTCATTTTTCATCGCTTTTACATGAAACTACCCAAGTTCTTTAATATGTTGAAGCGTTGGTTTTAGCACCAAGAAGAATTTGAAGACGAAGCTTTCTCAATAGCTTCAATGAACAAAATGATGGATTTCTAGCTTATTTTAGATTTGAAAGGCATCGGAAAGTCTTCAATCTCATTAGAGGAGTTAATCTCAAGAATCCTCATCATCTCCAAAGTACACTCCAATGCCAGACATCGATGAAGTGCATGTCATAATGAAGTTTTCATGGAGAAATATGTTGAAAAAGGCTAAATTTTGTCTTAGATTAGATTTCCTAGTTTTAGCATTTTTCATGCTTTATGTAAATAAGTTTTGACATTTTACATGTCGTTTTGCAAAATGTAATTACATGTAACATCAAAGATGTTTTCCTATAATGATGGACAACATTTTTGAATAAGTCTTTTAGGTAGGTGAGATTTTCCTTTAAAATTTTCTCACCTACTTTTCCTAGATTTTCCCTTCCCTCTAGATTTTATAAATATGAGGGAATTCTTTTGTAATAGCTACCTTTAGTATTTTGCAACAAAGTGCTACCCTTTTTGAAGCAAATTTGTGAAACTTTGTGTTCATGTTTGTGAATGAAAATCCGATCAATAAAGAAGAGAATTGCATACCAGACTTTATGCTAGAATCAATAATCTTGTTGATTGATCATATTGGTAGTGATTAGTAGATGAGATATGAAGGGCTTCGAATAAATTTATGTAAACTTTGTGTTACATTATTTATTTGAAATTGTGTTTATGTTTGAGTAACTATTGTTGAATGATCTACAAGACTCTGTGCTTTTAATTGTTTATGTTATTCATGGAATTGTTGTATCTAGAAGACTTTGTGCTTCTAATATGACAAATGGTACATCTCTCATAGATCCATCTATGAAAAAGCTACAGAACGACTATGTGCCTTTGTGAGCTTTCCTTTCCCATTTTATTGTTATTATTATCATACCTGGTATCTCTACACTTTGCTTTGACAAGATACAGGTATTGGCATTACTACTTGTTTTTAGTTTAAAGTTATTTTGAATCAGAACTATCAAATGTGAAGCTTTGTAAAAACATCTTCTCTAAAAAAAGAGAGAAGTATGAATGTGACACACACCCTGAATCTCATAGTTGTAGTGTACATTTTGTGAATATTTAGTTAGTTTTACTTAGCTTTTGTAAGTAGTAAGAAGGGTGCCTCCCCTTTATGAGAGGAGAGATTATATTTCACACAACTGTGGTTGAAATCTAGGTTGTGTAATCTATTGAAAAGGAGTACATAATTTTCACCCAATAGTAGGGTAGTGACTTATGTTGGGTACAACTTCAAAGGTTCCCATTACATGTCATTATGTCATGGAAATAGAACAGTATAGGATTTTTTTGTTTTCTAGTGTTATTGTGGTATGCTAGGATATTTGAACAAAAGATCCTAATTTTATCTCTAATTCTAACCCTAATCCTAATTCTGATGTTAATTCTATCATTAACCCTAATTCTAATTCTATCTATAACGATAATCCTAATCTTAACCCTAATCCTAATACTAATGCTAACCCCAACCCTAATACTTTGTCTATCTCTAATCCTAACCCTAACCCTAATCCCAATACTAACATTAACCCCAACCCTAATCCTAATTTTATCTTTAACTACAACCCTATCCCTAACCTTAAACCTAACCCTAATGTTTGACCCAAACCCTAACCCTACCCATGAACCAAATTATATCTCTAATCCAAACACTAACCCTATTCCTAATGCTAACCCCAACCCTAGCCCTAATCCTAACCCTAATTAATTTTTTGTCTTCCATGTTGCATTGTGAATGCTACTAGCATATATATAGGGCTTTAGTGAGGGAGGCACCCGCACTTAAATGGGGAGGAAACCATTCTCAATAATTTGACATAGCAAGACCAATTAAGAAACCTGGGAATTGCCCTAAGGCTAATATGGGTGGTGGCAGAGCCAGGGGAAACAACTATGCAAAACCCCACCGCCCTATTTGCAAAGGATATATGGTCAATGGGCGAAGTCTTGATCGATACACTGAGAGATATCCTTCTCGAGGCACCTATTTTTTAACCAATTTCTCACATAAAAAAGCAATTGGCACCTTGAGAAGGGTATCTCTTTGCATATATATATATATATGCTAGTTAATTGAAGTCCTACCAATTGACATGAATTGAGTGTCTAAATTTGGTTTGGGATAAATTTATTTTTATAAAAAATAAAACATAATTTTAAAAATTTGGGTTCTCACTAAGGTATGTAAATTATCTTAAATTGAAAATTGAGTTTTATTTTAGGTAAGTGAATTATCTTTTAAAAAAATAGTTTTTCTAGGAGGTTTATGAATACATGTGAATTATCTTCTTAAAAACTAATAAAGATCTTATTTATTAAAATTTATGTGAGTTAATATGTAATTAAAGAAAATATAGAGGGCATCAAAAACATCAATTTCCTTGAAGTCTAATATAAATTTAATAGTTAAAGAGAGGATGAAAATTGTATACTCATTTTTAAAGTTTTGGATTCATATTGATTAAGTTATTTTATGTAATAATAAATATATAAAAGATATAATTATTGAAAAATTATTTATTTTTATTTATATTCATTTTTAAGGATTGGTCTTAATCTTCAAGATTTTTTTAATCTTAAGTTAAATTTTTGGTTGTATAAATGGTTAAATTCAAATGTGTAATTAAATTGCAAAGATTTTTTACTTGGGTTAGTTTTGATTAATGATATTGTTTCTAATTTGTTGAGAAGCATTACTCTTTCAAGCATTTTTGGAAATCCAGATGTATTGTTGTTTTTGCTAATGACTATATTTAGTTAACAAATGGAATTACAAAGCTTTACTCTAATGTTCTTTTTTTAATTGTGTCACTTCTCAATCTCAAGGTTTTTCAAAGAAAGATCGAGGAATTATGTATGAGTTGGAGCTAATACATCACAATTAAGCCCTATACTCCTCCATAGTTCTTTAAACATATTCTCCTCGTTGAAGATAATTTATCACATTTCTATTCATATAATGAAAATTTCTTTGCAAATATGTATATGCTTGGATTTTAATGGATTGTGTTTGGACAAATATTGTAGTAGTTTTCAGCTCATCATTCACCTTTGTTGTTACAATTACGATATTCTTTTGGATTGGCATGTCATTGGATTTCCAACTATTTGTTTTAAAGGTAGATAATTGGTGGCTCTTTATGACACCATTGCAATGATTCATCATTATGAATTCAAAGAATTTTTAGTGTGAAGTCTTACTAATTTCTATTCCCTATATGGCAAGGTCAAGGGTTTGAACAATAGCAAATGATGTTAATGAAGTCCAAGACTACCTTTTAAGTATGTGTTCTACCTTTTAAGTATGCGTTGATGCAAATTTCTTTTAGGCTATTCATGGGGCCAATTCCTATGTGTGATATTGTGATTTAAGTGTTAAAGGGTAGTGACTTATGTTGGGTACAACTTCAAAGATTCCCATTACATGTCATTATGTAATGGAAATAGAACAATATGGGTTTTTTTTGTTTTTTTGGTGTTATTGTGGTATATTAGGATATTTGAACAAGAGTACCTATGGGATTTCTTGTTATAAATCTTTCGTATTTTTCATATGCAACTACTTTAGTTGCTAAGTTGTCTTTGGAATATTCTTATTTCTTTATTTTTTGTTATGTCCAGTTTTGATTTGAGTTATATTTTGGGATTCTTCCATATTCACAACTTCTCTTCTAATAGTTTCTAATTATTTTGTAATTTTGTATTGATCAATATACAAAAAATGTGTAATTATGAAAGTGACTTCCAAACTTTCAAAATTCAAGTCCAAATTTGGAGCTATCCCACCCTTCCTACTTGACCATTGTGTGTCTACTAAATATGTGATACATTTTATTATGTCCCTTGTAGCATGTGTTGAACAATACTATATTATTACCCTGGATCATTATCTAGGGCATATCTTCCATGCTTGGCTATTATCTTTAATCATTTTCAAAGCCATCAACTTGGTAACATTATAGGATGTATTATTCTTTCACATACAAATTCTCAAGCATACAGAACCAATTTTTATATAGGATTAGATTTATATATTCAAGACAAAATGAAGATAGGCATTTTGATATTTACAAAGATCATGTATCCATGTATCTAGATCAAATATATAGGTGCACAATGAATCTTGTAGTTGCATAAGTGACTCATAATGATAAATAATGAGTTTGCATGTCAAAAAAATAATCCATAAATCACTTAAGTTTTCAAATATTATTAAATTGTTTATGGCCATCTAGATCACCATATTAGCTAAAATTTCTAGCTAAGTACCTTTGTTTAATTTGGGCATTTATTCCTAATGACTATTATCTAAGGTAGATCCAAAATGCTTATATTATTTATTTACCCTAGATTTATATGAAAGGGATTTAATCTTTGTTTTAGGTATGATTTAATAAATTTTTATTTTTATTTATTTTTAAGGATTAGTCTTAAACTTCAAGATTTATCTATATTTTATCTTAAGTTAAATTTGTAGTTGTATAAATGACAAGTCAAATGTGATTACACTGGAAAGAGATTTTATTTGGGACAAGCTTGATTAATGATATTCTTGCTAATTCTATGAGACATGTTATTCTTTTTGCATATTTAGAAATTTAAATGTATAGGCTACTTTTTCCAATGACTATATTTAGCTAACAAATGGAACTATAGGAAAGTATGGTGCTCACAAAATAGACATATTCTTAGATTTTAATGAGGAATAGATTATGTTTGGATAAATATTGCAAGTATTTTTTAACTCCTATTCACCTTTGTTGTTGCAATTAAGTTACTATCAATGGGTTTCCAATTGTTTTGTTTGAAGGTAGATATTTGGTGGTTCTTTTATGACACCATTGTAATGATTTCAACATTATGAACTCAAATATGTTTAGTGTGAGTTCTTACTCATTTCTATTCCCTATATGGCAAGGGAAAGGGTTTGGACAATAGGGAATGATGTTAGTGAAAACTAATACTACCTTTTAATTAAGTATTGATGAAAATTCCATTCTATTTATTTATGTGGTAATTGGGCCTATATGTGATATTGTGATTCTAATAATGTATGGTAGTTATTTATGATAGGTACAACTTAAAAGGTCCCAATTACATGTCATTATGATGTGGAAATTGAGTAGTATTGTGATCTATTTTTACTTTGGTACTATTATAGTATGTTAGGTGTTGCTTTACAAATCTAACTTCTTAGAAATTTACTTAATATGACTCTTTATCACCCAAAATAAAGACAAATAAGAAACAAATGGTTGGAGAGATCATCATTTCATTGTTGATCTTTCTATGAATTTTATTAAGGTACAACTCCCTTGTAAGATTATTTTTTTATTTTTTTAGAATTTGAAAAGATGGGTTTACTTTTGACCAGAAAGTAGTAAAGGAGAACTAACACTTGTTCATAACCATGATACAAATGTGATCATAATAAACCTTCAAAAATATTAACTCAAATGCACAAGTAATAAGGTTTGCAAAATAAATGTTACCAATACTACAACTCAAAGATTGAGATATTAGCAATAGAATGATAGACTATTTGAATTTCAACTTCATCCTATCCCAAAGAAAATGAATGTAACACAATACAATATAGAATCCACAAAGAGAAGTAATTTCCCAGTATTATCAAAGCTCACACTTATTCATAACAACTAAGCATCACACTCAAATTTTATATGCACATAAATAATGAATTTCTTTAGAAAGAAGGAAAATTGTAATTGATCCTTTTTTGATTGATTCTCACTCTTACATCAAAGTGTAACAGGGATCAAAATTTTGGTCCCTTCAAATTTCCTTGAATTAAATATTTACAGATCCTCTTTCTTGAGCCCTTTTAGTTATTACCAAATTCTTTTCTAACAAATTCCCCAAGTATCTTATGCTTCCCTCTTGAGGAATTATGATTACATGATATATATATATATATATATATATATCAACTTGAATTTGGAAAGCTAACATATTGCCACTATATTTAATTACTAAAGAACTAAAAATGTAATAAAGAGATTATGCAGTAAAGAGATTATGATTAGCCTCCTTTAGCAAATGAGAATATTGAAAGAAAGATGTTGTAATATCCAAGCTCAAGAATGATATAATAATAGCACCAAAGCTTTGATATAGAGAGACAAAATAATGAAGGTGGTAGAAGAGAGATTGAAAGAGCTTGAAAAGAGTGAAAGAATGCTAAATATTGAGAAAGAAATCCATAGTGAATAAGATAGATTGAATGAATGGGAAAAATGAGAGGTTTGAAGAAGGTATAGGCATGCAAAGGGTCATTCTAATGCAACTACAAGTTGCAGAGGTTTTACACTCATGGGTAGGCAAAAAGTGTAATTTCTAAACGACTACTACATTTGTGAATCTTTTCGGGATATTCGCACAACACACAGACATTTGTGTGGCGCCTAGTAATTCACAACAAAAAATTACCTTATTGACTAGAAATGGATGAGTTAAGGACAAAATTAAGGTTGGATAAAAGGGGGATTGTATCATTGAACTTAATTTATCTAAAGGGGAGGTTTATGGAATGAAAATTTGCATAGGATGAAATTTTCGATATTACACATAGCTCATCAAAAATATCTATGTTTATGGAATTATATGGATATCAACATCCTTCCATCACATTGTCATTGAAGGTGTCATCAATAGTTCAAGTAGTAGAGAACCACTTGCTTCATCAACAACAAGTACTCTCAGGACCCAAGTAGAATCTAGCCATCAAACAAAATTGAATGAAGCAACAAACATTACTAATACCGTAGTGAAATAAGTTTTGAAGTTGGGGATTGGTTCTTCTTGAGATTGTAGCCTTGAAAGAAAATGTCACTAAAGCAACAAAAAAGAACAACTTGTCTCCAAAATATTATGGCCCAACCAAATCATGGAAAAGATGTAAGGAAGCTAAGGTAGTGGAACAACTTCCTACACTAGTCTTGAGAGGCAAATAATGCAAAAAAAAAAAAAAAAGATCTTTAACAGTTACAAAAACTTAAACAAAAATAAATATAAAAATCATGCATGCCAATGATTTACATGGGGAAAACCCTTTCGGGAGAAAAAAAAACCCACACTCCAAAAGCTACCCAATATATTATTCAATAAACCACAAAGATTATAATATACTTGTAGAGAAAGCTTCTCACAGGAGTATCACCACTCAGAGATCAAGAGATGACACAACTACTATCAGACTCTCAGAATACATCATTGTCTCTCCCACAGTCATAATACAATGCCCTCATAAAAATAAGGTTACATTCTAGGACAAGAAAGGCCAACAAAATATCCACAATTAGATATAAAACCTAATAATTAACAGTCTATATTTACAATGTATCATTTATATAATGTATGTCATCCATTTTAGTAGTTTCCTAAAAAAGTTGACAAAAAATTCTTTACACGCATCCCACTCCTCCCCCTTGATGCTATTGTATATTACACCTATCGGTGTAACTAGGATATATATATATCCTATCAACAATAACCTTTATATAATTGCAAGGTTGAGACACATTTTCCCAAAAAATCTCCCACTTGTCAAACACCTTGCAAGAGAAAAGGGAGGGAATAAACATTGTCTCTTAATTGCTAGGGGCCGAAAGGCCCATAATCTCTGAACACCATCTAAACTTCTTTGTGCTCACATGCTTAGTTAAAGAATCAACAACATTCATTAAAGTCTCTACCTTAACCGACTTCACCCTATCATCTTTAACCATATCTCAAATGAAATGATAGTGTACATCAATGTGCTTGGTCTTGACATGAAATGTCAGGTTCTTGGCTAGACATATCACACTCTAACTATCGCAATAAATTGTCACTACACCTTGTTTTATTCCAATATCTGAACACATTCTATTAAACCAAATGGATTATTTACAAGCATGAATAGCTACCATATACTTTGCTTCAGTAGTGGACAAAGCAATCACAACCTATCTCTTACTCATCCAATTGATTGCACCACCAAATAAAGTACACATAAGCACTGGTGGATCATATGCTATCAATACCACCTGCCCAGTCTGAATCCACATAACCATGAATATCAAGGGAAATCTCATCGTCAGTCACATTACTATGATAACACAAGGAATAATCTGAGGTACCATAGAAATATCTAAAGAATATTTTAACTACATCCTAATGAACTCTACCAGGATTAGACATATATCTAAGAAGAACTCTCATTGCTTGGGAAATTTTTGGTCTAGTACAAAACATAGCATACATCAAACTTCCAACTGCACTCTGGTAAGGCACTCTGCTTATGTCTTCCATCTCTGATGGAGATGTTGGACAATCTGAAATAGATGACTTTGTTCCAATAGAAAGGGGAACACAAAATGGTCTACAATCCTGCATGTTAAATCTCTGTAAAATTGAATTGGCATACTTACTTTGGCCAAGCCATAGCTTTATGTTCACTCTATCTCTTTTAATTTCCATACCAAGAATGTGTCTAGTTGCACCAAGACCTTTCATTTCAAATTTAGCAGCAAGTTGATAATTCAATCTTGAAATCATACCTTTCCCTTTTGCCAATAAATAACATTCATCAATGTATAACTCAATAAACAGGAAATAATCACCATCAGTTCTATAATAAACACAATGATATGATTTAGAATGCTCAAATCTCAAACTCAACACATATGTATCAAATTTTTGGTACCACAACCTAGGACTCTATTTTAATTCACAAACCAACTTACTAAATTACCTTTCACCACATAGTGCTCTGGTTGTGTCATATAAATATCCTCCTCCAAGTCACCATGAAGGAAAGCAATTTTCACATCCATTTTCTCAACCCCTAAATCATAAGTAGTAGCAATAGAAAGCAAAAATCTAATGGATGCCATTTTTGCAACAAGAGAAAATATCTCACCATAATCAACACCCTCAAATTGAGAGTAACCTTTTGCAACCAGCCTTGCTTTGTACTTCTCAATACCTCCATTTGAACCAATCTTTTTCTTGAACACCCATTTGCAACCAACAGGTGTCTGTCCTTTAGGCAATGGTCCAAGATCCCGTGTATCATTTTTTTTCAAAGATGCTATTTCTTCATCCATAGGGTAAATGCAAGAAGATGAGTCCACAAAATGTGGAAGTTTTTTCCTTAGGGAAAAAAATGAAATCGGCTTGCAAAAACTGGGATCCTGAGCCTAAATTTAAAAAACGGGATCCCGTTCTGAAAAAAAAAAAATCATTTTTGGAAAAAATTTAAAACGAGATCCCATTTTGAAATTTTTGCAACAATTTTTCCAAAATGACAAGTTTTTAAAACGGGATTCCATTTTAAAAACTTTCCATTTTGGAAAGTTTCAATTTTTAAATTTTCCATTTTTGGAAAGTTTTCAAAACGGGATCCCAAATTGAAAACTTTCCATTTTTAGCAATTTTCAAATCAGGATCCCATTTCATAGAACCATAAAAAAAATTGTTTGTTAATGAAATTAAAACAAGATCTCATTTTTTAAAATATGAATTTTTGGTCAAGTTTTTGGCTTGTTTTTTGGTTTGGAAAATGGCTTGGGGACCCAAACCTAAGCTTTGGACCTAGTTTGACCTACAACTTGAAGGTCATGATAATGTCACAAGAGAATAGTGGCTTTGGACATATGTTTGAAGACCTATTTTGCCAAAAAATATTACGAAATTAAAATCCATTATAGATGAACAGTGTGGATTCCAAATATGTAATTTTTTTTTACAATTTGATTATTTTTTCTATTTCTCAATTAATTTCTAATGAAACTGGTCCATAAACTTGAATTATTAGGGTTTTCTAGTATTTTAATAACTTTTTATTAAAATATTTTTTTGTAAAATGAATTGCACCAAAATGCACTTCAAACATTTTTTTTCAATTTAAAAAGAACTCAAAAAATGATAAGTTTAGGTCATCTTATGCATGTCGTACACGATTTTTCAAAATGACAAATATGGCTAATAAAAATTTAACAAAAAAAAAAATTCAATAAAAAATTATAAAAAAATATTGAAAACGTGCTTCAATGAGTCACAAATATTTTCCCAAAAGGATATAGAAAAATATGATAATTTAGGTCAAAATAGGGATGTTGTACATGTGCTTGGTATGGTAAAAAAAATGACTTTTAAACAGTGGTTTTAGAAACGCCTATTGAAACTCAATTTGCACCATATGGGTATTGAAATAAATTACATATTTGCAAACTAGACTTTGAGTACTACATTTTATGATTAGTGACTTTTTTTAAGATTTCATCTCTAAGTGCTTCAAATTTTAAGGTCAAATGTGACAAATTCTGGAAATCAAGGAAAACACTTCCACTTTTTGGCCAAAAAGTGGACTCAACTTCTTGCACACAGCCCATAGCAATCTTCTAGGATTCTACATCATTCATACCTAATGCCTCTTCTACAAATTTGGGTTCATCCATGTTAGTATTCAAAGCAAAAATACATCTCCAATCATCAGGTGTATACCTTTCAAGTGGTTGTCTATGCCTTGTAGACCTATGAAAAAGTTGAGTTGCAGGTTCTTCCTCCTCTTCTGAAGATCCAAAGCTAGATGAGCTCTCCTCAACTTCTTGTCTATCCATGGGCCTTGATTCAACTTTCTTAGGTGTAGAAGGAAATTGAATCACATCTTCCTATTTACTTTGTTCTAATTGCAATGTAATAGAAGCAAGCTTAGTTTCTCTAAAAATAACACTTCTACTATATATTACCTTTTTTGCAACAGGATCCCAAATCTTGTATCCTTTCACACCATAACTATCCAATGAAGATACATTTCACAGCCTTGTTCTCCAACTTTGTTCGCTTCTCCTTTGGCACATGTGCATATGCCTAGCAACCAAAAACTCTAAGATGTATTAATGAAGGATTGCAACCCAACCATGCCTCTATAGGCATTTAATCAATAAGAGTTGATGTAGGAGACCTATTAATCAAGTAATAAGCAGTGGCAACAGCTTTAGCCCAAAACCTTTGTTCTAGGCCAACACCACTCAACATACTCCTAGCCTTCTCCATCAGTGTCATGTTCATTCTTTTTGCAACTCCATTTTGTTGTAGAGAATACAAAGTTGTCTTCTGACTATGAATACCACAATCTTTACAGAATCTATAAAAATCATTAGAGAAAAATTCACTGCCATTATCAGTCCTCAAACATTTTATTTTAAGTCTCCTAGGCATAAATAAGGTATATATAGGAGGTAGTGAGTCTTATTTCATCATCATAATATTGCAAATTTTGTTCTCATTAGAGATATTTGGAGGTTTTCCTCCTCACAGTGGCTTGTTATTCTTAGTTAATCAAGTTTTTGTAGCATATTTCTTATCATATTCTTCTATTGTGCAATTTATTTCATGACAATGAGAAATGAAAAGATGTTCAATAATTTAAATATCATGGCAACATATAATGATATTTATTAGGTCCAAGTTGATATCCTATTACTTAGACTTCATCGCCACCAATTACACATGCTTTTCCCCTATCTCCTTTGTAGATTATACTCACAAATTGGTCTAAACCATATACCACCCTCATTAGATCATCATATGATATCCTTGTATTTTCATGAATGGGGTGGAGCAATTCAATTCACCTGTAAATTTCTTCTAATAAGATATAGGGAGCCAAGATTTGCTAATCCATATTCTCCAAGAATGTTTTTTACTAGGTTTAGGAGGATGAAATTTAGGCACATAGGGGTCTCCCTTAAATGGTATTTTCTTGCACAACCCAACACCAAGGATCCTTGGGATTCTTTGACCTCCTCCCATAAAAAACTATTGTCAACCACCTAAAAATTTAGACACCAAAACACTATTGGAAATCATTGAGTTGCAAGCACAAAACAAGGCTAACAAACAACCTCAATGATGTCATATAAAAAACTGAGAGGACATTTCCCATAAAAAATCTTCACAAATGTCAAGCTAAATGAAATAATCACCATCACATAATTACCAACACATCACATCAACATAAACAAGAATTTTCATTATAATAGGAAAGTGTTGGAAGGTTTACTAATCACAATGAATTTTGATCTTAAATTAAATCCTCTAGCCCATCCCAATCCACTATATTTTAGCTTTCTATTGTTAGAAGGGAGTCAAGTCAATACTTTATTAGTTCACAAGTATGGTATCTTATTATGCTCATGATATCAATGAGAAAATGATGTAGCTTCAAATTCTCAATAACATTCTACTACTTCCTCCAAAAGACAATTAAGCTTCCAATTCAAATAATACTCTTTCTTTGAACAATTGACAATATTCATTGAATCTCCCTCCACGACAAGCTTCCTACAACCCTACAAGCTAGCCAATGAAATATCAACAATGTCCACTTCACATTCAATGCCATTTCCAGTCTTCAGATCTAACAAAAGGTTACCCCCTTTGATAAATAACAAGATTATTAGATAAGATAAAAATATCACCCCTGCCAAGCTTACGTTACCATAGAAAAACCTATTACAATTCTATTTTCAAAAATCAATCAATGAAACTTTCTACTTATCAAACCTACCATTTTTCATCTCCACAATTAAATCATTAACATGAGTTTATAATAAATCTACATATAACATCTTTATTATTTGTGAAACAAACATTGTGTTTTGTTTTGTTTATTTTTGGTAATCTAGGGGTATCCCCATTGCACTTAGTATAATTGTGACTCAACACGGTAATTCCAACCACATCTTACTTCAGGCTTACTTTTATGCCAAGTTGGGGTATGAAAGGGTGAGTTGAGGTGAGACTAGTGTTAGTTTTATGATCAGATATGAAAAGCATATTTTAATTTTAAATTCAAACAAGTAGACACAACATATATCCTGGGAAAACCCTCCAACTTGAGGGAGAAAAACCTAGCAACACTATATCACTTATATATTGAATGATAAACAACAATTTTCTTTACAATGAGTCCAAGAACACTAGGCCGAAATAGTAGCACCTCACTAGATGCAAACTCAATGTATAATATCGAACTCATTGATAATAAACTCAACCTCTTGAACAACTTCGATCTTCTCTTTAATGAATTCACACTTGACTCTAGAACTCAAATGAATGAATATCATGAATGAAGAACAATGAGCAACTCACATATAGATGAGGGAGAGATTGTGTCCCTTCAAAAGCATCATGTTGGCCTTCAATATGAACTGATGTGACTCCATAGAGGTGGTGGAAGAGATAATGTTGGCCTCAACAAATAATTAAATATTAATTAGCATTCAAGGTGAATCACCTCTTCACCAATCGATATCTCAATAAATTAAATAGTCGATAGGCTATTCATTTAATTTATTCTTTAATACAAAGAAATTGGGGTTGTAAGTAGAAGCTTAACACTGCTATCATCAACACTCCCTCTCAACTAGGGAGGAATACTTCAAGTTATCCAATGTCATCCATAATGGCTACACCCATATGTAAAAGGATCTCATCATGGATTCACTCAATGCGATATTAACCATCATGGCTACTCCCATGTATGGTAAAGCATATGTGCACAAGTTCCCACCACAAAATCACTCAATGTGATGTCTTCATCTCATCATGACATCCACCATGGCTACTCCCATAGGGTGAATAAACACAAGTACAATAAAATCATCACGAACTCTCTCAACATGATGTTGTCATGGAGTCACTCAACATGACATCCACCATGGCTACTCCTAGAGGATGGAAACAAGGGCTTTCACCTCAAATTTCTCTCACAGAAAAAGATGCATTAAACAAGGGCTTACACCTCAAATTTCTCTCATAGAGAAAAATGCATTAGACAAGGGCTTACACCTCAAATTTCTCTCACAGAGAAAAATGCATTAGAGAAAATCATAAAAGATCATTGAAGTTGATTCTCCCTCTCAGCTAGGGCTTCATTCTCCACAATTCCAAGCTTTTCTCGAAAGTACACAAACTTTACTCTAGAGAGAGGCTTGGTGAAAATGTGAGTTGTTTGCTCATCAATGCTAATATACTTCAATTGGACAACTTTCCTTAATACCATATCTCAGATATAGTGATATTTGATCTCAACATGTTTGGTTCCATCATGAAACATTAGATTCATAGAAAGTTTCACACAACTTTGATTATCACAATGAATGAAAATTACCTCCAATGATTTCCCAAACAATCCTACAAGGAGCTTCCGAAGCCACACTACATCTCAAGTTGCCACACAAGCTGGAATGTACTCGGCCTCTACGGTGCTCAATGCCACTAAAGACGGCTTCCTGCTACACCAGGAGATCATTGCAGACCCCAAACTGAAACAACATCCAGAGGTTCTCTTCCGATCAGTAACACACCCTGCCCAATCAGAATTAGAATATCCATGTAGCTTCAAGTCCACACCAGAAGAACATCTCAAGCCATACCCAACTGTGCCACACAAGTATCTCATGATATGTTTTTCTACAACTAGATGTATTTGCCTTGGTTCACACATGAACTGACTAAGTGCACTCACTGCATAGCAAATATCTCGCTAGTATTGACTAGATACATCAACGACCCAATTAACTGTTTGTACATAGTAGGATCCACCAAATCTGAACTAGCTTCTAAAAATTGGTTTCCATAGGTGTAGACATGGATTTGCAATCCATCATACCAAATCTCTTCAAGATGTCTATTGAATACTTCCCTTGACTCAGAATGATCTCATTAGGCCTCTACCATACTTCTAAACCAAGGAACTAATGCATGTACTTAAGATCCTTCATTTCAAATTTAGAAGCCAACTCCTTCTTGCATTTGATAATGAGGTGTTATTCTCCAGTAAGAAATAGATCATCAACATAGAGAACCAAGATCAAAGCCTCACCATTAATTACCTTGAAATACTTGGGTTTGAATCAACATCATTCTTGGAGAAGCCCAAGCTCATTAGGTATCTATCAATTCTCTCATACCATGTGCGAGAAGCCTGCTTAAGGCCATATAAAGCCTTCTTCAATCTGCAAACATGAGACTCCTTCCCATGAACCTCAAATCCATCATGTTGCTCAATGTATACCTCTTCTTCAATTACACCATTTAGAAATGTAGTCTTCACATCCATCTGATGTAACTTCCATCTTTTAGCTGCTACAATATCAATGATGGTCTTGATGGAGGTATAACGAGCAACTGGAGAAAATGTTTCCTCATAGTCTATTCCATCTTTCTAAGAGAACACCCTATCCACAAATCTAGCATTGTACTTCTCAATGCTTCCATTAGCCGCATGCTTGATCTTGAAAAGCAACTTAGAAGATACCACATATTTCCCTCCTGGTTTAGGTACTAGATATCTCAAACATCATTCTTAAGGATGGATTGATATTCTTCATCCATAGCATATCTCCATACTTGTTGACTTGAAGCTTCCTCAACACTAGAAGGCTCAAATTCAATCATTTGACTCATCAATGCAACATAGCTTGAAAACTTCTAAGGTCTTTTGCTTTCTCTGAATGTTCCTCTAGGGACTGCAAACTTTTATGCCTCCTACATTGTTTTCCTAGCCCATAGAGGTCTCTTTCGACCAATGATAATGTCTCTAGGCCTATCAGTAGGTTCCAAAGGCTCAACTAGATCACAATCTTCTTTTGGTTCAAGAGACTCCCTCTGAATCTTAGGAGTATGGTCAAATTTCATTTCCTAAGGAGACTCTTGATCTTCATTGTCTATCTCCATCTGATTTCCCTTAGATCTATTAAATGCAACACCCTCTTTAAATGTAACATCCCTACGAATCTCTATCAGTTTCTAACCTAGAATGTAAATCCTATAGGCTTTTGAAGATTCACTATAGCCCACAAATATTCCCTTCTTGCTAGATGGTTCCAACTTAGTCCTTTTATCTTTAGGCACATGAACATACATAGGACAACCAAAGATTCTCAAATGGTTGACTTCAGGCTTCACACCTGTGAAAGCTTCTCCAGGAGTCATGTTCTCCAAGATATGATGAGGGCTCTGATTCTGAACATATACAGTTGTCCTAGATGCCTCAGCCCAAAGGAAGGTTTGTAGACATCAATCATGGATCATGGCTTTAGCTGCTTCTATAATGGATATGTTATTCCTTTTTGCATCATCGTTTTGTTGTGGATTGTAAGGGACACAAAACTCCCTCTTAATCCTAGCCTCGATACAAAAGTTATGGAAGCCTCTAGAGATGTATTCTCCTTCATTTTCTGATCTCAGAACTTTGATCCTCTTCCCGGACAAGTTCTCTACTTGAGCCTTAAATTCCTTGAATTTCTCAAGTACTTCCTCATATTCTTTAGTCTTTAAGAAATAAATCCAAGTCTTTCTAGAGTAGTCATCAATGAAAATTACATAATACAAGAAACCACTCAAAGAAGCAATAGACATTGGACCACACAAATCAAAACGAACAAGATCTAGAATGCATTTAGATGTACTTTCAGTACTATGAAAATTTCCTTTAGTATTCTTACCCAAAGCACATCCTCAACAAGTACCTTCATGCTCCTGACTGAGTTTAGGAATGCTAGTGACCATCTTCTCTATGGTTGGAAGTGCTCTAAAGTGAAGGTGAGCAAATATTTTATGCCAAAGCTCACACAAAATTGATGAATCATGCAACAAAGCCTGTAGTGGACGACTGCAAATTCTGTAGAGACATTCTTGCCGAACACTAATCACTTGGGTTGCTTGATGCTAGAGTTCTTCATCCATGCAATAACTTTTCCTTTGGAGAATGCAACTTGATATCCCTTGTTCTGAAATAGAGACAAGGTTCCTCTTGATGCCTAGTATGAATAGTACATCACTCAACTGAAAAGAGATGTCAGAATCTAAGTGAAGAGAGGAGGTTCCAAAACCTTTCACCGAATAGCATGCATCATCTCCAATTATGACTTGAACACTTGTATCTCTCTCCACCAATTTTGAAAGATATTCTCTAAATCCAATAATGTGATGAGAGGCATCACTATCAATCAATCACGTGTTGCTATCTGTTAAAACATTGCTTGATAAGGAAAAATAGAAAAGAAATCCACTTGACTCCTTCTGAGGAGAGATCTTGCCCACATCCACAATTGAAGCATGTTGTTTAGGTCTAGTTGGACAATCTTTTGCATAGTGACCAAACTTGTCACATCTGAAGCACTAAATGTGAGAAAGATCCTTCTTCTTCTTAGATGCATGAGCACTATCTGATCTTCTATCTTTGTTCCTCTTGAAGTTTCCTTTCTTCCCTTCTCTTCCTTTCTTCTTAGAAGATTGAGCGGCAAGTACATGAATCTCTTCATTAGTAGAACTGTTCTCATTGCCTCTTGTTGTTAATCTTGATTCTTCTTGAATGCAATCTTCCCTTAAGTGATCAAACTTAGGTAGCTTTGATCTCCCACTAATACCTTAGATAAATGGCTCCAAGATTGAGGAAGACCATTAAGCACCAACATAACCAAATCCTTATCATCAACCATATGCCCAATGGTAGAGAGTTGATCTCTCGACTCGGTGATCTTCATGAAGAATGAGATGACAAAATTTCCTTACGCCATCTTGACATGATGAAGTTGTTGCCTCAATGCAAGAGCTCTACTTGTATTATTGATTTCATACATTTCCTCCAAGGTATTGAACATTTCTCTTGCTATCTTCAACTTAGAGATAATCAGCACAAGGTGGTCCTTTACGGAATCAACCAAGATCTTCTTCGCCTTAGTACCATTCTTCTTGCATTGTGACTTCTCATTTTCATTGGAAGGTTCAGGGACTTCGCTCTCCACGAACTCAACAATCTCATTTCCTTCCAATGCAAGCAACACTCGAAACTTCCAAGAGGTAAAATTGGAAGCACCTTCAAGTCTATCTTCAATCTTGAGCCCATTTACCATTTTCGAAGATAAGATAGACACAAGAAGATGATAACAATAATGGAAGATAATGTTGCTTATGTAAATCTGATCACGATCTTTCTTAAACCCACTCTGATACCATGTTAGTTTTATGATTAGATATGAAAAGCAGATTTTAATTTTAAATTCAAATAAGTAGACACAACATATATCTTGGGAAAACCTTCCAACTTGAGTGAGAAAAACCCAACAACAATATATCACTTATATATTGAATGATAAACACCAATTCTCTTTACAATGAGGCCAAGAACACTAGGCCAAAATAGCAACACCTCACTAGATGCAAACTCAATGTATAATATCAAACCCCTTGATAATAAACTCGACCTCTTGAACAACTTCGATCTGCTCTTTAATGAATTCACACTTGACTCTAGAACTCAAATGAATGAATATCATGAATGAAGAACAATGATCAACTCGCATATATACAAGAGGGCGAGATTGTGTCCCTTCAAAAGCATCATGTCAGCCTTCAATATGAATCGATGTGACTCCATAGAGGTGGCAGAAGAGATAATGTCGGCCTCAACAAATAATTAAATATTAATTAGCATTCAAGGTGAAGCGCCTCTTCACCAATCGATATCTCAATAAATTAAATAGCCGATAAGCTATTCATTTAATTTATTCTTTAATACAAAGAAATTGGGGCTGGAAATAGAAGCCCGACATTGTTATCACCAACAACTCGTCCCCTAGAGGTAACAACCTTAGCTCACACAAGGTTGCCACCTGGTTCAACTAGCCTGCATGAGTTGAACCTTGAACCTACATGGGAAGAACCCAAAACCTTGACACAACCATACCAACCATACGAACTAAGTTACCCCAAACATCATATTTTGTTATTATTGTTGTTCCTATAATTATTTTTAATGTCCCAATTATACCCTATTGTAATATTCCTTATTAATTCTACTTTGATCTTTTATAAATCTTAAATAACCATGACAACTTTGATATATATAATTTAAAATGCCCCAAATAATAATATCCACATGAGCATTTTCCTATGTGGACTTCCATAGGCGCAAAGTTCAAGCTTTAATTATAAACCTTCCCTTCCCATTAACTTTTTAGGTTATAATCATACACATTAAGGCATGACCAACATTGAATATTATAAAAATATTATTTGTCCGTAGATTTTAGTACATAACCCCCCACATGTTGACTAAATATGCGATTCATGTGAACTTACCTTGTCCTTTAGTGGAGGTGCAAGCATGACTTTTAAGTCTACTTGTTTGCTTTGGATTCCTAGCGTCCACATGAATGACATGAACTAAAATTCTTCTCTTTTAATAATACCTATGTGGCCAATTTTCCTGCTTACACTTTATTTTTGTTTGGAAGTTTTTTTAGTTGAATAATGATGATTTTTTTCTTTTTTTCTTTTTCTTTGGGTTGACAGGTCTATGTGGAATTGGAAAATAATCTAGTTTTAACATAAAATCTTTCATAAAAAGATAACAAATAAATATGAAGGTAATAAGGAATTAAAATGGGGCGGGGTTCAGTTCGATTGGCCACAGTATCTTGTTGCAAGCAAGAGGTCTAGTCTCCCCCTCGTCCTTATGGTACTATAATTTATTTTTAAATTGTAAGAATTAGGTTGACATTGGTGCGACATATCCTCTGGTACCATGAGACGAGGGGAGACTGGACCAAGATGCTTTAGCCAATCGAACCAAGATCCTCACTTCTAAAATATTTTAAAAATTAGTTTACTTTGATTATTTACATATTTTTTAAAATAATTTTATAATATCATTTTTTATTGATAAACGAATGTTTATCTAAATTTAATTCATATATTTAAATTAATTATTTTATTTTATTACTATTTAAAAATAAGAAAACATCCTTAAATTAATCCCAAAATTTTAAAAATATTATATATATTTTAATTTGATATAATGAGTTATAACAAAAGTTAGCTAATTTGTACCTATCATGATGAAAAGTGGACCTTCAATAAACATGCTTTTTCCTCACATTAAAAAATATTATCTTAAAATGGACCAAAACATGAAACATGTTTCTTTGGAACTTTTTAAATTTGATGATGGAATAAATTTAAACTTGCAAAAATGTGAGCAGCGTGCAAGGGAATCTAAACGAAGATAATGTTATTCACTATATTTTTGTTTGGCATCCAAAACTAACGTCTCCAAAGCTGAATGGTATATTCTTTTTGTTTTTATTAGGATTTTTTTTAATTAATTTGTGTTAGGTATTTAGAGATCATACCAAAAAAAATTAAAGATTTCTCGTATGATTTATAATCATAGTTAATTAAATGGTATATTCTTTGATTATAATATAGAGTAAAGTTATTATTTTTAATAGATTTTTTTTTATTAATTTGTGTTAGGTATTTAGAGGCCATATAAAAAAAGTAAAGACTTAGATTTAGATGGGTGATGGGTTCACTTAATCCAATAAAATGATAAGTATTGTTCAAAAATTTGTAAGAGAAATAAATTAAAATTCACCCCAACAATTCATCGTTATGGAAAATTTATTGCATTAAAAGTTTGTGATTAATTTTCGTGGCGGTGAATTACTGGTGGTGAATTTTAGTTGAGGTGAATTTGTCATGTCGATGAATTTTCCTATGGTGAATTGTTGGTAGTCAATTTACCAGATGCCCAAAATTCTTGATAACCATTTTTATAATAAGAGCATAGGATCATCCTATGCTCCCTTTTGCCATTTTAAGTTGAACCATTCCCCATTATTTTCATTGTATTCCATTCCTCATAATGTATCAATCCACAAGAAGGGGTTATAGATTTTTTTGCTAATATGGGTTGACTTGAATAGTCATAACGTATCTCGAACAACAAGCTAGTTGGAGAACACACCCTTTTTTTTTGGAAAAGAATCACCAAAATTTCCTATAGGAGGCACGTTATTGAAGAATAGAAGCAAGTATATCCTCACCCCAAAATATTTTGATCCATGAGAGGGGGTTAAAGATTTTTAATAGGTAGGTCATTGACCAAATTAGGAGGAACCCTAGGAGAGTTAGAAGATTTAGTGAAGGGGTTATCACCAAAAATTTTTTATAGAAGATGAGAATTTATAAAAGGCCTCACTACAAGCATCCTCCTCACCAAATCACTTGATGATGATGTTCAACTCTAACCCACTAGGTAACCTACCTTTTTTGAAGAGTTAAATGAGAAAACTTGGGGCAATTTGTAGTTGAATAACTAGTAGCAAAGCATGATTTTCATTTGAAGGAAATACCTTCGCAATCTATCTATTGATTTAATGTGATATTACCCACTTTTAAATATAATTCTTCTAGTAACTTCTTTTTAAAATCAATCCCTTCTAAAATTCTAGCAAAGGTAAAATGAGTAAACATCTAATCAAGATCTAGGGTAAAATAATATTATCCAAAACTTCCTAATGGTAGAGAGACATTCCTCGAACCAAAATTGTAAGGTTAGGTTAGGAAACCTAACCAAGGTAAGACAATCAGGGAGGGATACAAACGAGGGATTGAAGTCTAGGAACCATTATGTTATTCCCAGATATGCCTTGTCCCAAAATAAAGAATTTCCTTTAAGAAAAGTACCATGCCTACACGAGACTTCCACATTACCAAGAAACATCCCTTTGCATAAGGACAAATAGAAAACTCCCCTTTCACCATGGACTTCCAATTTTGAGACAACTAGTCATGAAGATTAACTAGACTACACTAGAAGTTATGAAATTTATTGATTAAAGCCACTTTTTGTATCCAAGTTTCTTATAAATAATTTTAAAAGGTTTCAAATATAACTTGATGAAATATGAATAAAATAAAAAATCACCAACTATATGCACTCTTAATAAAATAATAATGTTATTATAATTATCTTTATGATAATATTGATAATTATGTCCCAACGTTCAATCTTATTTCATTGGAATAGGTTTGTTTATATAATTCAAGTCCTAATTAATAATAGTATTATAAACACTTTCTTCACTTGAAATAATAATTACCACGTAGTGGCTAGTATCTACCATGTGTTTTGGTTTGTATTTTTATTGTAGTGATAGTGATAAACATGAATACATTGACAGATAATCTAAAAAATATGAAATAGTTAGTTTCATGTGGTTGTCCTTTTGCTTTTAGCTCAATGTTGGTAGGTTGTTTGTCTGTGGTTTAATATTATTGTAGCATTTTATTTGTAAGGATTTTAGGTTCCTCCAAAACCTTTTTTCCCTATTAATCAAAAACATGAATACATTGAAACAAGACATTATAACATTTAATTATGGAAATTATTTAGTTTGAAAACATAAAACATTGTCTTGTATTAAATCTTCATGATGGAAAATGCTATAGATATGTGCTTTCAAGGTACATTTATCGAGAAACAAAATTGAAATATAGATAATAAGACAATCTTGTGTAGTATGATTGAAGCCTTTTCAAGTGGTCATATCAACTCTTTAAATTATTTTCTTGCAAAATATCTTAAAGAAGAGTGCCTAGGTTATTGATAGAGGAACTGGAGCATTGATGGTTAACAACATGCATGCCATATTTCTCTAAAAATAGTCATTTCTACTAATTCAAGCATTTAAATCGATAATTTTAGTGTTTTAAGTTTTTATGTCAATACTACAAAAAATAGATATAACATTATTACTAATAAATGTGGG
This sequence comes from Sequoia sempervirens, assembly GCA_007258455.2. Lineage (NCBI taxonomy): Eukaryota > Viridiplantae > Streptophyta > Pinopsida > Cupressales > Cupressaceae > Sequoia > Sequoia sempervirens. The sequence continues at coordinate 215,912,816 of VDFB02000002.1, read as the reverse complement.
AATAAGTTAGTACTAGCCATAAATGGAAGGATAACATCATAGTATATGTTGTTGCAACTAATTTTGTTGTTGTTTTGGAGGATGAATTGACAAAGGAAATTTTGGATTATTTGATCCAACAAACCTAAATTTAAATAGGAATTCTTAGTAATAAGGATTTCAACATTGAAATTCAATTTTTTTGTTGGAAATGTGTGAGAAATATTAGATGATGATGTAGTACTGGAATCTTCTAAGAAATGAACAATCCATTGGTTTTGAACTTGATTTTATGAAGTGGGTGTGATAGGCTTCTTGATAGGGATTATATTAATCAATGGTGTTTCTATATTACACTATGTAAGAGATTTTTGAATCAACATTTTGGATCACATTTCATGATCCATCATCAAGATGCTAGAGATCTACAAGAGACATAAAATTGGTTAGTTGCAAACCAAGAAAAACTAAATAGAGAGGGAGGAGAGATTGCACATAGTTTGAGGCACAAAGGAAGGATTGAGTAAGAAATATAAAAATAGAGAAAAATATAGGTACATTAATGAACAATAAATATGTGTATGTATGAGTATATAAGTCTAGGTATACAAAAGTAGATAAACTACAATATAATTGCCAATTTTATTTCTCTTGTAGCTCTCTAACATCTTGATGATAGATCATGAAGTGTGATTAAAAATGTTGATTCAAAAAACCATTACATAGTCTAATCCATGAAATTAGATGATGATGTAGTACTAGACTCAGATTCTAAGAAATGAAAAAGCCATTGGTTTTGAACATAATTTTATAAAGTGGGTGTGGCAGGTTTCTTGATAGGGAGTATATTAGTCAATGGTGTTTCTAGATTACACTATATGTAAGGTATTTTTGAATCAACATTTTGGATCACATTTCATGATCCATCATCAAGATGCTAGAGATCTATAGGAGATAAAATTGATTAGTTACAAACCAAGAAAAACTAAATAGAGAGGGGGGAGATATTGTACATAGTTTAAGGCACAAAGGAAGGATCAAGTAAGAAATAATAAAATAGAGAAAATCACAAGCACATTAAGGAACAATAAATATGTGTATGTATAAGTATATAAGTCTAGGTATAAAAAAGTAGATAAACTACAATATCACTATAAATGTTATCTCTCTTGTAGCTCTCTAATATCTTGATGATATATCATGAAGTGCGATTAAAAATATTGATTCAAAAAACCCTTACATAGTCTAATCCATAAAATTTGATGATGATGTAGTACTAGAATCTTCTAAGAAATGAACAAGTCATTGGTTTTGAACTTGATTTTATAAAGTGGGTGTGACAGGCTTCTTGATAGGGATTATATCACTCAATGGTGTTTTTAGATTACACTATGTAAGAGATTTTTCAATCAACATTTTGGATCACATTTCATGATCCATCATCAAGATGTTAGAAATTTATAGGAGATAAAATTGGTTAGTTACAAACCAAGAAAAACTAAAAAGAGAGGGGGGAGAGATTGCACATAGTTTGAGGCACAAATGAAGGATCAATTAAGAAATATATAAAATCGCAAGCACATTAAGGAACAATAAATATTTACATGTATGTATGAGTATATAAGTCTAGGTATATAAAAGTAGGTAAACTATAATATAATTGCCAATTTTACTTCTTTTGTAACTCTCTAACATCTTGATGATAGATCATGGAGTGTGATTAAAAATGTTGATTCAAAAAACTCTTATATTGTCTAATCGATAAACACCATTTGATCAATATAATGGATTATGGAAATCTAATGTCTTTAAGGGATATTATTGGTAATTTTGTTGATGTAAAAAGAAGACTAAACAATATAGTTGAAGGAGGTTGGGAACATAAAAATAATCATGGAATATGTAATATCACTAATTAGGGATGTTTAATGTTTCAATTTAATTTTGATCCATGGGATACCAATGATTATAAATTAGTTTACATTAGGTATATCCTAATAAATAACAATCCTAATAGAATATGCATAATTGAATTATAAATCCTTGCAAATGGATAAAATTCTACAATAAATTTGTATTCATCTTATTACAACAAAAGATCACACTTATGGTCAATTCAATTTGCTAGAATAATAAAAAAAATTACTAGAAGCATAAAAATTCATAGAAAATGGGTGATGCAAAAGCCCCTCAAAATTATAATCGTTGGGTGCTACAAGAGAGTCACCTTGCTAAGATGAATATACATTGAATGAGCTACCTAAACAACAAATCAATGAATCTTAAATTAAATTCTTGGGCGGAATTGCTCAATATTGGATAGGGGATTTTTTCCACTAGATGACTATGGAGATTAAGGGTTTTTCATCCTACAATCTCCAATGCTAAACAACTAGGATGATTGATCTATTTGATGAATAATCTCATAGAATCTAGATAATGTTATTGATCTTTTACTTAGGTTTAAATAGGAAATTGAGTGTTCACTTCCCTCTAAAATAAAAATTCAAATATCACTTTTCCCTTCAAGGAAGCCCTCACACACACCCTTGGAAAAAACCACTTAAGGGAGTAAAGGTTTTAGATTACATAATACCCAAATGTACCTATAATTTAGCACACATAAAATATGACACACCAATTTATTATAAATTTATTTCACTAATTTGTTTCCCCAAGCCTATAGGAAATGGAAAATAGGATTAAGAAACATTCAAGAATCTTATGGAAAAAAAGGGCATGACTCAAAAAACTCAAGTACATAATCTAATATAAAAACAACATTGATCAATATCATGGACTATAGAAATCTAATATCCTTTAGGGATTATATAGGCAATTTTGTTGGTATAAAAAGAAGAATAAATGATAGAATTGAAGGAGGGTTTGGAATATGAAAATAATCATGGAATACTTAATTCATCAATAGTTGCATTCTACAACAAGTTATATGATTTCAAAATTTAGTTGCAAATGAAGAAAATATTTCAAGATTAATACTAGTATTAGTTGCTCGCATGAATATTCTTGTGAAGGCTCATCAGTGGAAATGTTGGTGATATTGGTGGTAGGATCTCTAATAATAGAGATGATTACCTACAAACTGCTTAAATTATCTCCAAGAAATTGATGATTCTTCACTATTATTTCCATTAAAGACTACATAAACAATTTCATGACCGTGTTACCAAAATTATATATTTCAGCTTCTAATGCAAAATGTTTCATGGAGGAATTCATGCATGTATAATCAAAGCAAGGATATTGCAGCACATTGGTAGGTTCAATATAAATTGCATACATTTTAGACAAAAACACCAAACTAGGGAATGGAACAAGTTTGTTGGAAAAGAACATACATGGATCTAAATGCATATGGAGGAAATCTATAATTACCTTGATGCCTCTTATTGATACGACAACAATATCATGAGAATAAGCAATGATTCCACTAAATGGAATTTTATGCCAAATTGGAGTTTGGGTCCTAAAATTTTGTAGTATAATAATATCAGGTGTATTATCTAGCACCTCTATATTTCACTACTCTATAATGTTTGGATTTTATAGCTCTAAGGTGCAAGTTTTCACTTCCATATGTACTTTACTCTTGAATGAAGCATAGAGATACAAGGAGTACAAATGAACCAATTATTAGAATGAAAATGCTCCATAGTGTATGATCATCATAAAGTGGGTCAATCATCATATCATATATTGCAAGCATCAAATAGAAATGCATGATTTTGATGAAGAAGAGAAAGAAAGGTATGAAAATGACCACAAAAGGTACTACCATGAACACAAAATAAATTTATAATTGCCATTAACATAAAAATAAGCATATGCAATGCAAATGTAATAGCTTAATCAATGAAGCTACACATTTTTTGGATATTGATTCTTGAAGTAAACAAATCATAAAGATATAAACATTTTCCAGTCATTTGAAAAAGATATTTTACATATACAATGTCAAAATAAAGATATAAACATGTAAATATCAATAAAAAATATAAATAAAACCTTTCTATTATTTTAAATAAAGTTGTACAAAAATTTCTCCTAATCTTTTTTATTATGATTAAGGATAACGACTGCATTGCTCTTCTTATTTCCAAATGTCACCTTATTGTTACTAGTAACATATGCATGGTCCTTGATTAGATCCTATCTAATGTATTATAATGACAATTAAAAAATTATAAGTTTAAAAATTATGATGAAGAGCATATACTCCATAAAATCATAACATTTTATTAATGATAGTAAAAAAAAAAAAATAGTCCACATGAACATGGCCTAGTTTATTAACAATAAATATATTTCTAGTTTCCTCTCAACATTGTTCTAATTATTTTAGAAATTCATCTATCAATATTACTAGAAATGAAACTACCATAACAAAAAAAACTCATTGAAGTTCAACAATAAAATGCCAAAATTGTTGGAAAGAACCATAACATACAAGATGAAAATGTGAAGTGCAAAATAAATAGACCTGGTCAATATTAGCCAAGGATTTAAATCTATGATGGCATGTCGAGGAAACTATTATCTTTAGACAAAGAATAAAGTGAGTTAAACATCTTGATGACCGCTAGTACAAAGAGAGAGTCTTTGCTTTTACTTTTCCATTTGAAGAATACTCACGAGGATTGTAATCAAATGAAATAATTCTCCCAAAACTATAAAGATAACAATATTAAATACCATATATGTTATCAATTGCAATGTCCTAAAGGACATTAGTGGTATCCATATTAATGGAAAAACCTACAAGAGCTAAGGATAGTGAAGTATAGTGAAGTGTGAAGAGTTGGATTTGACTCCAAGTTTTGTAATTCTAATTTCTCTTAAAGATTTTGATTGTGAATGTCGTATAAATTGAAGAAAATAGGAGGTTTATAATGGTTGATGTCACTAGAGAAGTTGGAAGTACACGCCTACTAGAATGTATTGTGTATAAACATGTTGGAAGTACAAACTGAAAGTTTTACACACTCTTACATCTCATTTATTGAAATGCTAACTATCAATGACAAAAAATAGACATAGGGATGAATAACCTAAAAAGGAACCCTTAGATTAGATTCATTATATGTTGATGGCAATATTCTTTTATAAAACTTGGCAATAAAATTTACAAATTCAAGAATGTTAGATAGGGATAGAATACCTCAAACAAATCCACTCTTGAACTACATTGATTGTGGAAAATGTAGAAAATGCATTTGCTCAAAAGGATTTACACACACTTTGTAGGGATGATCATAGTCATTCTCATGATCATATGAATGAAAAGAAAAAGAAAATCAATGTGAATCTTTACATATGATTTTTTTATTATTATTGATAAGATTTTCCACAATATATATCTTTTCCACAAAGAGAATGTCAAACTTATCATTGCTTATATTAAATATGTGTTAGACTTCTAGAAAATTATAATTTTATTTTATATTGGGTATGTAGTATTGACTGAATTGATTCCAATTTTGATTTTTACAACAATTAATTATATATGATTTGAGCATTTCATTTAAGCATCGGTAGGTCAATATTGATTAAAGTATTTAATTCCTACGTTGATTTTTTGTAATAAAAAAGTACATTATAATAGCAGATAAAAAAGTTCAATATTTAAAATTATAAACATAAGATTTTTTTTTTAAATGATTGATTAAGAAATAAAAAAGATAGCTATTTTTTTTTAATTACTAGAATACTTTATATGATGCTAAAAACTTATATACAATTAAATTTAATATCAATCATCAAGATTAAATTACAATAGTTTAATTTTTTTTATTATATTTATATAAAAAACTTTCAACTTTCTAATTAATTAAATTTCAACCCTCTAAATATTTTTTTTTCTAATTATTTTTTATATAAAAAATAAAATAACACACGTCAAAGCTATCTTATAAACCTAATAAAATGGTGATATTAATTTTGTATTCTTTTATATATATATATATATATATATATATATATATTTAAAACAATAACATTTAATTAAAGTAAATAGTCAAAGTATTTTATAAGTGTTATTAAATAGTGATAGAAAAAAATATTTATAGTTTTTTAGTAAAGTATAAATATTAATCAATTGGGTGTTTTTGAAATTATTATTATTTAAAAATGTGTGAATTTAATTTAGAAGCATTTTGATTTGTTGATTGATATGATAAAATATCATGTCTCAAATAAATATTTATACTTTATAGAGAACCTTTGTATGCATTGCTTAGTTGATAATATCTTAAATATTTGTATATCAAATATTTAATAACACTTTTAAATTTTACTTAAAATAAAGAAGTGATATTGAAGAAAAGATTTTGTATAACAAATTGTTTCTTTTTGTTGTATATATACATTTCTAGACATATCATCATTTCTTATATGCATTTGGAATTTTAATGTTTTTTTATTATAAAAATTTATTATTATACTAGTGTAATACATATACATTTTTTTTAAATGTCATGTTGTCAACCATATTGTGATTGTCTTATAAATAATGTAAGTTAAATCTTGAATCCTTTGAGGGTGAGATTTCATGTTTTATTTAACTGAGGTGTATATTACTTAAAAGGTCCATTTTAATTGTCAAAGGTGGGTGAGAAAATGAGGTCTATTGATAATATCAAGTTTCCACAATCCATAATTGTTGAAATATTATTTCTGGATTCAATTGTGTTGGATTTTTTGCATCAACGTTTTGGATCACACTTTGTGATCCATCTTTAGGATAGTAGAGAGCTAGAATACTTAATTTTTTCACATAATCCATCTTTGTGAAATAATATTTTTAGAAATAACTCTCATTTCACATATATTAGTTTCACAAAATTTTGATTTGATTGATTTATACAATTTGGTAATACATACGAACTAGTGGTATAATCTTTATCCTCCTTAGTCTCCATTGCAAAATCAAAAACCTACAAACATAAAAAATAGCAAGAGATAAAATAAATTCAAGTACAAATACTGTTTAAATAAATATATATCTAATACTTTACTTTAAAAAGAAAAAAGAAATGAAATGTTATAGGTTAAATAGAAATTGATGCAGGAGCATCCAGTGGTGTAAGGGCAATCTTGCATCACCCAAAAATAGTTAAATTTCAAGTTTCTCAGTTTTTAGATGTTTTTACATTTTTGGATACCCTTTTCGTCATAATGAAATTCCCAATTTACGGTTTTTAATTTTGGTTCTTGGGTTGAAAGATATTGCAGTTTTAGTTTCCCAGATTTGCACCTGAAAATCTTCCGAGTGGGATTTGAGGCACTTAGAGCTCCTGGATCGGCCCCGAAACTTGCCAAAATTGGCGTAGCAAATTTTGAGTGCGTTCTTGACTTCAAGACCTTTCCAACGGTTTAAACGGTTCGCGAATCGGAGGCCTGGATCAAAAGTTATGACCCCGCGAAGTTGGCACACTTTCTAGAAGATACCATTGCAAATGCTCTATTGAAATTTGAACTTCATGTTGTAAATTTTCGGTGCCAAACCGCCTAAACTCAAATTGAATGTTGTTTTGGCTCCAAACAAATAAGGAGCTCTATTTATGGGCGGGTTTTCTAATTTTTGGGTAACTTTTGGGGACAAGCTCGCATATTGCGAAAGGGTTATTCTGTAGCTTTTTGTAGCTTCCATGTGTTGTAGAACTTGGGGATTTGAGGTCCTCTGCATGTAAGAAGTTCCATTTTCTGAATAATAAAATTATTCTCTTGTTTGTGGGTTATTTTCTGTGTCTCGGGTTTGCGCCCTCATCAAAAATATTGTTGAGTATTTTAAAATCTATTATAGTTGATTGCTATCCTTTAATATAAATGATTCTTAAGATTAGGTATGCAAAAAATAGAGATTGGTGCAAATATAGATCTTGTGATTGATAGTTTATTGTAGGATGAGAGAGATGAATCTCTTATTTGTTTGAATAACATTGATGTGAGTGCAAAGGAAAATGAGATTGTAGCTAAATGTTGTCTTTCAGAAGGCAAGGAGAAAGAGGAACACAAAGGTGGCACCAAGATTGTTGAGGAACAAGTTAATTGCAACAGGGACAGAGGAAGAGGTAATGCATGAATTTTATGAATTTGCTATAGTAGAGGAAATGGATACTTATGATTTTCCAAAATTTTATAGTGTAGATTGGTGGGAGTTGGATTATGTGAAAAGAGGGAGAAAGAGAGGAAGAATGAAGAATGGAAGAGACATCCAATTGCAGGAAAAAATGAGAAAGAAAATAGAGGCAATTTTGGATAGCAGGGTGAGTAAGAGCACAAGGCATAAGCAATACTTTGAGTACTTGGTAAAATGGTCTAGAAGACCTGTTGAAGACCCATCTTGGTTGTCAGAAGTTAAGGTTAATCATCTTGGTTATCCTCTTGAGAAGTGACAGGGTCACTTTTCTTTCTATCATGGGTGTTTGATGTGGGTCCATATGTGGTTTCCAACCAACTTGTATCATTAAATTTTTATAATCAATTTTGGTGTAAATGATTTTTTTATTAATATTTTGGAGTATTTCAATGATTTAAATGTCCAAAAAATTAGATTAGAATAATTGGAAAATTTTGGCTTGTAATTTGCATTGGGAAGCATGCCAAAATTGTAATTTTAAATATTAAATTGTTAAGAAGAAAAATGGGGCATGGGATTTTTGGGGAGTTATTAAGTTTGAATTTATATTTAATTTCCATGATGTTAAAAGAAAGAATGGGACACCTAATTAGAGGAGTTTGACTAACAATTTTAAATTGGGGATGGGTGAATAATTGTGCAAGTTAGTGGAGGCCTGGCTAGCTGGGAGTAGTGCAAACATGTACTAGGGAGTTAAGAATTTTTAATTGATGTAATTATCTAATTTTTCCAAAAGGGGACTTATTTGATTTTTCCATAAGGGGGTGTGGAGTTGGAGGTTTCTCAGTAGTTGGTGTAACATACTAACCCTTCAATGGAGTAAAAATTCCTAATTTTTCACCTTACGAGTAAATAAACTATGTAACAAGCCATTGCAATAAAAACAATTATTTTCTTGTTTGAGAATATACAAACAATGATGTGTAACCTAATACAATAAGGATTCCATTTCATTACAATAATTCATAAGTTACATCAATAAAAGAATGCATACATTTACATACATAGCTCAATGAGCTTTGGAACAAATAGTTGTAAGACAGTCTAGGATCCTTCCTTTCAAATCTTGGTTCTTCTGTCACCTACTATGGAGGAGAAGCTTCACTCAAGCACTTTTTTGCCAACCTCAGACTCTTAATGTGGTCCCCCACACATCTATCATTCGATAGATGGCCCTTCCCTTTGACGAAGATATTGGTAGAGTAATCGATAATGACAACCAACTGAGCATAGTGTTACAGTGTCCTACATAACTAGAACTTTGTAATCCCACAATCTCAAACTAGCATGTAATACTGGATCACAATGAACTGACAGTGGAGCCAAAGGTCCTCACAAATACTTTGGCCAAAGTATTCTCAACGATAATCTAGAGGAAGGTCATCTATCACATACCCTACTCAGGGCCAATTTGACTTAAGGCCATCTTAAACTATGCATAGGTATTTCCTTCAATGGATAATCTATCATCCTAGAGATAACCTATCACCATTTTAACCTACTTGGAATAAACCTACTTAACAAGTAAGTGAACAAGATCCCTCCCATTTGGATAAACAATCCTAGGAGTAAACATAAGCTAGTCTATTTAAATCAATAACTTAGCTAAGTGTCTCACATGTGCCACTCATGTTCAATCATATCTAGTATATAATACCTATGATTTAAATTCCAATCTCCTATTATGGAGTACTTACAAGCACATCATAGAAACAACATAAAAACTTCAATTCCATTTTCAAAGACATTCTAATTTCTCTAAATGAACATACTTGGAAAAGACAATTCGAGCATATATGTAGAACACATCGTTCATAAGTAAAATAACAAAGATGAAGATCCTCATGCATGTTATCGCTTATCCAAATAATTGACGACAATGCAACCCTTTCCAACAACAACAAGCTTGATAACAACTTCTCTAGAACATCACAATGAACTCTAACCCTCAAGTCGATAGATTACTTCTCTCAAGTAGCAACTCACAAATAAAATAGAGTTCTTTCACTCTCACACACAAATAAAAATAGTGTAGGAAATAATGCAACATAAAGACTTACAAGAATAATGCTAATGATGCGTCCTCTCAAATGAGTAAGAACCCCTATTTATACAGCTTGAAGGTAACTTCTCAACCTATAGTTTAGGCATGAAAATGGACAACAAAATCCATGCAAAGCAACACATAAAACTCAACAAAAAGGTGGTGATCAAACAAGCTCATACTCAGCAAAGCATCTACAGATCGACTTGCTAAATTGAAAGCAAATGGAGACTCATTCAAATATGCACATGGATAATTTGAATTATCTCTAGCAATAGACATCTATAGAAAACGGGTTTCCAGAGGTGGTGTTGAAGCTTCCACTTACCTCTTCAATGTTGGCGCGGTTTCATGCAATTAGAATCAATCAATTACCAATTTGTAACACCAAGCATTCATCGACTTAAACTGTGGGTGAGTCGATTTAAGCTATTAACTTCCCTTGACAAAGTCATTGACTATTCCTCATGTATCAACAGATGTATAAAACATGGCAGTTTAAGTTTACCAAGTCAAAGATAATCTTATCCATGGCATCGACTAAGTCTATGTCTTGTATTGACATAATGTTACGAGCTTAATGCATAATATTTTTTTCATAAAGCCTGACATCCTGAGTGAAACTTGGCTTCACCAAACACAATCATAAGCATATTCTATTGGCCTCTAATAACATTGTCATAAACAACTATAATTGGGCTTTATAAATCGACTTCTATCATGGTAAATGATAGTCGATTTCTAATAACATAAAATATGCTAAATATATAATATATCATATACATATATATATGTTTAAATACCATCATGTATATTTATATATATATAAATGTTAATATATATTTACATATATATATCATAAGCAATCAAAGTAAATATTCATTCAATATTTAGACAAGTATAATCAAAATAGTATTCATATACAATCACAATATATCGAATGTATGCATATATTTACATGTATATAAGTATATGCCTCTATGTACATGTATATGTATGTATATCTATATTGATACATTCGTACAGGTGTGCCCATTCACCAATGTACGCATATATCAATACATATATACATATGGATATCTGTATATACTATACATATATATATTTTCACATTCAATTCCCATATAGCCATTCATAATTACCATCATATTGATAAGTATTTATGCGTAGTACATCTATAGATGTGCATATACATGTCGTTAGATCCCATTGACATGTATGTGCATATATATACACATACTCTGCATACATCCCACTTATCAATATAATTGTAATAGTACAAGAAAAACTCCAAAGCTTGAATAGATAAACATCACCCAATAATGCACACAATAGTAAACAAGACTCTACTAATGCAGACATAAGAACTAGGGATGACTTACCAACTTCCCACAGACTAACTCAACTCAATCATTCTATTGTGATGTGTGTATGCTCAGATAGTTTACATTATTGGTTACCTTACCAAGATCTTCTCCTGAGTGATACTTCCCCTTTTCCTAGAGGAATGGAACATATACTTGCATCCACTAACAGATGCACATGAGAGTCAATTGTTCACAACATATGCAGTATACATTAAACATCTCTAAAGTTAGAATAATAATTTAATAACCATCCATTCACATATATGCAGTACTTTTCCATGAGATTTAATCAAATGAGATAACATTCATATTGATAACAAGGTACACGCACAATTTATTCATCTCCAGAATTCACATTACATTCATATTTACCCTATGTAGTAATAGTAAGTAGTAATTACACAATTGAGGTGTAACAGTTGGAGTTGTGGTTTAGGAGTTTTGATTCTTATTTTTTTTATTTTGGTTTTGATTTGGAGTTCCATATTTTTGGGCATCAGTGGTCTGGATGTAGCTATCCTGGGAGAAGCATTTTTAGACTTGAATATGCAAATAGAAAACAAAAATTAGTAACAAATACTTTGGTAAATGCATTAGAGTTTTGTTCTCTTGATTTCCAAAATATAGTTGCAAGTGCAGGAAGGAGAATTTTAAGAAGTTGGAGAAACAAGGAAAACATACTTGTAGTTGATTTTGTTGTCTACAACAAGTCATTTACTTTGAATTCTTATGTATTCCTTCAAGCCTTCAAGGCTGCATATGTAATTCTTTCAATTCGAATGTGATTCTCATAAGTTGCAAGAGACTTTGAGCAATAGAAATTCACTATGAGTTGTTTATTTATTGGTGTTTAATCTATTTAATTCTCAAATTTCTTACGTGTGTTTGGAGTTGCTAAGAGTTGTAGGAAGCTCTCTTGCATGAGAGTTTATGGTCAATTTAATTGTTATGACAAAAATCTATCACACTTATGGTATAAGAGGTGGATGTAAGGTGCATAAGAGGAATTACTTACTATTCAAGGTATGTTGACCATTTTGGCGAGGTGTGAGATTGCCACGAGGATTTGGATGCCAATTTTTTGTTGTGTGGATTTAGCCATTTATTTTGGAATACCATGTGTGGTATCTTGTACTCATCTCTCCTATATATTGGTGCCTTGATATGTTAGTATCAAGTTGTTTTGTAGATCATTCAAACACCATTATGTTGTAGAATTTAGAGGAATGAGCTATTGTATTGTAATATATTTTTATCACTAATACAAGCTTGTCTCTTTGTGTTCACCAAAAGGGTTTATTTGGATGTAAATCTTCATCTTATTGTTTGCATCTACTTTATGGCTTATTTCCATTACATTTATGATACATCATAGTTATTGAATTTAATTGTATTAATATCAACATCGTGTTGTATACTTATAATTGTCCCATGTCATTTCAACAACTTTACTTGAGATTATTGTGAGATAAAACCAACCACAATGAAAATTTTAGAAGTGGTGTGCATATCTGATGCAGGAGCATCACTCCATTTTATTTTTGAATGCTTCATTAGGGTGTTATGATTTTTGTTTGTGTGAGTAGGGGTTTTGAGGGATTCATTAGGATCATTTCAGATGGTTTTGACTGTGCAAATAAACTTAAAAATTCAAATTTGGATTTTCCCGCCAAAATGCCAATTTGAATTTTCAAAGTGGTTTTGGATTGGTAAAAGGTTGGAATTAGTTCTTAGCTCTTTTTTTTAAAATTTTTGGAGCCTAATAAGGTCTAGAAGACCATGTTTGTCCTTGTGGGTTTCCTTTTGATGTTTTGTTTACAATGTCATGTTTGAAAGTTGCAAAAAAAGGCATAATTGTCAAGTTTAATGACATGGACATTAGGTTTTGTGAGAAAAAGGACTTATGCTTGAGTTGTATCTATTTCCAGTAGTTAATTCATGTTGAATTGAAATGATACTATACACTCCAAGAAGTGTGGGAGTAATATTTCAAGTAATACCCTATTATTTTGCAAATTTATGATAGTTGTCCTATAAAAAACAACAAAAGAACAAATTGGTATGGACCTATACAACATAGTGTCAGGTCTGGAGGTGGATGGAAATGTAGTATTTTGTGTTGTGGTTCAAATGCAAGTGATTTGAAGAGATTTCATTGTGTTTTTCTAAAGTTATGGCTAAAGTTGTGTTCACTGCCCTGTTCTAGAACTAGGGTTTCCAACGAGTAAGATTTAAATTCATAGTTTTTGTTTTGACTATGGGAAAAATCTAAAACTTGGTAAATCCCTTCACCTAATTTCTGCCCAGGTGTCTGCAAAGGGAAGCTCCTAAATGTTTTGTATGAGACTCTAGTTTTATAGGTCTGAGTGCAAGGAGGATTGTTAAACCCGTCTTTTTTAGGGTTTTGTAGAAATCACATTGTTTGGAATTAATCACTACCAATATTGGTTTGAATGAAGCTTGTAAAGTGAGATTGAGGTTTTAAGAGCCTAAGACTGGAGGAAAAGAGTGAGTGTTTCTTCCTTGAGAGGTTGAGTCTAGGAATTTAATAGGCTTGTAGGGCAAGTCAATAGGGTGTTTATCATTGTTACCATTGAAAGATCACATAAATCTTGTGCAGGATGTTGTCAAATCATCAAAACCCCATTTTTCATGTTCTTTATAGTCCATTGTTGTTGAAGTCATATTCCCTTTGCATCAATATCTTTTAACAAGTATATTCTAAGTAAATATTATAATTGATTCCCCTTGTATCTACCTATGATTCCTAGCCAATCACCTCCATACATTTAGAACATAAACTATTAAATTATCTAAAAAACTATTGATAAACCAAAAATTATTAATTTTATCTAATATCTAATATATCAAAATCTACATATTAACAAATAATTGATTCATTGAACTTTTAAACCTCAAATGACCCTTTTATAGATACACCAAAAAATTTAAAATATCTCTTTTGATTTTATGTCTAAATTAAAAAAAGCTTGACCTTGAATCCATAAAAAAAATTCTACATTTTAGCATAATATTCTAAAGATAAATTTTATGCTAAATATATATAATTTTATCATGCTTTCTTTCCCTTTACCATATGTAAAGATAAAAATATGCTAATTTTTCTCATTATTAAATGGATACACAATTTTCATTGAAGATATGCAACATAAATAATTTAAATTAGAATAATAGCAGTTGCATAAATGATATTAGAATTTGGTTGTGGTTGCACATCTACTAGCATACATATATTAAATATTAATATATATAAAATATGTCAAGAGTTAGCCTTGTTGAGGGGCCTATTTTCATCATTTTTTTCTCTAATCAAAACTCTAATCCTAACCCTAATTGAATGCTATTTTATATTGTAACCATTTTTTTACTTTCAGATTACCGCTTCATATTTATCTTCCCAAAAATAATATTAAAATATATTTAAAATAATATTTAAGTATTATTGAAATATTTAAAAAATTAAAAAAGCAGAATCTCCAACAGAACAAAACTCACAAATTTCATAAAAAAAAAATTGTTTTTTAAATTCATTTTAAGAAGTTAACAATAATGATTGCATTTTTTTTTTCAAAAGATAAGAAGATAAGATTTAAGAGTGGATATGGATTTGCATGTCATTTGAACGTCAATTTCTAGCTGAAGAGTTTTTCCATACACATTGCTTTTTGGCGGATGCCATTATAATAGGCCTCTCAGCACAATAATTGTACAACTGTATTTCTTTTCTGCAATCCCTTTTTCTTCAATCCATTTTTTTAATTTTTAAAAATAAAGAATAAGAGTAATTGACTACCATTTTGATAATATAGGTAAGGAAGTTGGGATAGCTACGTGAAAGCTTACAATTTACATGCAAGAAGAGCATCCTGTAAATATACTGTTTTAAGGAGTTGGGAGACCCGCAAAGCTTGAAACATAATATTTAAAGCAAGAGCATCTTTTAAACATATTATATAAAATGTAATATTGATAGATTTCAACCAAAGATATTTTCAGGATCTGTATCTTGTACGAACAATAATAAAAATCCAGAGTGTATTGTTAACTATTCTTATATGGATTTGTCCAAGCTCATTTTAAATTGTCAGGTTGCCTAATTGATACCTTTCTAGCTTTTATAAGAATTTTGTCATAAGCATGAATCACATCTAAAAGGTAATGTTATAAATCTTAGTTGTCCCTGGATTTTAAATGAAACTCACGCTCATTAAATGAATATAAATTTATTTGTTCTCATTTGCTCTTGTCTGTTTGGCTGTAATAGCTGTGATTGTTTATGGCAGCTTGACTGTGCTGGAACATCTAAGTCTGAATTTCTAACTGTTATTTTTAAATTTTTTTGGGCTTTATTTTAAATAATAATTATGATCTAGAAATTATTTTGGATAAAAGAGTTGGGAATAATAAATGTATTGAATTAAAATAGTTAAAGGAATAAATAAAGATATTTAATTAGAATTTTGATATAAATACGTTGTGATAAATGATTGAAAATAATATGTGACAAAAATACACTGATATTGGAATAAATGTTTTGAAATTTGTGCACTTGTTGTTTATTACTACTACTCACTAGCACAATTACAAAATCTATTATACAAGTGTGGTTCTAATAAGTATGTGCAGATATGATCTCACTAAATCTTTGGGTATTCACCTTTGGTCTT
Organism: Sequoia sempervirens; assembly: GCA_007258455.2. Taxonomy (NCBI): domain Eukaryota; kingdom Viridiplantae; phylum Streptophyta; class Pinopsida; order Cupressales; family Cupressaceae; genus Sequoia; species Sequoia sempervirens. The sequence continues at coordinate 215,896,580 of VDFB02000002.1, read as the reverse complement.
TCTTGAATACTCGAATCTGCTCTAGCATAGAAAAGAGTTTTGTGTGCTTAGTTGTTTGTATGCGATAGGGATAGTGTCTCCCTTACTTAAAAAACCTTGTAAGGATATTGAATCAATGACTTTGAAAATGATGAAAGATAATAGACAAACAAGGGCTCTAGATGATGATGCAATACAAGGGCTCTAGTAAATAGTCCATAATAATTGTGTAAATGAGAATGTGAGTTGAGATCTAAATCTAGATTAATCGATGCCTAAAATGAATTAATTTCACCCCATTAAATACAACTCTAAGGGTGCCAAATAAAATATTTTGCACTTCAAGTTAGCACATAATGGCTAGTTGAAAGGGTTAGGTTGACTCTACATTTAAATTTGAAAACTATAAAATTTGGATTTGTTTATATAGCAAGAAATCTAACTTAGGTCATTTATTCAATTGTAAATCTAATCTAGTGTTGAAAATACATGAATATAATGATTGCTATTGATTCTTAGGAGTGAGAGCAATGAAGAGGAATCACTTGCTCCTTATCTTTAGATACAACGTGTTCTTGGTTCTTTCATTGTAAATGCATATGATATAATTTATGAACCTTATATTTGCATTTATAGGGTAAGGGAATTTCATTAGGAGTCTATGTGTGACATTACTTATCCTTGCATTCATAGAGAATGTCTTTGAGAATTATAATTATCAAATGTAAAATGGCTTGGCTTAGAAATATGTACATATACATATTTCTTAACTTTCACAACTTTATCTCCATGAGCGCATTTTAAACATCGATGTACCATAGAGGGAACCACCTTTAATTATCTTAAACCAAGGTCTCACAAGTGATATAGAAGATCTATCTAATGAAGGAATAACATGAAACAATACTTTCACGTCCTTAGTCCCTACTTTATATAAAGAGGCAAAAAATGCTCCCCAAAGTGTTAGTAAGGAACAACTAGTCATTTCTAATACAATATTTGAATCTACATACTAAAGAAGTTATAATCATATAAAATTCTCTCTTGCTTATGCTATACTAATTAGCTAGATCAATAAGGATACCCTCACATGGGCTACCATGATGAAAATCTTGAATGTTTAAAGTGGAACATAATAGTTGTTGCCAAGCCTAATCTCCTTATCATGAAATAAAATAATTAGAGGTGCATAAGGAGAGGAAATACTAGTATGATCCATTCCCACAAATGTATGCATAGGAGTGTGGGAGGATGACCAACATATTGTATATCCAAAAACTCTCTACATGTATGTATATGTGTCATGTAATTAGTAGTATGTTCAAACACCTATTGGAAGTCTACACTTTTAGATTGAGAATATGGCAAAAATGGATTAGTATAAATTTGTAATTTTTAATTAGGAGAATAGCTGTGTTGTTGTCCCCATAATTAATACCATCAATATATATAATATTTTTATCACTCAAATCTTGGACTTCATGTTTTAAGGTGATGAAAATATGTGTATGGTGCCCATTAACTCTATGATGATTACAAAAAGCATGTTCATTGTAGCCTTTATGTAACCCTCTAGATGGATCTGTTGGAAGAATGGAAAACTAAACAATGTAGCATTCAATACAATTTACAACACATTATCTAGGTCATTTAACTTGATATTTTTTTTAGGAGTTTGAGCTTTAAATGAAAGAGAGCTAGAATTATTAGCCACACATACTATTATTTTTCCAACTTTTCTATTGATACCTTTTTGAAAGGTATTTGTCTCTTAGAAACTTTGGAGGGTATTAATATGAAGGTGGTGTATGGGTGGACCCATACTTTAAGCCATTGGGAGAAAGTAATATAAACTCCACATTATTAACATGGGTGTAAAGTTGCACCAAATAATTGTAGTTATTCAAACAATTACTATCTAGAAGGGGAGGTAATAGGCTCTTAAACAAAACAAAACAAACATTTTTCATCAAGGAGTAGATGTTTTGACAATTTGATAAATAGTGATTGAATCGTATAAAATATTTGTTGATGTGCTTATTATATCCTTGGGAACACTCAAATAAAATAAAAATGATAGTTTTAAGGTCCATGTCGAGACATAAATGGATTAGAAAATTTAAAGATAAGATCAAAATAATGGTTGGAGCTAGGAGGCAAAGAGTAGAATCATTACATACCATAATTATGAAGAGTGTGAGGGAAAGCTTATCCAAAATATTATAAAATCATAAGCATAATCTATACATGTGACATCAAAGGCTTGCAAGTGAGTGTTAGGGTCATATTTACCATAGTACAACTCAAATCTAGGTACACAAAATCCATAGGTAATGGATGTCACAACTTGAAGATAAGAGGTATGCAATTTCCTAGAGTATATGTGATAGTATCTTTATTTTTAAGCATGGAATGCACTTTATTTTCAACTCTATCTACCTTTATAAGTAGTACATTAAGGGTAGAAGTGGGGATAGTGAACTAGTAGGGGTGGTATGAAGTATAGAGAAGATGAGTGATAAGCAGCAAAGACATAGTGGTAGTAGGAGGATATATCACACTATAAGCCAAAGAATGAGTAGCACCAATGACATTGGATGAAGGAATAACACTAGCATTAGGCCTTGTAGTTATGACAATAGAAGGTAAACAAGAAGGGATGAAGATGGGATGGAAGGTAAGTGGTATGCTAGTAGAATAAATGGTGGCAGTAACACTAAATATAAGAACATAAGATGTAGGGGCCACACTAGAAATATTGAGAGAGAGGGTAGACATCCTTTATTTGTATAAAACTTTAGGTACATTTTGACAAGCAAAAGGTTAAATAAAGGCAAGTCTTGGTACACTAGAGCATCATTTAACATATTGGAACCTTAAATTATAGATCCTCTAGAGAGGACATTTGAAAGCATATCATATCATATTAAATTACATCATATCAAATTAAAGTAGTCTATATTGCATCAATAGATACTACACTTTAGGAATACTTGTGTGGTATGCCTTATCTATTGTACATTGACAAACCATGATTTGACTTGTTCACAAGTTTTTCAGTGCTCTCTCTAAACATGACAATTCCCCAAAAAATAATTTTAAACACCACTTATTTTAGATACAAAAAAACTTGTAGGTGCATAGGTACCTAAGAGCAAAGTGAAAAAGGATAAATCCATGCCGAAAAAATCTTCTAGGAGTAAGCCCAACCTCATCCAATATAAAGCATGAATATTAAGTAAGTTTATGACAATCAAAACATTATTAATCTAATAGACAAACCTAAATCCCTACTCTCAAATTATTCTATAATAAAAAAATTAATCATTAACCGCCTCAAATAAAAAAACTAAACTAAACCACTTTTACTTTCTTACTTATACTTACTAATCTCAACTTATTTATTTAAACCTAATTTGCTTATTTTTTTTAATAATTTATTGGACCTAAAATCAACTTCTTTACTAATTAAGGAGAAAAATAAAGTCAAGGTAATTTGTGTTAAGGAAAAAGAATCTAATGAGAAAAACTACATGACAATCCTTGGAGTAAAGTTAACCTTCATGGAATACTTATAAAAGTTTTGTTAAACTTTTTAGGCATTCATGATAAATATACATGATACGAATCCTTTCTTTTCATGCCCAATATAAAATATATCCAATAGACTGAAATGATTATTTGTATATTATAAATATTCACAGCATGATTCATTTAATGAATCAAATCTTCAGCGGAAAATAATAATAACAAATAGATAATATAATTCTAAGAATCTTCATAAAATAATTCTTAGATTTCTCCAATGATTTGCATCAAAATATAATAGGAGAACGTTCTTTTTTCAAATAATTATGAGATTCGAATATTTGCATGCATGGAATTAAATACAACATACTTTACTTATAAAGGGACAAATCACCTCCACCTAAATTCTTTAGGTCAATAAAATAAGTGTCATTAATGTGTCATTAATTTAAAATTATTATAAATGTGGCATTAGTTTGAAATTTGATAATAGAAAAGTATTCTGACAAATTTTAAATGTTTAAAAATTTAGAGTTGATTCAAATGAAGATTTTAAATTATACAAATTAATTATTTTTTGTTTTGGATCACTTATGTGAGTGTGGATCTTGTTAAGAAGAAATTGAATTGAAACTCATAGTTTTTATATTATAGAAAGTTGATTATTGGAAATCACTAGCCTTGATTTCTATTGAATGTATATGGGTAGTGTTTAGGAACACATTTGGAAAAGTTGTTGAATTATGAGCATCAAGTTCTCTTCATTTAGGTCCCTTGATGGATGAAGTGAAAAGTTGAGGGATCAAACAAGCATGCAATGGACATAGGATGATGTGCTTCAATAAATGTTTCTAGGATGATCTCTTAAATGTTATATTAATAAAACCCTAGCATGCTCCTTGATAACTCTAAGCATGCAATGGACCTAGGATTATGTGCTTTTATAAGTTGCTAGTAGGATGCTCCCATAAATGTTTTATCAATAAAACCCTAGCATACTCCTTGATAAATCCTAAATGATCTAGCCCTTGCTTATTTTTAAATCAACAATTGATTATTTTTAGCAACCAAGCACATAAATTAAAAAAATGTTGGCTAGATTGGTAACATGACTGATGGAGTAGTTAGCAATGTTTAAATTTGAATTATAAATTTTGAAAGGTGAAAGTTTAGGTACATGACTACAAAAATGACATAAGTCAAGTTTACACAAAAAAAATTGACCAAGGGTATTAAATGATACATTTAGGAATTATAAATAAGTATTTATGGATTAATGATAAAGAGATTGTGATGTGTGATGTTATGATCCAAATTTATTTGAGAATTTTACACTTATAATTATTGGAAATTCAAGGTAAAACTTGCAGCAATATAAACTTAAATATGTGGTTGCAAATCTGAAATATGTATGCAATATTACCAATTATTTGATTAGTAATTGTAACAATGCAAGAAAATTAGCAATGCCACATGTTGAGAAACACAAGTGACGTAAGATATACGTGGAGAAACCCTTGCAGGAAAAAATCTCACACCTAAAGAAATCTAATGTTTGTATTAGTCTTCAAATGAGATACAACAATACAACACTTCTCTCTAAATTCTGATAAAACTTTGTTACTTCATCAACCTCCAATCAAACTCTACAAACCACCATCTCAATGCTCCAATAGATAGAAGTTTGTAGGAGAGAATACCACAAATGGTATCCCAAAACACCTAGAAAAACCCACACCCCCCTTAGTGGATAGCCCGTAAGCATGGTGAAAAATATTAAATGATGACATGGCCTTCACATGGGCACCTAACCCATAGCCAATGAAAATTGGTCAATACTGAGTGCTCCATAACTCTTTGACAGCTTCAATAGCTCAAACCCAGAACATGCAAGCTTGGGCTCCCAACCCAAGATAACGTACAAATAACATGCAAGAACATGCACTTTTGGGTGGTCCCCACCCAGAAATTGGATGCCCAAAATGAATATGCTCTTGGGATTCTCCATAACTGTCACCATAGTGGGTCCACCTCTTTGAATGCAATTACAATTTGTCAAGAAAATAAATGATAAATCTTTCATCCCTCATGTCCTCTACAACACTTTCCAAAGAATGTGGAGACACATATATCAACTTAGGATATCAATTATAATGTCACTTATTCTAACATTCTCCCACTTGACATTATACAGTGCAATTACATCCATGAGATACAAATCAAATATAATCAAGTACAGTGATCAAGGTGTTGGTATGTGGCGACTGATCATGCTATACTATACACCTCGGCATTTATCCTTGCCGAGGTCCAGGGCCGGGCCGAGCCTCGAGTAGGGGTTCGGGGGCGGCAACCCCTGAGAAAAATTTTCCTCCTACTTTTTCACATCATCACCAAAAAATGAAAAATCAATGTAAAAGGAAAAAACCAACTTTGTAGAACTCGAATCTGGAAGCTTCTAAGCTTGTTAAAAGGGGGTTTGGATGGGGGTTACAGTATGATGAAAAACATGATTATTCGCAAGATTGTAATAGGTTTTTTGTACTGGATAATAAAATCATTGGATGACTGTTGTTTGGTGGATGTAGCTCGGATTGGGTGAGCCACATTAAATTCTCTAGATGTTATAATTTATTCTATGTGTGTTTTAGTTTTTATTAAATAAATCTACATTTAATTGTTAGATATCTATCATTTCTAACCCTAACAAAGGCCCATGGCCTTTCTACACCAAGAGAACTTATTTGTGGTCACTAGCTTCATGAGAGAATCTACAACATTATCCAAAGTGTCAACCTTCTCAATCAAGACCTTACCATTCTCAACCATGTCTAACACGAAGTGATACTGAACATCAACATGCTCAGTATGAGCATGATACATAGGATTTTTGGCTAATCATATGGCACTCTGACTGTCACATCCCATTCTCACTGTCATGCAATTAAAACCAATACTTTTACCAAGTCTTTGTAACAAAATTTCCTCCTTTGAGGCGCATGTAGCAACCATATACTTTGCTTCAATGGTGGAAAATGCAACCATAGCTTCTATTTTACTCATCCAACTCATTTCACCTCCAAACAAAGTAAAAACATAGCCACTAGTGGAACTTCACCTATCCAAGTCACTTGCCCAATCTGCATCAATAAAACCCTATATGTCTAAAGGCTTAACCACATCATCAATACAACCATGATAAACCAAACAGTTATCTAAACACCCTTTTAACAAAATTCCAATGCTCTCTACTAGGATTAGACATAAACCTGCTCAAAACTCCCATTGATTGAGATGTATTTGGTCTAGTGTAAACCATTTCCTACATCAAACTACCAACAATACTAGCATATTGAATGTTAGAAATCTCTTCAAAATCATCATCAAAATTAGGACACATGTCTAAAATTAACTTAGTACCAATTGAAAATGGAATATTTATTGGTTTACAGTCATGCATACTAAACCTCTACAAAATGGTATCAACATACTTACTCTGACTTAACCAAAGATTTCTCTGAACTCGATCTCTACTAATCTCCATCCCAAGGATATATTTTACAGCCCCCAAATCCTTCATGTCAAATGTGTCAAAAAGATTAGTCTTAAGCTCCCTAATCATCACCTTGTTGTTACCCATAAACAACATGTCATCAACATACAAGATGGTAGATCCTTTAAAAGTATCCATAATATTAAACCTTCCATATCCAAAGATGGTATTTGAGAAAAAAATAATATTTTGTACACATACACCACCATAAATTTATAAGAGGATATGAAACAATAGAAGACTTATTGAAGAGTTGATAAAGAAGAACAATAAGAATTTCAAGTGGACAAGGCAATATCAAGAGGCATTTGATACCTTCAAGAATAATATTATTTTGATATAGGGGGATTCGTTACTCACGAGTTCTCTTCACCTAGAGATCCTCACGGGGTGAACTACCCTATATTACCTCAATGGAACAATGACGAGAGTTCTAGAATCTGAAAGAGCAGCTCACAGAGGTTCTCTAGACAAACTGATAGGCTCGTAGCCAAAGGACATCAACACAGAAAGTAGACAACAGTGCGGCACGCTGGCGTCTCAGAGGTGCACTAGCATCTCATACAAAAAAGAGACTAAGTTTATCACAAAAAATGCCTAAGCAACAACTAGCAATATGATTACTGAGAACTAACAGAGTGTAGGAAAGTGATATAATGCGGTAAAGTGGTAGAATTGAGATTAAGTAAAGAGTAAATGATAAAGATAAGGGGAAGAGAGGAAATACTTACAATTGTGTGAGTGATGAAGCTTCCAGCTCGTGAGTGTCTTCAATACCTACACACAATAGGGGAGAGAAATTGTTGGGTGGTTGTATAGGGGCCTTCCTTAGTCAGACCCCGTTTTTGGTGTTCCCACCTCCACAAACAGCTAGATAGATAGAGAAAAGAGAAATGAAGTAAAGAGAACTAAAGCTCTACAAAAAAATGTTATGCTACTCAACCAAGTGATAGAGGAGAGGAGAGGAAAGCTTACCACCTCCACCAAGAGCACTCAAGGTTGCTTGGGGGAGAAAATGAGAGGAACTCAAGCCTCTATTGCAATGGTGTGGTCCCAAACTTGCTCTATCGACGTGATGGAGTGTTGATGTTGTTGTTGTGAAGTGTAAAGTGTTTTGCTAGAATGCTTGGAAGAGGATGTGAAGCTTGTGGATGAAGTCCAGAAATGGTGAAGATATCTTCCAACCTCCAAATGCAAGTCTAAGGACTAAATATGAAGGAATGAGGAAGAAAATGGCCATATTCGGGTCGGTCGGCCGAGGAGGGCATTAAAAATTGACTGCCAATGGGAAGTGTAACGCCTCTACAGGCTCTAGATGTAGGAATCTGTTAGGGACGTAAGCGTGCCACATAGACGTTTGCGCACTGCATGAGCATCCTCGATAGAAATGCCCCCACTGATGCTCAAAAAAGGCGCCAAGTGTGATGCAAGCAGCGGGCTTAAGTGGAATTAAGCCTCTGAACTTTGTTTTCTAAAGTGGATAAGGGATAAAAAGGGAATTGCACATAGGGTGAAAATTCACTCTTATACATTTTTCCCCCACTTTATTGAGCACAAGTACTAATGAGTGCTCGGTAAAGTAGATCAAGAAGAGTTAAGGTTAGAAATATATACTTGAACCGTCGAGGAAGAAGATAATACATTAGACAAGAAAAACCTGTAATAGATAGCAACGTTAGAGCATAAAAAGCTAAGGGATTTGAGTTAGCAAAGTGAAAGAGACCTCAATGTAAAAGGTTGTCTTAGTACTATGTGTCGTCCCAAAACAATACATAGAAGAAATTTGAGATGAAGAAAGAGGAGCATATACTTAGGATGAAGAAGATGCATATCTTCGATCTGGTATATACAAGAGATAAGAGAGAGAACCATAGAAATGAATAAAGCGCATGGTGAAAGAAAAACCCACTCAGGAGTAGAACCCGCACCACAAAGGAGGGGATAAAAGCAAACCCCACTAAAGGAGGAAACCCGTATCACTGAAAAGTGTGTGTGAAAGAAAAACCAACTTAGGAGTAGAACCCGCACCACAAAGGAGATGATAAAAGCAAAACCCGCTCGAGGAGAATCTATATCACCAAGTGAAAATATAAGCACCTCACAGATGCACTGACCTGCAAGGAGGCATCCCCCAAGATCTCTCACATGGAAGAAGTCGAGAAAGTGCCTTATAGACCTGCAGACCTACAAGGAAGGTATCCTTCAAGAACTCTCACATGAAGGATGTAGAAGTTGATAAATACAACTTCACAGTCCCCAAGAATCACATACCTGCAATCACTTATCATGTGCAACATATATCCAAAACAAAAGAGAAGATGTTCAGTAAATTCTCAAGCAAGAATGTGCAAGAAAAACTAGAATATTGATTATTGAATGTAATAATTACAATGAGATCAATCCTTATGAAGGAGATCATGAAAACCTAAAGAAAACATAAAAGGGAAAACCCTAGTGTGCACACTTAATAATTAATAAATAAATAATTAATTATTATTGTGCCTAAGCTTAGCTTAAGAAAACCTAAAGTAATAAGTGACTTAATTAATTAACCAATATGATTAAATTAATTAAGTGAGATGCCTTATTACTCTAACACCCCCCTTAAGATGAGCTTAGGGAGTAGCTAAAGCACTAGGAAAAGGTGCATGAAAGAAAAGATGGGTCCTGACAACAGGGCCTGATCAAGTACCCATATACAAATGCAATGTAAACTAAATAAAATAGGGTAAAGGAGAAAACCACGTGGGAACAAAACTCCTCCCCAAAATAGAATGCAAAAAATAACTAAGTGACGAAAGATGGAGGACTCCATAAGACCCCCCAAGGAAACCATCCATCACAAAGATACATCAATGAACTCCCCCAAAAGAGAGGAATGAAGAGACCACAGATCCCCCCCAGAATGAAGTAGCTCCAAAAAGACTGAAGAAATTGCATCTCCTGAAAGAAGTGAGAGGGAAGAGGTCATATGAATGCAATCTCTAAAGGTGAAGTAGGTGTAGCCCAAGATGTCTTCACAGAAGTAGGTGTGACCTCAACAAATGAAGAAGTCAAAGTAGGTGAAGACTGAATAGAAACCTCCAAAGGTGAATGATCAACTATGTCTTGCTGCACTGAAACAAAAGAAAGCACATTTGTAGTCATAGAAATATCAACAACTGGAACAAGAGGTGGAACAAAAGGCTCAAGAACTGGGTACAAAGTGAGAACTTCAATATTCAAGAAGTCAAATGTCTCCTCTGAATGATGATTCACACTAGAAGTGTGATGAATAGTTGTAGGAACAAAAGCACCATCAGTAGAAAAATTTGAAAAGGAATACAACCGAGATGAGTGATCCACCACCCTATAGAAATAAATGCTCTACTCTCCAAGTCTCTAATGATAACCGAATTAGGTGTGAACTCCACAGATCTCCCATTGCCTCCATGAGTGATCCGATATATGGAAAGGAGGTTGTTTGTCAAGTGAGGGACACATAAGACATCCAGAAAGGAGTTGTCCCCAAAACTAATAAACCCCTTCCTTGTAACACTCATGTAAGTATTGCTTCCCATCAAAATAGGAGACATCTAGTGCAAGGCTCAAAGGAAGTGAAAATAGACTGTGAAGATGCCATATGATAAGATTCTCCTAAATCTAGAAGCCATCTCCTTGATCCAACACCTAAAGAAGCACAAAGAGCATGTCCCTTCATATCTGATGAAGTATGTAAACCAGTTGTGCCCCTATCATGCTGCTCTGAAGAAGAAGAAGAATAAGAATGAGGGGAAGGAGATGACAAAGACATCCGAGAAGGAAAATCAATTTGATGTTTCTGAAGAAGATGCTTCAGCTCATCAATGTCATTCTTGTAGCAACTATGTTCTGCATGTCCTTCCCTCTTGTAATATGCACAAAAACCTTTTCCTTCCTAGATGATTTCCCCTTAGAAGAGGAAGATGAATCCGAGGACTCTTTTGCTGCTCATGAGGTTTGAAATCCTTTTGTTTCTATTTCTTTCCTTTTCCTGTAGAAACCTTCTGATCTCTAGGCTCTTGTGATGCAATAAGTACCTGTGATGAAGAGGGCTTCAACTTTCCCATGCTAGCCAACTTGGCCTAATCTCAAGTGAGAGAAGATGAAAAATCATCAAAATAAGGCATAGTAAATCTAGTACCAAGTACATCCCTAGTTTCATAAAAGGTAGATACATAAACTGAATAATCTGGTCCAAGCTTAGAAAGAATGGACAATATCAATTGAGAGTCTTCCTTCTGAACACCACACTGTGACAACTGCAATCTAAGAGACTTGAGTTTGGTGAAAAAATCCTGGATGCTATCAAAATCCCTAGTATTTAAGACAATAAGCTCATTCTCTAACTGAAACCCTCTCATAGTATCCTACTTCCTAGACAAGACTACAAAGTAGCCCAAATCTCATGGGGTGTAGTGCAAGACTCAATATGAAAAACAAGGTTAGATGAAAGAGACAAACATAATGTACCATAAGATTCATCACATCTATTAAACCACTTTCTCTTTTCAGTAACACCTGTAGGTTCAATTTTTGTACCCATGGTTACCCTATACAACCCTTTGTGTTTCAAATGAATCTCCATTTTTTTTTCCAAGCAAAATAGTTGAATGGAGTAAAGGGTGCAATATTATGTTTATACATGACAAAAAACAACAATATATACTCTCAAAGAAAAAAACAATGCTTGATGATCTCAAAAAAAAGTCTGATTGCACACTTCCCAAGAAAATAACTGAAAAGGTAAAGGCTAAGATAAAATAATAATATCAGATACCTAGTAAAAAATATGGAAAAAAAAGTTTGAGATCTGTGTAGAGGACTGAACTATCTCTTCAACGCCTATTTGTTTTCGCAAAACGGAGTCAGGACTCAAAAGTTATGCCTCCCAGAGTGAAAACAAAAAATTCATACTTTGATAGGCAAAAAAGGAATAAAAAACCAAAAATCAAAAAGTAAAACCTCCACTACTAGATAGAGCATCAAACCAGATTTTTGACGATATCTCATTTGCAAAAAAATGACGCCGTATGTCCAAGTTATAGTTGATTCTGTGAAATTGCTCTGATTCACCCAATAAGGCCTTCTGCAGCCCTCAGGGGCTAAAATAAATGGCCCCTGGTCGCTTGGGTGGACCAGGGGGCTAGCAGTCTAGCTCCTGGGTAGAGCCCTTGGTCACTCACGTGACCGGGGTGGGTGCTACGGATGGTGGGGGGCAGAGCTCAGGCTCCCAGACCCGGATATGACCGATGATTGCAGATTGGGGGGCTGAACAATGAGCGGCCCTGAGGGGCGGTAGTGTTGGAGCCCACCTCTAGTGGGAGGCTGCTGGGCGGAGCTTGGGTAGTGCTATGAATTTGAATGAGCCGTGCAAAACAACCTTTGATTTTTTTTTCAAAAACATTGCTCGATCTGCGTGCTGGGGAGGCCGTATGGCCTCCCTGGCAATTTTTTTCCCCATAATCAACTTTCACCAAAATTGATGAAACGAAGGGCGATCTTAGGGTTTTTTTCCCTATGAATGCAATGGTGACCTCCGTTTGTGCCCAAAATGCTCTGAAAAATTGGCTACCTCTAGAGCTTGTAGAAAATCATCGAGCTTCAAAGCCTCACGAATTTGGCAAATGATGACCAAAATCAGAAAAATAAAAGCCAATCTTGACTTTTTCTAGCACTTTGAATCCAATGGAAAGGCCCGATCTGATCCAAAACACTACATAGATGAACTCAAGGCATGAAATCCTCGAGGAATCCTGAACGAATCTGTAATGATTTTCTCCAAAAATCTGAGAAGGGGCTGCAAATCAAGGCTCTGGTACCCCAAGAAGCAGACTCTGTAGAGTCAAGAAGTGATGAAATGTCTACCCTCAGATAGAACAAGTCAAAAAGCGTTGATACGTCTACCCCTAGATAGAACACATTTGAAAGTGGCGACATGTCTACTTGCATATAGGACATGTTAGAAAGTGTTGATACATCTACCCATAGATAGAACACATCTAAAAGAGGTGACACGTCTACCCAAAGATAGAACATGTCTAAAGCGTCGATACGTCTACCCATAGATAGGACACATCTAAAAGCAGTGACATGTCTACCCACAAATAGAACATGTTTAAAGTGACCGGTCATGCAGACCGTAAAATTCTCAAAGGGGTCCCTCGGGAACCCAACGTGAAAAAGGAGGGGTCCACTCAAGGGATGCACTGTTTGAAAGGTGAGGTCTAGTTAGGCTACCCCCAAGCTAGACATGAAGAATTCATTCGAGAGAAAGACTTTCAAAGTGGTCCCTTTGGAACCCTTCAAAAGAGGAAAACCTGGGTCCACTCAAGGGATGCTTCATTTGAAAGACATAGTGAAGAGAAGGGCCCTTAAGAAGGACACACATCTCTAGAATGAGTCATCACTACCCCCAACATATAGAGGAGGAGAACTATGCAGGGTACTTCGAGCATGCAAGATAGAGGTAAACCTCGATATCACTTGTCATGCAAAGTAAAGGAAGGTGCATCAATCAAATGGGAGTTTGATGGCACTTGAATCAAGAAGTTGTTGTATTTTATCCTTCAAGGATTTACATTCACTAGTGGAATGACCAAGCACTTGATGGTATGCACATAAAGGATGTTCTCCTTCGTCATGTTTATGAATTTTATTATGTGTAGGAGAAGGAAGAGTGATTAAGCAGGCTTTTAGAATCTGCAACAAAATACGCTCTTGCTCAGATAAAGGATGGGGAGCAAGAAGCAACCCTTTCTCTTACAGAGGCGAGTTTTAATTCTCACAAGAAGAAGAAGGCACGAAGATAGAAGACAAAGGAGGATAAGTCAATCCACTAGAATGAAGTTGAGTGGAATTCATGTCACCATTCAACCATTGTTCCCTTTTAGATTGTTCATCCAAGCAACTAGGCCCTAAGTTATGCTTACGAGGCGCAAATTATATAGGGACCTGAATGCCTTGTTCATTGTTCCCACAACCTTTACACTCATTGCCACATTTAGAGATGAGCCTAAAGCTAGGGCCATAACATGTTTGCAAGTCTTGGAAAGGAGGAGGATCCTCATAAAGAGCATTATCCCAAAAATGAGGATCACACTCCTCTATGGGATGACCATCATTCTTCCTAACAGGATTTCCAACACTATCCTCTTTAGCTGAAGCATAATCCTCTTCCTCAGAATGAGGATCAACACTAAGGATATTACAATTATTGCTCACACTACCTCGCGATACAAAAGAATAATAATCTTTGATAGCGGGCGTGGATGATGTTGTCAGAAGGTCTAGGTGGATTGGGTCAACTTTATATTCTCCAACGAAGGATTTTGTAAAGTTTAAAGGACCCTGATCACTATTAAGACATGCATTCCTTTGAGGAGATGTAGAAGGAGCACACTTAGGACTCCTTGCTTCAAAAGGATCTTCCTTAGGGACATTTATCTCGGGGGTACCCTTTGTAGTAGGCACTACCGGAGTAAACATTGACACATTAGAAGATACTGAAGGAATAAGAGTAGGAACAACTAAAGCTCAACTAGTAGTAGCCATCTCACATAGGTACATAGCCTCAGGTTCAGCCTTAACTGTGACTAGACTCGATTGTTACAAATAAACTTAATAGATTTATGCAAGGTAGACGGGACCACACCCATAGCATGAATCCATGGTCTACCAAGAAGAAGGTTACATGGTAACTTTTCTGCCATGACATATACAAGGGTAGGAATAGTAACAGGTCCCAATCTCAAAGGTAAGACTATTATGCCTAGGGATTGTCAACCAACATTATCGAACCCACAGAGGACAATAGAAGAAGTATTAAGAGAGGATGGGTCAATATTAATCTTAGGTAGTAGATCAATACTACACACATTGAGCGCCGAACCAATATCAATGACAATACATCTAATGCCTATCTTATTAATATTAACTGTGATCATTAGAGTGTCTGCTTGCTTTTGTACTTCTAGAGGTAGGAGCTCCTGCGAATAGAACGTGATATTCAACAAATCTGCACGAATATACGCCATCAATGCTTCAACATCTGCTGACCTAGTGGAAGAAGGAAAGATGATCTTTTGCAAGGCTTCCTGAAGCATACCTTGATAAACCAGAGCAGACTGAAGCAAGTCCCATATGTAGTGAGATCTTATCTGGAGTAATGCAAGGTTTCTTGACAAGACCATTATCATTAGGTTCTTTAGTTGCAGATTTAGGTGCCAAAGGAAGACTTGGTTGTTTATTTGTTCTATTCTGATAAGTATAGGCTATCGCTCTATAAGAGGGAGCCTTAGCAAAATTAGGAGTGTTACCATCAAATGGAATACCATCGATAGGAAAAACCCTTTTAGGAGAAGGACTAGCTGGAGTTACGTAAACAATCTGCCTCTTAGGCCTTTGAGGGGTGGCAAAGACATAGATCACATTTATTGAATCATCACAGCTAGTAGAACGTTAGTTGAATACATATTCTCAACATCAATCCAAACAGGATCAAATGTGGAATAGTTATTTGAAGGAACATTCTAAACATTGATCTAGGGAGAATTAGATGTTGAAGGAGGTTCATCATTCACAAACGCATCATCTTTAGAGGAGAGTGCATTGGAATGAGAGGTAGGTTCATCATTCACAAATACATCCTCTCTAGAAGAGGGTGCATTGGAATAAAGATAGGACTCATCACTCTCAAATGCAACATCTCTAGAGGAGAATGCATTCAAATGAAGGGTAGATTCATCATTCACAAATGCATCATCTCTAGAAGAGAGAGCATTGGGATGAAGAGAAGGTAAAGTAACATTAAGAAAGGTATCAACAATTTCATCTTCTTGCAACAAGATATCTTCCGAAGAAAGAGGAATCTCATGAGAAGGATCAAAGATACCAAGTGACATGGGAAAAGCCAAGTCACCATCACATGCATTAAATGGAATATCATTAACATTTTGAACAAAATTAGATGTTGAACTAATAAATAAGATATTAAATCCATTACATTTTTCTGGTATTTTCTATGTTCTAGTAAATCACATTTGCAAAGGTCTCCGGAGCAGAATTTGGGGTTGGAACTTGCATTAGTCCTTAAAATTTGACTGCCAAAGGCACTCGCATTTTAGGGACTAAACTAGTTCTCTAGGACACCTTTCCAATGGTGCAAGCGGTTCTGAAATCTGATCATTGAGTCAAAAGTTATGACCCCACCAAGTAGGGGTAGATAAATTCCTAGTTTTTCGAAGAACCAACTGTTCTTCACATCGGGTTCACCAAAAATATGATATAGGGGGATTCGTTACTCATGAGTTCTCTTCACTCAGAGATCCTCTCAGGGTGAATTTCCCTATATTACCTCAATGGAACAACGACGAGAGTTATGGAATCCGAAAGTGCAGGTCATATAGGTTCTCTAGACAAACTAACAGGGTTTGACAAAAGGACGTCAGTGTAGAAAGCGGATGACAACATGATGCACTGGAATCTCAAAGGCACCCTGGCATCTCATACAAACCAGAGACCGAGTTTATCATAGAAAATTCCTAAGAAACAACTAGGAATCCGATTACTGAGAATTGACAGAGTGTAGGAAAGTGACAGAATGCGATAAAGTGGTAGAATTGAGATTAAGTAAAGAGTAAATGATAAAGATAAGGGGAAGAGAGGAAATACATGCAACCAGTGATGAAGCTTCCAGCTCATGAGTGTCTTCAATAATTGCACACAAGAGGGGGAGAGAAATTGTTGGGTGGTTGTATAGGGGCCTACTTCAGTCAAACCCCATTTTTGGTGTTCCCACCTCCACGGACAGCTAGATAGATAGAGAAAACTAGAAATTAAGTAAAGATCACTAAAGCACTACAAAATAGTGTTATGCTACTCAACCAAGTGATAGAGGAGAGGAGAGGGAAGCTTACCACCTCCACCAATAGCACTCAAGGCTACTTGGGGGAGAAAATGAGAGGAACTCAAGCCTTTGTTGTGATGGTGTGGTTCCAAACTTGCTCTACCAATGTGATGGGGTGTTGATGTTGTTGTTGTGAAGTGGAAAGTGTTTTTCTAGAATGCTTGGAAGAGGATGTGAAGCTTATGGATGAAGTCCAAAACTGGTGAAGAGATCTTCCAATCTCCAAATGCAAGTCCAAGGACTAAATATGAAGGAATGAGGAAGAAAACAACCATATTCGGGTCGGTCGGCCAAGGAGGGCATTACAAATTGACCCTCAATGGGAAGTGTAATGCCTCAGCAGGCTCCAGACGCAAGAATCTATCAGGGATGTAAGTGCGGACGTCTATGCACTGCACGAGCATCCCTAATAGAAACACCTCCACTGACGCTCAAAACAGGCACCAAGTGTGATGCAAGTAGTAGGCTTAGGTAGAATTAAGCCTCCAAACTTGGCTTTCTAAAGTGGGTAAGGGCAAAAAGGGGAATTGAACATAGGGTGCAAATTTGCTCTTATACAATTATAGAGGTGTCAATTTTTATATTCCCTCAAATGGAATCTTCTTGATTCCATTATTGGATGTGGACTCCTTAGGCACCACAATAGGAGTTGTATTAGTGTATATTCTAGAGGGAATAAAGTCATCCCATTGTATTTTCTAATAGGAAGCTAGTGCAAGAAGAAAACTATAAAAATATATAAATAGAAGCTCTTGCAATGTTGTATGATTTGAATAAATTTAAAT
Source organism: Sequoia sempervirens (assembly GCA_007258455.2). Lineage (NCBI taxonomy): Eukaryota > Viridiplantae > Streptophyta > Pinopsida > Cupressales > Cupressaceae > Sequoia > Sequoia sempervirens. Next base: position 215,878,810 of record VDFB02000002.1, on the reverse strand, counting down.
TTCACCTCTTTCTCACTCCCTTTACCTTCTTTATATACCATGAACCCCTTGAGTACTTGATGAATAGACCCATCATTTAGGGGAGAATATGCCAATGATTGATGTTATTTCAAGAATTTGAATTTAAAATTACAGTAAATCCAAGGAAATCCAACCAAGGACTTGAATTTTTTTAACAATTTATATTGATGAGGATCAAGGCCATATTGATGATCAATTGTAAGGAATAAACTTATTCATAGTGAATATGGTATCTCTAGAGCTAAAAAATATTACATAATTATTATCAATAAAAAAAATGCTAGAGGATAGCACAAAAGAGGAGAGGATTAGATTGATGTAAAGGTCATTTTCATACACATTTATTAAAGGAAAGCTTTATATTATAGGGAAAGATGAAATAATAAGAAGAGTGACACAAAAACAAAATAGAGATAATATATTAAGGGAACCTTGTGAAAGAATTTTTGGAGGGCAGCATTCAAGTGATGACACTATAAGAGAGGTATTATTGGTTGGCCTTTGGTTCCTCACTCTTTGCAATTACTAAAATAGGTATATACAAAAATGTGATATTTTACAAAGGGTAAGGAGACATATCACAAAGGATGAAATACCCTAGCAACTAGTCTTGGCTTGAGTTCCATTTGAGAAATAGGCAATAGATTTCATTGCCCCCTAGATAGAACCCCAAACATGTAAGTCCCAAGCTAGATTTATCATAACTAGTATTGAATATCTCACCAAATGAGTAGAGGTTTAGGTAATAGATGACAATATACCAATTTTTATCACAAGATTCATTTATGAAAATATCATAAGACAGTTTGGTTGTCTAATAAGCATTATGAGTGATAGGGAAAAAACCTTGTACATAAGATAATTATGGAGTTGCTAAAAAATTAATGATAAGGAGTAATTTAGAAGTAGCCCTTATCATCCTCAAGCTAATGGATCGATTGAGCCTTTGACAATATATGAACTTACAAGACAACAAATAAGAGATTAACAACTTTTTTCCCTTTCCAACTAGAATATGGACTTGATACCACCCACTCTATATAATATGTGGTACCAAACTTAAGATTGAGGTCAAGTGAAGGTGGACCTATTAAGGACAAGCTAGTGTAGCTAGAAAAACTTGATGAAAATAGCTTATTGACTACATACAATCAAGTACATGAGAAGAGGTGCCAAAAGGCTTGGCATGATTGGAAGTGTAGTGACTAGGCCCTCATACAATTGTAGATATATCACAATTGGGAGCTATTATATAAAAAATATATATAAAATGGTATGTTGGATAGATATGTAAATGGAGTGAGATTTACACATTATCACACAAGAGACTAGGAGTTAGATGAATCTAAATTAAGGAACTTTATAAATATAAATATAAGTAATTTGTAAATTATGTATTTTATTGTACATAAATGCATATTAGCCAAAAATCCATAGTTTTGTAATATGAGAGTTGCTAACTCATCAAATCAAGACCAAGGCCAATGGTAAAAATTGGAGGGAAAATTAATAATTGGAGTTGAGCTACAAACTAAAGTGAAAAGCTAAATGGTATGAATGTGAAAGTTAGGAGTGTTAAAGAGCTGAGGTGTACAAATTGATAGAGAAAAGCATTGAACCATGCCACAATGAGCTAGAAGATAGGGTTGCTAGCAAACATAATAGGGGAACGGTATCAAGAATATTAATAATGGAAGAACTAACTATTGTTGAATCAAAGGATAATCCCTAACCAAAGGATAATAAATGCCCTTGAAAATTGATGGAGATTGATAAGGACAAAGCTCTCTCTAATGTATCAACTTATGCTTTGTAAGCAAAAGATGTTGTAGGTATATATATGTACCTCTCATATAGATAGAGCATGATTAGTCTGAATAAATGTTTTCATTTTTCTTAATTCAAAAGTGAAACTTCATCTAAGAATGAAAATAATTCTACATTATACAAAATACATTTAAAATAGGTTTAAAACACTATGATTGATTTTATATCAAAAAATTGTAATATTTTAAATTCTATCTAAAAAATTTAAAAGGTTAAAATAAAAAAGTAAATTTTACCCTATTCCCACACCACAAATTTAATCTTATATATTTTAATATTTATTATTTACCACGACCTAATTTAATATATCTATATGGCAAATATTTTTTATAATGATGATTAAATTTTTTTTTAATCTTTTCTTTTATTGAATAATTCTGAAATAAAGATTACAAATAAATTAAATAACAGTCCAACAAGGGGCCTGAGAAGAAAAAGACAACTAGAATGAACATCAACTTGAAGCATACTAACTCAGCTAAGTAACAACAAGACCCGGTTGAGGAATTACAGCCCCCATGACGAAACTCAGTTAAGAGGAAATAATAACAAAAATTCAGCTGATAGTTGCAGCCAACATTACAACAATAACACATGTTGATTTCACCATTGAACCTCATCTTCCAATTACAAAACAACAGCTGGAAAACACATTATACTCATGCTGGTATCTTTATAAAAAAATTGAGTGTGATTCCTTAATTCTCATGCTCGTATCATAGATGGAATGAATAAATTGATCACACTCTCAACATAGTGATATTTTTGTTAGAATCTTACTCTAAAAAGTTTGAAAGTACTTCAAAAGCAAAATCTACTTTATTTAGAGAAAAAAACCATGCAATCATCAACCACCCATTAACAAGAATATGCCTATCGTCAAAAGTGTGTCACAACCAACCATTCTATTTGTTCCCTTATTCAGCCATGCATATCCTTCATTTAAACTGATAAATATGGTTGATGTTTTTATGTGGGGCCTAAATTTATGAAAATATCCTTCATTTAAACTGATAAATATAGTTGATGTTTTTATGTGGGGCCTAAATTTATGAAAATGCAGAGAAACTTTTGAAGTAAGATGAAATAAGGCTAAAAAGTTCAATCAGTAGTGATTGTATAACAGCCAATTTTTGTAGTTACTGCTGTTGCATTTACAGTTGCTTTTGCTGTTGTAGTTTCATTTGTTGTTGTAGATTCATTTGTTGCTGTAGTTTAACGTTCTTTGTTACTTCCAGCCTGAATCTGAAATCTTTTTAATGACAGTGAGTTCAATCAGTAATGATTGTATAATAGCCAACTTTTATAGTTACTGTTGTTACATGTATAGTTGCTGTTGTAGTTTCATTTGCTGCTGTAGATTCATTCACTGCTGTAGTTTAACGTTCTTTGTTACTTTCAGCGCTAGATCTAAAATCATTTTAATGACTCTGTGAGGCATTCTTGTACCATTTGTAATTATCTATTCTTCATTGAAATTAATCTCCTCTTATCCAATAAAAAAAAAAACTTTTGAGTTATTGTAAAAATCTATTCTCTTAAAATGCAGATTTTTTAAGTTTTTGTTTTTATCAAAAGACAATAATCAAGTTCAGAACAATATACAAAATGTACTTTGTACTATTTCAACTAACAGAACAACCAACCATTAACAGCCATATGAAAGAAACTTCCCAGAAATTTCTAAGCACCATCTCTCCACCAAACATATAAATGAAGAGATGGTGATGTTCGGTGGTAATGTCACTGTCAAAACTTATTAATATAAAAAATCTCCCTCCCATTCCATGCCTTGAATCTTGTCTGGTTGCCCAATGGGAGTTTAAAGCTATCATCCAGTCACTTTCTTAATTGGCATCTCATATATATCTCCAACTTTTTGAATATACCCCACCATGTGGAATTAAACCAAATGCAAACAGAAAGGAAACTCCGTACACTAAGTACTGATTTTATCCTTGAGGCAGGTTCTTCGTAATTTGTTGGATGTGATCATGGATTCCCTGTATAATGCGTACATCTTGTCCTTTAGGGCGTACCCACTCTGTACACACAGAAATTGGTCAAACTCCTGTGATAGTGCATATCTTTGAATGAGTTGGAATATGATAACTTGGAGTTCTTTTTATTCATTTTTAGAATTGATCTTTTTCAATTAAGAGTTAAAGATGGAAAGATTTAATTTATGAGAAATTCTTTGTAAGTCGTCTGACTTCACTAATACATCAAAGATTGATCCATATAGAATAAATTTTTGAACAATACAAAAGAAAACTGGATGCATGTTTTGAAATTATAAGGGGCATATTAAACTAAGTGTGCTTGTTTTGAAATTATAAGGGGTATATTAAACTAAGTGAGCCCACAAATTATCTAGGCTAATTAAATAGATGCAATAAATGAGTATAAATATTTGATTAAATTAGGAAGGTGATAATTGCAATAAATATTTAGAAATTAAATGTGAGTGTTAGACATATTTAGTTGTAGAACATATGATAGAGATATATATATTATTATGTAAAATGAGAAATAATGGTCTCAATCTTATACAAAACAAGTCTATAAACAAAGACAAATATAATGACCTCTCCTATGGGAGTAAGACAAAACTACAACCAAGCTACCAAGCACAAACCAATACAACTACAAACAAAAGTATACAAAGCTCTAGTGATTCTCCAACCTGCATCTAGTAACTTCTAATAAGTTGTGAATTTTTTATGCTCAAAGTTGCTAGGAGGATGGCTAACGAACAAGAGAATAAATTATTCTCTCTTGCACTTTAGACTTTGCAGGACTTGGGGAGTAGCCCTATTAACACAATGGATTCTATATGAATGCAATTGGCTTATCACAACGTATAGAAAATAAAATAGTCATACAAACATGACAAGGATTTACAATATTTTTCATGATGTTAAAACATCCCTTGTACACTTAATGCTCAATTATGAATACTATAAATTATAAAAATAAATTATTCATCTAGTATTTTTTTGTTATTTATGTATGAGTGAGCTAAGAGGAATTTCTCGAATTGATCGGTGTCTATTTTGGGAAAACAAAGCCATCAAATATTTCTACCAATATGTCTTGATATCAACTTTTCTAATGGTTCAAAATATATAGAACCACTTTATAGTGACTATTATTTCCTTACAATAACATGAACCTACAAAGGTAGTATGAATACAAAGTTCTACTTAATAATCATTTTCCTAATACTACATATTCCACTTACTTCTTGGAGAGACTTATCATCCTCCTTGAAGATGTATTGACTAGAATAGCGAGTCATGTAGCTTCTTCTTCTTCTTCTTCTTCGCTTCTTCTTCTTTGATTTGTATGTATACACTTAATATTTATCTCCAGGTCACACATATGCTTGAAAATGACCCTATTGACACATGATTGTTGAGTCTTCCCCCAACATAGTTGTCATTGGAAACCACTAATGTTGAAATAAATCACACAAATGATACGATCCTTTGTTAATGCAAGATGTGCGAGATATGAATTCCGCCAATAAGAGTCTAACGGATCCACGAGATGGCAGTTATGGTGCCAAGATCATTTCACGAATAACCCAATAGAAGAATATGATATGAAATATGCTGGGGAGTGCTAATGAGAACACACTTCACAACTTGATGATGAAATAAGACTGCCATACCTATTTATCTCACCTAGGCCCTCACACCGTTACCAATATACGAGGAGTTAAGATTCGAACACTAATATTAGAATCATATTAAACTTGAGCTAGGCTAATTAAATAGATGCAATAAATGAGTATAAATATTTGATTAAATTAGGAAGGTGATAATTGCATAAATATTTAGAAATTAAATGTGAGTGTTAGACATATTTAGTTGTAGAACATATGATAGAGATATATATATTATTATGTAAAATGAGAAATAATGGTCTCAATCTTATACAAAACAAGTCTATAAACAAAGACAAATATAATGACCTCTCCTATGGGAGTAAGACAAAACTACAACCAAGCTACCAAGCACAAACCAATACAACTACAAACAAAAGTATACAAAGCTCTAGTGATTCTCCAACCTGCATCTAGTAACTTCTAATAAGTTGTGAATTTTTTATGCTCAAAGTTGCTAGGAGGATGGCTAACGAACAAGAAATAAATTATTCTCTCTTGCACTTTAGCTTTGCAGGACTTGGGGAGTAGCCCTATTAACACAATGGATTCTATATGAATGCAATTGGCTTATCACAACGTATAGAAAATAAAATAGTCATACAAACATGACAAGGATTTACAATATTTTTCATGATGTTAAAACATCCCTTGTACACTTAATGCTCAATTATGAATACTATAAATTATAAAAATAAATTATTCATCTAGTATTTTTTTGTTATTTATGTATGAGTGAGCTAAGAGGAATTTCTCGAATTGATCGGTGTCTATTTTGGGAAAACAAAGCCATCAAATATTTCTACCAATATGTCTTGATATCAACTTTTCTAATGGTCGAACCACTTTATAGTGACTATTATTTCCTTACAATAACATGAACCTACAAAGGTAGTATGAATACAAAGTTCTACTTAATAATCATTTTCCTAATACTACATATTCCACTTATGGAGAGACTTATCATCCTCCACTAGAATAGCGAGTCATGTAGTGAATGTATACACAAATTTTTCACCCTGCTTGAAAATGTACAACATTGCACAAAAGATCGACCTGTTAATGCTCGATTAAAGAATAAATAATATAAATCGAAAGTTAACGGATACATGACCTGCTATTAGTCCAAACCAGCGTTCCACCAACACAATTAAAGAATAAATAATATAAAAAAGGTTACAACAATACAACCAAACCATCATTCATAGAAGCAACCCAAAACTAGTACCACTACAAATTGCATAGACAATATTGAATCTTCTATATTCTTACAAATAAACTTGGTACAACAAATAAGCATTTTATCTTTCTCTTTCTAGAGTTTTACAAATGAAAAATTTATCCCTTATATTGAAAATATTATAGAGGCATACATGTCAAACTAATATCACAAGATGAACCACCAAAAAATCACCTAGAAATGGATCACATGAAATCCTCATAGGGAAATTATAATTATATTCTAGTTGTTACAACTTTATATTAGAGAAAATCAAATAGTATCCTTCCACAAAAATAGCCAAGGAAAATCTTATGAAATCCATCGAAAAGGAGATTATGAAGCCCATCATGAGTTAAATTTTCAACTACTATATTAATGAAATATGGACCTGAAAGGTGGAAATTGTGTTTTGCTTCCCTCTTAGGGTTTAGGATGTAAAAGGGATTTTTTCACTAACTTTCACTCAAGAACAAACCCTTGAGATCTTAATGCAAAAGAGAAAGAGATCTTACAAGAGGGTTGTACTAGGGGCTAAATATGATCTAATAAGGGGTTCACCACCAAGTTTAGACTTGGAAAAGATAATGAAATGAAAGATGCAATGAAAAACCCTAATTCAATGCAATGACTTATGAAATGACCTAGAAAAGTCAATGAAACAATACAAAAAATTGCAGAAAGGAAGGTGTGCACCTGAGAATCTAGAACACTGGAAAATCTATTTTTAATGCTGACTGGGACTCATTCACCAAGCTGGGTGTAGTGTTCTTTAATCAACTCAATAACTAGGAACATGAATTCCTCTACTCAGGGATTGAACATCACAACTAGTAGTCATGACCTACTAAAAAACCTTATTTAATTATCAACCCAGGGACGTAAACTTGAAATGGGATAGCACAAGATATGCACTAATCACCCTTCTAGACATACATGATTCCTAAAATGCCTTATACTAGAATTTAAGTACTGGAAACAAATTTACTGTTTAACTTTGCTTGGAAATGAAAAACTCGAAAGATAACCTTTTGTGCTCCTAGTGGCTGCAGGAACAGTTGATAGCTCTGTGTTTCTGCTAGCTGCAGGAACAGTCACATTAACTTCTATGAAGGGAAATGTGGCTATTCTAACTTGTAGAATAAAAGTATGGGCAGTTCCCTAAGTGAGCCCCCTTAGGTAGTGCTAAAAGCAAACAACAGATTAGGTGAAAAAATTCATAAGCTTTATTGATTCAATGCAAACAAGTATATGGCACAATCTCTTGGTTAAATTTCGAAGACTAAAAGTGTGTTACAATAGCGATTTTTTTAGCCCCTTCTCTGAAGGAGAATGGGCTATTTATTGAAAACTGATCCTAACTACTAACCAACCTTCCCTTATAAAATGGGAGGCATTTATTACATTTAACCAACTTAAGTAAAGAGGTGAATGACAATGTAAGACATAAGTCAAATTGGTTTAGCAATCTTAAAGCGCCATCATCCTGGATTCATGCACCACCAAGATGCCTGGCCTAGATTTCTGGAACACTCTCCCTGCATGGCAGATGAGTTGAAACTGTCTCCTCATCTTTTGCTGTTGAACCAATCTTTATGGATTTGGTCTTCAATTCTTCAAGTGGAAATTGAATTCCCTTCCTTCAATCGTGGTACCTGCAAAATATCTCGCTATATTTTCTTGAGGAAGAAGGTTAGCTCAACACGTTTCAGATATGGTTGTAGGAAGGTTTATGATCACAAAAAATATAAAGTATCTATTAGACTAATAAAACATTAAAGGTAATAATCATGGGACTTCTTATCACAATATACTCATCATATTTAAGTCATAAAAAGGTCTATATCCTATCCCATAAATAGACTGAATGTTTGTCTTAGCATAATAAAAACAACAAAGTATTTATAAAAGTATGATCAAAATGTGCCAAAGACTTGGCTCATCACTCCCCTCAACCAATTACTTGTTGGACCCTTTAGCAAGTCTAGCATTCCTTCTTCTGGAAAACTCTCTCAGATCTGTACTCAGTTGCTATCCACATTCACCATTCTGGAAACTCTAGAAGTGAGCTCGCACTGCCTCCAGCCTTTGCCATCTATTATCTTCAAAACTTCTGTTATAAATACTGTTATCCCCCTGTATAGCCAATAATGGCCATAGGAGAATAGGCGGTTGCATAACCAAGGGCAACCAATTCTCCTTCTTTGTTATGGCATTCCTCATGTACCTCTCTGCCCTTCTGGTTGCTGCATACAAGGTATTGGGAGTATGTGGTTCTACTTTCTTTAATTGAAATGAAAGATGCTCCCATCTATTCTGAATGTGCAGGGTTGCAACATTAAAATCACTGTTTATAATTTGGGAGTATTGAGAAAATACCTCTTGTCTTGAGGCTCAATTAGTGGCCTGGCTCTTTCATCTCTCCACAATTTCCTCCAATCAAAGTAAATACCCATTCCATTTCTAGATTCATTTCTTACAGACAATGGCATATTTACTTCATCATGCATATGGCTATCAAATTGTTCTCCTCTGCTTATTTCATTGGTGATCTAGGAGATTAGAGTGTTGATATGAATATCATCGACATAACATAAGGGATTCCATTCCTTATCCTGGGATACAACCAAATTGTGTAGATAAAATTCACACAGGAGGTTCCTGATGTGCATAGGTGAATCCTTGTATGCTTCATAAAATTCCTCAGAGGTATCCAAAGAAGGATTCTTACCTTTCAAGACTCTAATTAGTTGGAAGTTCAAATACAACTCCTTGAGATACATTGCATAGACAGGAAAAGGTACATGACATTGCATCAATTGTGGAACCAACTCTACCAATTGGTTGAGAGTGTCATTCAAGTTAGCAATTTCCAGATTCTTGTTCTAGATTACCCTTTGTAGTCTCTCAATTTCAAGTGCAGAAGCAGTCTGCTGTTGCTAAAGTTCTTGAAAACATGTCATTCCTGCAGCAAAGTTTGTGACATGGATTGGTGGTCTATGATTATAGCACACCGCAGGTGTCTCCTATACTTCTTCAAACACATCCACCTTACCTTGCTCTTCTTCTGATGGAAACACAATTGAATCTTCCTCCTCATCACATTCCATATCTTCTTGTAGCTGCTCTATAATGGCAGCCAACTTATTCATGCCATCCCCTTCAGGTGTACTCACAACCTCCTCGATAACAGGTTCTTCTTCTCTTAGTTCAGGACTGAAAGGATCTGAAGGTGGTGTGGCATGAGTAGTATTAAGTGATTAGCGGGCTACTTGGTTCTGGAGCCTAGAGCTCCTTATGGAAGTAGGAACTGTTTTATGCTTTTTGGAAGGTTTTGCTGCAGGAACAAAGAAGTTTCCCTTTTTCTTTCTTTTTACAGGCTCAGGGGTTGCTACAACAGGTGACTTTCCTTTCCTATCCTTGGGAGACAACTCATGAATTTTGATAGGACCTTGTGCCAGCTGCTTGGGAGTTCTTTCAGAAAGAGGAACATCATCCTATGAACTAGATGATTCCTAATGAGAGGACATAGCAGTAGAGGTTTGGCCTGTGGACTGGGAGGTTCATTGCTTAAAGGTAAGAGGTTCACCCCTAGGTCCTGCATTTTGAATTTTAGGGTTGAATGGGATCATGAATTCCTCCCAAGTCATTCCTGATGCGTCTTGAACGGATTTTTCAACAAGTAATTTAATAAGGCAATGGTGAGATACAGAGTTAACCCTACCCTTTTTAAATTCAGCAGCATTGTTGGATAGCAAATTGTAAAGAAAGTCAGGAATATTCATCAACAATCCATGGCGTAAATGAGACAAAATTTTGAAGTGATGAGAATGCAGGACTGAAAACCTACCTTCACAGGTTATGTATTTGATGATATACTCTGCCCATGACACCTAGTCTTGCGGTAGACTCATTCTTTGTGCACCTTGCTTGTCTACCCGTAGAGGAGGGTCATTTGGCCGAGTGAACTCAGCCCTGGCGCTTCTTGCATCTCTTCCTTTGGGAAATGGTTCTCTGACTTGAGGTAATCTCGTTACCTCAGCAATTCTATCAATTGACGCATTAACTATTATGCCTCTAACTTTTGCTTCCCCATCGTGAAATGTCCTTGTGAATTCCTCTATAATGTCTGTATTAAAAGTTTCGAGCTTCAAGAAGTAATTGAGCCACCCATATTGTCTGAATAGTGGCACATGCAACACATCCTGCAATAGGATGCTATGGTCTGTAGGCTCATGCCGAATCGGCTGACCTCCCATTTCCTTAGTTTTCTATAATTAAATGTGTTAAGCAATGCTCACCTAGCTTTTCCAACTGAACTTCCTATAACCCAATTAATGAACCCTTCTACAATTCTACAGCACCCTACCCCTCCCCTCAACTAAAAATTTTGAACCTCTTTTCAAAAGTGATAGAAAAATAGGGAAAACAATGTGATCATGCAATCTTTTTTAGGGAGAGAGTAATCATGGATAATCAGAATACATTTAGGTTCATTATTGCAGGAAGGAAAGGCTGTTTGATTATTAATTACAGGTTGCATATATTGAGGGTTCTTGACAACTGACGGGACAAGCTTATGGCGGCGATAATAAGGACATGGCGAAGTAATAAAAAAAAAAGCGCTCAATCATGCGAATGAGCTGAAGGAAATGGAAACCATATAGGAAATTGTTCGCACCAATTAATACTATATTAAATGCAATAAATAAAGTAACTGAAGCAATCTTAAAGTGAAGTGGAGCATACCTGGAGAGAATCGCCGTAATTATCTGATGTGGCCTCCTTCTTCATTGCAATATGTGACACGAAAAAATGTGGATGATATGGGAAATGACAGGTGGATGATGTGGAAGAGAGAGAGAGTGAGTACGGATTGTGGATGAAGTGAATGAATTGAATGAGGATCTTATTAGATAACCCCTTTATTATGATTTGGTATGCACTTTTATGCATGGCCTGGGAATTTGAGCCTAGGCTCAATTCCTTTGGCTGCAGGATTGCTGCTATCCTGCTCAATTTCAAACTGTCTCATAAATGTTTCCTTATCAATGGGTTTAGAATAGAGCTTTACGCGATGCCCATTGACTAGTAGCTTGAATCGGACCTCATCAATGGTCCTTAATTGAACAACACCATTGGTGAATACCTCCTCTATCTCATATGGACCCAACCATCTGGTTTGTAGTTTTCCTGGACTGTCTTTATATCATGAGTCATAAAGCAGAGCCCAATCTCCTGCTTTGAATTTATTTTCCTTGATGTATTTATCATGCCACCTTATTCTCTGATGTTGTATCATCTCAGTGTGTTGTAGGGCATTCTTTCAGAGCTCATCCAAAGCATTGAGCTACATGACTCTGTCCTTTTGTGCATTTGTTAAGTCCATGTCCATCTCTAATGCCATTCTTAGAGTCTTATGTTTGAATTCTATTAGAATCACAGCTATTTTACTATACACCATTTCAAAAGGTCCACAGTCTTCTAGGTAGTACGGTAGGCCCATGTAGCTTCTGGAAACCTTGCGACCCAGTCCTTCCTATGCAAATCTACAGTTTTAGTCAAAATGGCCTCTATGTCCCTATTGGTGACCTCAACTTGGCCATTGGCCTGGGGGTGATAAGGAGTTGATTTCTTGTGCCGTATATTGTATTCATTTACTAAGGCTATGATAAGTGTAGAAGTGAATTGTGCTCCTTAATCTGTCACTATTTCCTTAGGGACACCAAACTTGGTGAATATTTCCTCATAGAGGAATTCAGCTGTTTTATTATCCCTAACATGTTTCATAGGTTTATCCTCTACCCATTTTGTCACATAATTTGTGCATACAAGGATGTAGGACTTACCATTGGAAGGTGGATCAATTGGTCTTACAAAATCCAGTCCCCATTTGTCGAAGGGTGTAATGACAACTTGTGGAAATAGAGGCATCTCATCAAATCGAGTTGGTCTTCCCATCCTTTGACATCTGTCACATCTCCTGGTATATTTGGTTGTATCTCTATGCAGAGTTGGCCAATAGTAGCCAGTATTTAAAATTTTCATTGTTGTTCTTTTGGCAGCAAAATTTCCACCACATGGCTCATCATGGCTTGCATGTAGTATATCATGAGTGTCCTCCTCTTGTACACATCTCATAACTTGATTTGGCCCTGTATAAAACATGCAATCTGCAATCCAAGAAAAGTTAAAGCTTTTCTCTACCAATAATTTATTTTCCTTAGGGGAGAATTGAGGAGGAGTTCTTCTTGCGGCCATATAATTTGCTATATCGGCATACCATGGGTGAATAACCTTGATTGCAAATAGGTGCTCATCAGGAAAGGAGCCTTCAATAAGTGCAGAGTCATCTTTCCTTTTGAATTCTAGAAAGGAAATTAGCAACCACGTTGGCTTTACCTGGCTTGTCCACAATTGTAATGTTAAATTCCTGCATCAACAATAACCATCTTGCGAGTCTCTCGACTATTGAACTTTTGTTCATGAGATACCAGATTGCTGCATGATCAGTGTGGAAAAATATCTGATAACCGATGATGCAATGCCTGAATTTATTGAGGGCATAAATGATTGCCAACATTTCTTTTTCTGTAACAGTGTATTTTAATTCAGCCCCTTGTAGATTTTTTCTTATGTAGTAGAGTGCATGTTCTGTTGAACCACCCTTCTATCCTAACACAACTCCAATGGAATAATCTGATGCATCAGTATGAATATGAAATGGAAGTGACCAATCAGGTCCTTTCAGAATAGGTGCTTGTGTAAGGGTGACTTTTAAATCAAGGAATGCTTTTTCACATTCCTCTGTCCAAGAAAAATCTGCATCTTTCTTCAGCAGACTATATAAGGGGCCTGCTGTTTGGATGAAGTCCTTGATGAATCTTTTGTAGTATCCAGCATGGCCTAGAAAGCTCCTTACTTCTTTCTGCTTGGCAGGAAAGGGTAGATTAGAGATGACCTCAATCTTAGCAGGATCAACCTGTATTCCTACAGCATAAATATAGTGACCAAGCACTATTCCCTCCTATCATGAAGCACATTTCACTATTCAGCGATAGGTTGTGATCTTCACATCTCTGTAGTACTTTCTTCAAGTTGGCTTGAGCTTCCTCAGATGTTGTACCATAAGCAGTAAAGTCATCCATGTATATTTCCATGCAATCATATGAGATGTCTGAGAAGATACTTATGACTGCCCTCTGGAAAGTTGTAGGTGTATTATAGAGACCAAAAGGAAAAATTGAATAGGAAAACGTTCCCCAAGGGCATGTAAAAGTAGTATTTTCTTGATCCTCACGAGAAATATTGATTTGATTGTACCCACTGAAGCCATCTAAGAATGAGAAGTACTTTTTCCCAGCTAAATTATCTAGAACTTGATCAATGAATAGAAGAGGAAAGTAATCTTTCTTTGTTGCCAAGTTGAGCTCTCTGTAATCTACACATACCCTCCATTTTCCTCCTTTCTTAGGAACAATAACCAATGGGGAATCCCACTGACTATCCTAGATTGGGTAGATAAAGCCAGCTGTTAACATTTTCTGCAATTCTTCTTTAACAATTTCTCTCAAAGCTGGATTGATTCTTCTTTGAGGCTGCCTGACAAGTCTGAACTCACTGTTAATGTATATGTGATGTGTACAGAGTTTTGGGTCTAAACCCTTCATGTCACCATATTCCCAAGCAAAAGTTGACTTATGATTGGTAAGCATTTTGACCATAGATTCTTGTTGCTCATTGGTGAGGTCTTTATTGATGCTCAAGGTTTTTCCTGTGGCTACCTCAACTTGGAAGGTTAAATCTACTATAGATACTTCAGGAAGAAATGGAATTTCTACCTCATGGGGTAGCAAGGTGTGTAAACAGTCAGTTGCTGCAGGATAATGAGCTGATGTAAGCGAAGGAAGAATGGTCTGCAAGGAACATGGAATTTTTTCACAATGAAAGTATTTGGTACCATAGTTATTCAGCAGGATATTGGACAGTATACCTTCTTCTTCTTGTTGTGCAATGAAAGGCTCTTTGGTAATCGTTAAATTGGCCACGAAGTTCACTTCCTCCTCTTCTCCCAAATCTGGCCAAACAACCTCTCCAAACTCAAGTTGGGGCAGGGCTAGAGAATAGAGGGTAAGCTTCTTTGTGCTATACCCATCAAATATTGTCATGTTACTTGACCTATAGCCAATGTAAGTATCAACAGTAGCCAACCAAGGCCTTCCTAGTATGACAGGGTATCCCCCCAATGATGCATTTGGAGATAAGACCATAAAGTCAACAGGGTACTCCCAAGAATCCAAGGTGACTACCAGGTCTTCAACTACCCCATCAAGTTTGACAATTGAACTATCAACAAGCTGTAATATTGTAGGTGTAGCCCTTAGGTCTAAAATATTAAGTTTTACAACCAGGTCCTTTGTCATGACATTGATAGCTGCACCAAGATCTACTAAAGCATTCTTAATTTGCAACCCATTAATATTGATCTCCAGAACATGGCTTCTTGGATCTAAATATTTTGGGATGCTAAGCTTCCCTAGCATTAAGTCAGAGAGTTGGCCTATGACATGGACAGTTTGAGGGTCTTTCTTTTTCTTCCCTGGTTTCTTCAAACATGCCTCCTTGATGGCCTTGCTATAGATAGGTACTTCTTTGATTGCTTGGAACAAGGGAATTTTCACACATATATGCTTTAGCTAGTCAAGGATGTCAAAGGTAGGTTCCTCTTGTTTTTTTACATTTTCACCTTTCAACCTTTGTGGGAAAGGAGGGGACACTTTATCATATGCCTTAGGTAATGGTGGAATCTGAATTGGATCATTTGGTTGGGCTTGGTCATTGGTATCTTCTTCTTGGTCAGTCTCCTCAGATGGAAATTATGAGATTATGGGAAGAGATGGTGTGGGAAGCACAGTTACTGAACGTAAATTAATATTATTTAGGTCAAGAGCATAGGCAGGCTGATGATTAGGATCAACAAAATAGACTTGCTGCTGCTACTGCGGTTGCTAGTTATTCGGATTGGGTGCTGCTTGAGCAAGTAGTTGGGTTGGCTTTGGATTCTGACCTTGATTAGCTACAGGAGGTGGCATAATGGATTGCTGCAGTGGTTGCTATAGGAAACTAGTGGGTTGATTTGACCATTGTTGGCCTCCTCTCCATTGGTTAGATTGCTGCCAATTCCCTTGCGAAGGCTGCCACTGATTTTGCTGTGGTGATTGCCAATTCCCTTGTGAGGATTTCCAATGGTTTTTCTAGGAATTTGGCCAAGGGTTATTCCACTGAGGTTGGGAGTATGGCCCATAGTTTGGAGGGTACTGGTTTTGCCATTGACTATTATATGAACCAAAATTTTGTAAAGGGTCCTGAGGCATACCTTGTCTTGGGGCCCATGGCCTACGCTGAGCAACAAAGAACACTTCCTCCTCTCCTTCAATGGTTTTGAACTCAATAGGGAGATGATGTACCTCCAAATTGGCCACTTCTTTGCATCAGCAGTCTTTCTTTCTTTGTCAACAGTGGGGGCAATATTCAACTAACATTGCCTCAGCTTCCTCTTTCTTCCTTCTAGCTTGCATAGTATCCAGTTGAGTAGCTACATCATTGATGATATCCTACTTGAAGTCGGACAAGAGATTGGTAATCTCCCCTTTAGATACTCCAGAGCGGCTTCCTTTTATAGAAGAAGGTCTAAACCCCCTTCCCTTCTTTACAGCTGCTCTGGAGTAATTGAGACAAATTTTCTTGATATCATCCTAATCACTTTGGGTGAAATCACCTCCTGCCATGAGGTCAAGGGCCTCCATGCAAGTATCATTGACTCCCCTTAAGAAGATAAGTTTTTGAGATTCCTCATTCAGCTCATGATGAGTATTCTTTTGCACACTAAACAAGAATCTTGACACATAATCCTCCAAGGTTTCATCCTCCTTTTGTGACATTTTGAAGATGTCATCTCCTCTCAGATCATTTCCTCTACAATACTCTTTATATTTACTCAAAAACATAGTCTTCATTTCATCCCAAGTGTTAGCTACATTGCTTCCCAATCCCATGAACCATCTCAAGGCTACCTCCTTTAGAGTAGAGGGAAACAATTTTAGCTTGTGTGCTAAGGTTGTATAGTCATAGCTTCTACAAAGGATGTCAAATTCAAACAAGAAGGTATGAGATTCCTCAGTAATAAGTCCATAGAAATTTGGCAGTAAGGAGGTAGGGATGTTCTTGAGGTTATTATTGTCATGTAGGTCAGGGATTGGAAATGGAAAAATAGGATTTGCCATTCTTGGTTGTATTCTTGGATTAGCTCTTGGTTGATGAACTACAAGAGCAAGAGGATTATTTGATTCTGTTCCTTCGGATAGGTTAAAGCTTAGTTCAATGGAAGAAGATGAAGTAACTAAGTCTTTTCCAGCATCTAGATATGGGTCATCTTGGAATAGGTTCGGTTCAATCTCTTCAATATCTATGCTCCCAAGAAGGAATCTTCCAAATTGCTCTCTTCTTCTATGCATACAACAAAAGTAAACTAACTATGGAGATGCTAGAATGCAGAATTCTAAACTAAAAATACTAAGAATGAAATCTTAAACTCTTTACTAGCATGCCTATAATAGGTTTTTAGTTTGACACCATCCCCGACAACGGTGCCAAAAATGTAGTGTTCTTTAATCAGCTCAATAACTAGGAACATGAATTCCTCTACTCAGGGATTGAACATCACAACTGGAAGTCATGACCTACTAAAGAACCTTATTTAATTATCAACCTAGGGACGTAAACTTGAAATGGGACAGCACAAGATATGCACTAATCACCCTTCCAGACATACATGATTCCTAAAATGCCTTATACTGGAATTTAAGTACTGGAAACAACTTTACTGTTTAACTTTGCTTGGAAATGAAAAACTCGAAAGATAACCTATTCTGCTCCTAGTGGCTTTAGGAACAGTCACATTAACTTCTATGAAGGGAAATGCAGCTATTCTAACTTGCAGAATAAAAGTATGGACACTTCCCTAAGTGGACCCCCTTAGGTAGTGTCAAAAGAAAACAATAGATTAGGTGAAAAACTTCATAAGATTTATTGATTCAATGCAAACAAGTATATGGCACAATCTCTTGGTTAAATTTCTAAGACTGAAAGTGTGTTACAATAGCAATTTTTTAGCCCCTTCTCTGAAGGAGAATGGGCTATTTATTGAAAACTGATCCTAACTACTAACCAACCTTCCCTTATAAAACGAGAGGCATTTATTACATTTAACCAACTTAAGTAAAGAGGTGAATCACAATGTAAGACATAAGTCAAATTGGTTTAGCAGTCTTAAAGCGCCATCATCTTGGATTCATGCACCACCAAGATGCCTGGACTAGATTTTTGGAACACTCTCCCTGCATGGCAGATGAGTTGAAACTGTCTCCTCATCATTTGCTGTTGAACCAATCTTTATGGATTTGGTCTTCAATTCTTCAAGTGGAAATTGAATTCCCTTCCTTCAATCGTGGTACCTGCAAAATATCTTGCCATCTTTTCTTGAGGAAGAAGGTTAGCTCAACACGTTCATCCTTTAAGAAAATCCATTACTTTATTCATTCATTCATTAAGTATTAAACTAAGGAAAACATTGTTTCAGATATGGCTGCAAGAAGGTTTATGATCACAAAAAACCATAAAGTATTTATTAGACTAATAAAACATTAAAGGTAATAATCATGGGACTTCTTATCACAATATACTCATCATATTTAAGTCATAAAAAGGTCTGTATCCTATCCCATAAATAGACTGAATGTTTGTTTTAGCATAATAAAAGCAACAAAGTATTTATAAAAGTATGATAAAAATGTGCCAAAGACTTGGCTCATCACTGGGAAAATCAATCTAGTTTCTGGAAAACTATATGGGAACAAGAATCTGCCAAATGGGTATCCAAATATGCAAAATCTTGAAATTTGACTGGAATTGGGACTCATTCACTAAAAGTGGTGAATCAGTCTAGTTGGGATTTTCTAAAACTTCAAAGGTTGATCCTGCTCTTCTCTGTCTACTAAGTTATTCTTCCTTAGTAATTTCCAGATCCAAATCTCCGATTTGCAACCTGCAGGTCTTCTTCAAGGTTCTCTAAGGCTTGATGACAACTTTGACAACTTTGAGCTCTTGACAAATTTCATCCAATCTTGCTCTTAGAAAATTTGCAACCTAGACCTGCAAATCACACACAAAGGAGAGGGAAAAATGTTAGGTTAGTGGATAGGGGTTTTCCTTGGTCAAACCTCATTTTGGAAATCATTCCTTGAAATGAAATCAAATAAGAAGGGAGAATTATGAATGGACAAAGGATAATGTTGCAACTCACCAAACCCTTGTAATAATGTGCTACAAACATACTTGAAATGGCTTCAATGGATGTAGAATTTGACTATTTCTTGTATGATGTTGATCTTGAATGAAACACTTGCTTGAATCATAAACCCTACACCACAATTGTTAGCACAATAAAAAACATGATGCATGAAATCTCTAACATGATGATTGATGCTTGAATGTTGCTCTAAAATGCTTGATAATCTGCTCTTGAAGACACTTGAATGCTCTTGTGAATCCAATTTGCTATTAGAAATTCTCTCACAAAAGTCTTGGTTTAAAATGAATGAAAGAACCTTGTATTTACACTCAATTATGCAAGAATTCCCAAAATTACAACACTACAAGCCAACATCAGATTTAGGAGAATAAAATCCTTCTAGAAATTTGAATTAATTTTGATTTTGGGCTACACGGGACTCATTCACCCAAGGTGATGAATGAGTCCCAGATCACTAGATATAGGCCATTCAAACCTAAAACACCTGAATTATGATTGGCTAATGATTGGTGTCGATATTCTCCTAAAAAAGATGCATTAAATGAGGCTTCTGGATGCAAAATAGGGCCAAATAAAGCACAAGAAAGCCCAATTATTAATACAAAGCCTAGAAAAGTGTGAAAGTGTGTTACAACACTTTACAATTCACTTAAAAATAAGGAAATATTAAGGTTAAAAAGAGATTTATTAGGTGTAACTAATTAATAAGACCTTAGAAAAGTGTGAAAGTGTGTTACAACACTTCACAACACTTTAGCAAGGTACCATTCAAATTCATTAGTTCACAAGGGCCAAAGAACTAATGTGAATGTGTCAAGCACATTATAACACTACATTAAGGCAACATTAAGATCAGATTCATAAGGAGGGCCCAAACAAGTGTAAAAATGTCACCAACGACATTTTTTGACACTACAGGACCATTTTCCTTTTCCATTGTTGGAAGTGCATGAAAATTTGTGCCTTTGAAGTGAATAGTTATTATTAGGCAGAAAAATATAGTTGGGTAATTGCATGATCTTACTAGAGGTCATTTATTACACTTTGGGACATGTAGGGAAGTTGATGGGAGTGAATAGTGTAAAATGTGGGAGTTGTTATATTTTTGGGGATTAGGGATTGAGCATGCCTCATACTTGGTACCACATTAAAGGTATCCATGCATCTCTAACTCTAATCTAGGATACATATAGGGAGTTGTCAAGAGTTGATAATTAGATATGTCAAGGACGAAGTACTTAGGTAAGGGGACGGGGCAAGTCCAACTCTGAAATGACGCATAGAAAAAACATCAAATTTCAAGGATTGAGGATACCAAATTGGAAAATGTGCCTAGATAATTATGTAATGGTTGAAAATCTAGCTCTGAAAGATAGTTAAGGAATTAATATTTGGAGGGAAAGCATGCTTTGGAGGAAAATTATGAAACTCCAACAAATCGGACTTAACAACATTCTTTTTCCTTGGAAATTTTTTTTTTTAAACAAATGAGAGGGGGGAGAGAGTAAGTACTTGGATTTTGCACCATCAAATTTGGGCATTAATAGCGAGAGTTTTTAAGTTTCAATGTTTGAGGATTAAAGATACCAAGGAATGGATACTTGGAAAAAGGGATGTCCAAAACTTTGACTTCAATGGGTAACTTAGAAACATGGATTGAAGAGTCAAGAGTTGGGAGTTAGGATTACTTCATATTAGGTACCCAAATAAGGTTAAATATGCACTTGTGATCCCAATTAAGTACTTAGTGAAAAGAATTGAGGATCATAGTTCAAGGGTATGAAGGGAATGATAGTCTAGTAAGAGGATTGTTGAAACTCCAACATCAAAGGGAATTCAATGCAAGGCATCAAGGTTTCAAAGTTTGGGGAAACAACAAAAATGGTACCCTAGCAAGAAATGTTCAAAATACTAGCACATATAAAGGAACTTAAGTGCAAAATGTAAAGTTTCAAGGATCAAATTTTGGGGTTGCCAAGGAAATGGTACTCAAGTAAGAGTAAGCCCAAACTCTAGTAAAAAAATAATTTAAGGAAAATCTCCAAGATTTGAAAGTGCCAAGGAAAGGGTACTCTTGTAAGGGAATCCCCAAAATTTTGAAAGTTTGACGTGTATAAACTTAATAATTACAATTATTATGAGATTAATAGTATACTCCTCACTTAAGGAGGAATATTTCAATGTCATGTTAGTATTAAAAATACAAACACTAAACTTCTTTTCCATCCTCTCATCATCACTTAGCCCAAAAATCTAGAGGAGTTAGAAATCTCATTGTTCAAAGTCCTTCATATAGATGATGGGTGTTTACCCTTTATCTTCTAACACTAGTACTTGCATAAATGAAAATAAAACATAATACTTACTATATTAAGTAACAAATGCATGCATTTATTCATATTTAATTCTTTAAATAGTAGTAGACCAATAATGATCAACCAAGGATTAAACATGTCCCTATCTATGAGAGGTAAAATTAAAAGGGGTAAAGTCAATGGTTTTCGATTAAAAAATATATATTGGAATTACTTCCAACTTATCAAAGAAACTAACCAAATTTTACAAGTACTAGAAAAATAGTTGACTAATAACAAAAATTTACAATTAAATTTATTCTAATTACATCATAACCCACAAAGAAGAAGTTGGGCTCCTAGCATACAAAATAAAATACTAAGATCAAGGGTAGAAGGTGTCCTTCAAAGTAATTCAATGCCTACTAAATTTGAAGATGTTTTTCCTAGAGTGTGAATCTGCTTAGCAGTAGCCTTAAGGTTTTATATTTCTAATGTACATTCCTTGAGATGGTGGGTGGAAATCAATTTGTGTTCCCTTGTAATTTTCACCAATTATACTAGAGATCCATAAGATGATATTTGGACTTCTTGTTGGTTGTTGTGACTTCAAGTATTTTTGTTCCTTATATGGAAACTCATCTTTATCTATTTCTATCAATTAGGATTGTTCAGCAATTTATGCTTGGAACCATTGCTTTTGTTCCTTTATCTCTACACAAAGGTTTTTCAAAGGGATAATAGCTTCATCAATTTTAGTTGTAATCACACATTAAGAAACCATCTCCATTTGGAGCACGAGGTAGAGATATCAAATTTGATAATAAAGTACAAGGTTGCTATGAATTTCCCATTCAAAACTTCAAAGAAATGGGGCATATACATACTAGTATCAAACTACTCGTTATTTTTTATTGCTAGTTTATTTTTCTTGAAGTATGCACATCCCTTGGAAGTTCACCCATTGGATAAAGTGGTTTGCACTATCTTTGGCTCTAGAGTAGCTATGGGAGTTAGGACTATCCAACCCTCCCTAATCATGCTATATTTTTTGAAAGCCTTATTAAATGTTGTTTCCCATATATTCAAGTTATGTGAAGAAAAGATACAAAAACTTATGCACTTTTTCTTTTATCTTCAATTGTTAATGTTATCTTTGTGAATCATGAGCTTTTAACTACAAAATATTTGCTAAGAATTGCACTTATTGAAGTATCCCTTCCTCCTTATGGTCCTTGATTTTATCATGTCTCCTAAACCAATTGGATTCTACTCATAAAATAAGAATACAAACTTAGATGTTGTTGCTTGTTCAATAATGCAACCCATATAAGCCAAGTGAACAAATTAATTCCCATAACACTTAATGAATGTAGATAGACTATACAAGTACTTTCTTAAACTTTAAGCACTTCACCAACCCATAGGGTAGTTTCCTAAGTGTACAACATTCTTTCACTAGAAATTGAAGTGTAACATGTAGTAGTATGACTTGGACATATAGTGCTTTCTTTAGCAAATTGTGATGAAATCTCTTTAAATGGTCTATTATACAATAGAATTGACTTGAGCAAGGTATACATATGTAGGCACTAGAGAGTGTACAAAAGATTTTGATGGTAGGCCAAGTGAGAATAAAAACAAGGTCATACAATTCATCTAGTATGATCAAAATTTCAATATGGATTGTATGGTAGAACTACCAACAAGGACTATGTGGTGGAAAAAAATATTTGTAAGGGTTGTATGGTGGAAATAAGTGACAGGCACTGGAGGGGAGAATTTGTGTCAAGTACTGTACAATTGGGAGAAACAAAATTATATGGCAACAATAATGCATGATAATGTGTTGAGGGCATATAATTAACTAGAGAGAGTATAGAGTAAATTACAATGAAGTTTCTTCAACTTTTAAATATTCTGTTTTTGTTGGTAGAATAATGATTTTGTCATTGATACATTTTTTGGCAACATGAGCATGTGGGATGAGCACAAATTATGTATTGCAATGTTGTCATTGATGTCAACATTGTATTTTGGTATGAAGACCCTTGTTCAGACCAATTTGGATGGCTTGAATATGTTTGGATGAATTGAATATGTTTGAGGATGATAGTGAAAGATGATTTGGCAAGAAGGTTTGATCCGGTGAAGACAATTATTGTGGAAATTGACTAAGTGACAATACATGTGATTCTATGTATAGGGGATCTGGGTGATCCCACAATAGTGGTTTACAATTTTTGGCCAAACTGGACACTGAAATATTTTTTTTTAACTAAATCTTCACTTTCGGGCACCTATAGCAGCTAAACCATGAGGAATTTGAAGATGATACAAACTAGAGTTTCGTGACATTTTGTCTATAGATTCTAAATATATTTTTTCAAAATTTTGGAATCAGATTTCACTTTTTCCATCTCCCTTGAAAACTAGTTTTTTTTCAAAACAACATTTTTAAAAGTGACACTCATCGTATAATGCATAACCTTTTTTTCCATGAAGGATAAAATTCTAATTTTTGAATTTAGATTTGCAACTCTGATATCTAGTGCTTCCACTTGTTAGATAGTTTTTATTGAATATTTTTCTTTAATCAAGTTTCAAATTCAAACCAATTATAATTCACATAGCGACCATAAGTAACATTTTTTGTATGTATCAAAATTCAATTTTTTTTTCTTTGTTGGATCAAGGACTTAAATATATGGTACACTAGTAATATTTTTTTTTTTTTTAATAATCTGCTATTTTTTCACATGTGCAGAACAAAGAGCTTGATTTTCGGTGAAAAACCTACATTCACGAGAAATATAAAATAAATATAATAATAAAATTAAATTTATTTAAAATTATAATTTTTGGGAAGCTTATAATAAGGAATACATACTTGCAAAAAATAAATTTTAAATGAATTCATTTGATCCCCTAAAAGGTAAATCAAAAATGGTTTTTTATCAGCATTTTGATAGGTGTAAAGAAGACTATGTTATAGGTATGGTTTAAAACTAGTGGGGTTCTATCCAAGGGGGTATGATTTAAGGTAGTTTGATAAAACCCTCTTCAATTGGAATTCTTTAAATGGAACTTTTCAAGGATTCACAATTTATTTTCTAAAAATATGTGATTTCAGCAAAAATCAGTTCCTCCCAGTAATTGTAAACCACTATTGTGGCAGCACCCATCTGGTATTTGGGTCCACATTGGTCCATTGATGAAGATATTGCTATTTATTCTAACATAATTTTTTTGGTTGATAGAGGAACCTAATTCCATAAATTCATCTTCTTTTTGTTTCTATTTTTGGAGTTATAAGTAACAAAAGTTTAGCTTGGCAATTAAAAGTGTTTTCCAATTTAGTACAATGCTTTGGTGAATCCACACTCCACAAATTGGATTTTGGGTTTGTGGTTATGTGGAGACACTGAAAGGTGTTAGTTGATTATGTATTATAGTTGGCATAGTGTTTGAAGGTCCACAAGTTCAAGTGTGGGTGTACAACTGGTAAATTTTGTTATTAGGCCATTACTAGTGCCGACCTAATGAGTTTTGTGTGTTGCAGATTTTAATTATGTGTTGATCCATTATGTGAGTGTTATTTTAGGTCCATGCTAACCTATTTCAGTTTTTTGTAAGCTTTGAATATTGGTGTGAAGCATCTATGTATGGATCTTGAGCTGACAATTTACATTTTTCTTATTACATCCAATTAGGCTGACCTATTTGATGTTTTCGATGAAGCGGATATATAAGAAGGATTTTTTTGATGTTTGTGTGATGTGATGAGTAACAAGTTCTTGTGGATATGAATTGTTCAAATTTAGAGCAAAGTAGAGTGTTGATTCAAATCAATATGAAGTGTGTAAAGTTTGTATTCTAAGCTTCATTAGAATTGTATTTCATGCATATGTTAGATGCAATTGTAACAATTCAAATATGGCTATGAGCCACAATCTATTTTATCTCTTTTACTTCTTAGTGGGTAGTGAGTCCACTTGGACATTTAGTCCACATGTAGTGAGCACTTCTGTAATATACTATAACTATTTATAATATATTGTGAGCTAATCCTCACCATGGTTTTTCCCATTTTGGGTTTTCCACGTAAAAACCTGGTGTTCATGTGTTATGTGATGTTGTTGGTTGTTTTCATGATTTCCTTCATTACTGCAATAGAATATGCTATGTGAGTTGGTTGCTGAAATGTTTAAATGGTTTAAAAGAATACTAATTCACCCCCCCTCTCTTAGTATTTTGGGTGTTCAACAATTGGTATCAAATCTTGGCCCCTTGGAAGGAGCTTAACTACTTGGGGAAGATCTTGGAGGTTGGACACATGGCTGTTAGAAGACTACTTATTCCTCCAAAAGAGATTCTTGTTGTTGGATCTACAAAGGAATATTGCATATTTGACATAAATGGAGAAATCAAAGTTTTTCTTGAAGATTTGGAAAGAATTGAAGGTGAAAATAGAGATTTGAAAGAAAATTTCAAGGAAGCAGCTAAATGCATTAGAAAATTGATCGAGAAAATCAAGAAATTCAGAGAAAGGTATAAGGAGGTCAGTGAATAATTGAAGCAAGCAAATGAACCAATTACCAGTCTAAAAGTGCAAGTTGAAGAAAGGAAAAGAGTTGAAGTATGTTTGAATGCAATGGTGAAAAGAAAATCTAAAGAATGCACAAAGCTTGAACATGAAGTTGTGAATCTGAGATTAGATCTTGAAAAAGAAAGAAGTCATGAGGACAATTTCAAGATGAGTTCTATTGTAAGGTAGGGGATGAACCACACTAAGGCTCTAGGTCACGAAGAGTCGAGAGCAGAGGGTTGTCTTATCTTACCTCAAGTTAAGTGGGTGTTTAGGTCAAAGATGGAGAATGAAGAGCACTCTCAAGTGCTTCTGCCACTCTACTAATCTGAATACTTGAACAAGGATAGATGAGCTAGTTTCTGGAATCTGAACTGCACCTCAGACAACTCTCTTCCCAAGGATGGTAGCATGGGTTAAGGATGACAACGTGGCATGCTAGTGTCTCTCTGGTGTGCTAGCATTCGTACGACCAAAAAGTGTGAAAAATAGTGGGAAATTTTGAGAAACCTACTGACAACCTAGTAAATGGGATTTAATGAACTAAATTGAATTATGAAGTATAAGAAATAACCATAAATACAATAAAGGAAATAGGGAAAAAAAGGTGATGAAATCCAACTCACTGAAAGTCCTGCTCGCCAGCAAGCTCCACACACACATTCACCTACACACAACTAAGAGAGGGGAAATTTTGGGTTGTATAGGAGTTTTCCTCAGTCAAAACCATGCTTTGGTGTTTCCACCTCCATGGACAACCAGGAAAGCCATGATATAGAAAATGAGATAAAGAGAACAAAGGAAAGAAACCGAACAATAAAAAAGGCACTAGATGCTATGTTAATCAAGAAGCAATATCACCTTCCCAATCAAGGTGCTCTCAAGCACATATAGGAGGTTGCAAACTCAATAAGTTCTATGCTTCCACATCAATGAAGAAGTAGTCCCTCGGGACACCAAGTCACAACTCCAATGGTGGCAAAAGTGTAGCAAGATGGATGAAATTGCTCAATGAAAATGTTGTGAAAATGCTAAGAGAATGAAGTTGAATGCTCAAGAGTTCAAGAAAATTCTAAATCTAGATGGATTGGATGAGAAAGATAGGAATTTCAAGATCAAAATGAGAGGGAAAGAGCCGTTTTTGGCCGACTAGTCGACATAGAGGCGTTACGCTTCATTCCCAATGGAGAACGTAACATCCCTGTGGATTCTAGGGGTAGGAATCTGTCAAGGATGACAACACGCCTCACAAATGTCTGCATGCCGTACTCATGTCCCTAACAAAAATTCCCCCATCAAAAAATAGGACAAATACCAAGTGGATGCGAGGTAGATGGGTGATGTGGAATTTCACATTCAGGTTTAATTTTCTAAGGTGGAGGGATGCAAAAGGGGAATTTACATAAGGGGTGCAAATTCACTCCTATACATCTACAAAGCTTGATGAAATGATTGCAAATCATAAAGGCTCCAAAGAAAGAGAAGGTTTAGGATTTGAAAAGGGTTAAAGTTCAAAAGCAGATTAGGCACCAAATGTTGAAAAGAACATCAATGAACAAAAGAATATTGAAGGAAAGAAGAACAAGGGAAAGAAAATCCAAAATCAAAGGAATGAAACCAGAGAACCACTAGTTAGACAACCAAATGCACAAAGGTACCCATATTTTAATGGTTTCTATTATTCTTGTAATAGATTTGGACATAAGGCTATGTCATGTAGAAGCAAAATGAATCAGAATGTTCCATATTTTCTCAATTAGTATTTTACATGCAAGAGATTTGGTCATAAAGATAGTGAATGCAAAAATCAAATGATGAATGGTTTTAACAAAGGTAGAATGGTTCAATATTTCAATGGCTATTGCTATAAATGAAATGGATTTGGGCATAAAGCTAAATAATGCAGATCTAGAATGAATGGAATTAATATTGGTCAAAAGAATGTCATATGCTACAATTACAATAGATTTGGACACATTTCTAAGTTTTGTAGAAGTAGAAATATGAAGAAGAAAAATTTAGTACTAAAGAAGAATGATCCAGTAGAGACAAAGAAGGAAATGGACAAGATTTGGAAAAAAGAAGGAAGAAACAGAGGTTAAGGATGAGTTTGTACCAACATCTGGTGCAGATGTTCCCTCTGAAAACTAAGTTGAGATCTTTGGATCAGGGGGAGCTTTAATAGAAATATTTCATCCCCTACCAAAGAAATGGTGTTGATGCTTCAACACGAGGGTATATGGTGAAGATAAATGCATCTAATCTACTGGAGAACATCCTGGTAAAAACTATATTAATGAGAAAGATTGTGAAGCGTTTGAAGTTGACTGTGTAGACAATTAGGGTTTTTACCAACTTTTTAGTTTGAGTATTCAAGCGAATTAGATCACGAAAAAAGGTTTATAAGTGATTACAAAACCAAAATTCATTTGCAATCAAGTTTTCAAGTGAAGAAGAGCCGATGAAGAGCAGAGCACTGTAATTGAAGTGATTGAGTCTTGGTGCATGCAAACCAAAATCAAAAAAGTGAAGTGAAAGGTACTTGTGGTCTTTATTGCCCTAGGTTTTCAAAAATTACTTTGAAAGTTGTTTAGAAACTTGTTGCTACACCAAGGGTTGTGGATGTGTCTGAGCAACCCCAACCTAAATTCAAGAGACATCTTGAAAAATCCATGGAAGTCGATCCAGTAGGTGCTTTCTTGAGGGTTCATTATGCAGTCCTGCACATAGAGGACTTATAGATATATATTCATAGAAAGTTAGAAGAGTATGATCATTTGAAGCTTGGAGATGTATGGGAAAATGAGCTCATTGGTGAGGACTTTGCATTGAAGCCGAAGTATCGAAATTTGGTTATGAAGGGACTCGATGTGTAGCAAGGGTTTCCCAACTCTTTTCATGATAATGTCTTGGTAAGGATTTCTTTGAGCCACATCTATGACGAGTTTTTGTGGAGGGATATGCTCTGATTGATCATAAAGGAGGTGATTACAGAAGTTACAAGGTTATGTTCAATCAGAACCATTCCAATAATCAGGTTAGTGAAGAATCAAGTAGTGATGGAACTTATCGGTGCAACATATGACAAGAGGGCATTGACAATGAAGAACTTCAGAAACATTGTTCTAAAGTATGCAGCTATGATGATTGCATATAAGGTTTACTTCTCAAACAAAGAAAACTATGTTTTAGCCACTAACATCAATATTGTCTATGAAATGGTGAGGGGAGTTGATAATGACCTATGTGAGTTATTGAGGCAGTAGCTGGTGGAAACCTACATAAAACAAATGATTCCAGGTATCTTTTTAAATATGGAACTTTAATCATATGATTACTATTCTATTTCTTGAAGGAACTCCCTAGTACAAAGAGTGTTGTGTGGTTGAAAGGAATATTTGTTGCACACCAAATAAAAGACTTCTTAAGAGGTCTAGGAGATGCCAAGGCATAGCAAGATGCCCTTGTAGCATTCTTTGTATTATTTTAGAAAAGGATGCAAGAGAGGGAGAGAGTTCCTTGAAAGATGGTTGATAAGTATAAGAAGGATATCATCTTCTTGGTTTCCAAGATGAATGCATTATACAAGTAGTAGAGCCAAGAACTATGTGGATCCCAAAAATGGGATATAAGATCATTGAGGATAAATTGTAAGGTCTACAAATTATATGTTAAGCAAACCTAAGGACACATCTAAGAGAGGTATGGGACTTATGAAGAGAAATAAATGGAGGTCCATCTAGACTAAAGACAATCTCAAATAAAGAAAAAAGTGGAAAAAATGACTACAACATTTGAAAAAGCAACAGGCCTCACATCGGAACAAGTTGAGGTAGCTAAGGCTAAATCTAGAGCTTTGGGAAGCTCATCAAGTGTGAGGAGATCTGGTAGAAAAGATACCAATCCTCCAGTTGCTCAAAAGTCCTCTGAGACTATTCCTTCATCCAATGGAACAAAGAGGAAGGAGACAAGCACACCTACAAAACATACTAGTACTTTGGTAAAAGGGAAAACCTCTCTACTAATGCAACAAAAGAGTCCTAAGAAAGAAAAGGCTGCTCTGGAAACACATCAAACTAGCCTAGTGAAGAAAAGAGTTAAATCCAAGGAAACCAAAGAGATATAATTAGGTGTGAATGTGGAGGATGATGAAGAAGAAGAAGGACCTCAATTGGTATACAAGAGAAAAGGTGAAGCTTCACAAAGTGAAGCAAGTGTTAAGAAGAAAAAAGTTGATATTGTGGATACAAATGAAGAAGAGGAAGTAGAAAAGGAAAATAAAGCATTTTTTATCCATATGAGAGAGAAGAAGGAAAAAGCAAGCAAGAAAAGGACACCAGAAGAAAAGAAAAAGAAGAAAAATCCGGTAAGAACCGATAGTCTAACTTGATGCACTTTTCAATGGTATTGTACAAAATGAGATGTTAGGAGAAAATATTGCACTATATGTTGAGGCTAATGAGGTGGAAAAAGCCACCATTATTGAAGCCATTAAAAAATACAAATTATTGTTCTTGAAGTTGATACATGAGGAGTATAGAGAAAAAAATATTTGCAGAATTATGGAATGTTTTGATTAAGAGAAGATAGGAAGCAATAGAAGAACAGGCTAAATTAAAGGCCTATGTATTGGAGAAGATTAGTGATCCTCTCTCTAAGGAAAATAAATCCACATTGGATACATTGTTCAATAAGGAACTCAGAAAAAAACAAAGAGTGACAACCCTTATGGGAAGAGATCAAAATGATCTCACGAGACTTAGGAAGGAAAGTGTTGAAAAAGAAATAGACCTAGCACAAAGGATGTGAATGAATCCTATGAATAAGGAAGAAATGCCTATGGAGATTCTTGCTTCAAAATAGAATGTCAGAGATGATGTGCATATGGATGATGCTCAACATGAGCATGAAATAGATGTAGGAGAAGCTAAATATAATATTCCTCTGGATGTGGAAGAGAGCAAAATAAAACATAGAAGTTGAGAAGAATGTTGAAGAAGCAGCTACTGGAGAAGACACTGCAAAGGAGGACAATTCACAAGAACATCAAACTTCTCCTCTGGTAACTAGAACACCCATTGAGAATATTCAGGTTCAACTAGGGACAATTATCTCTTCTAATAACATAGAATAGGTCACTAGTGAAGACACGAGGAAAGAAGATTAGTAGAAGAATGAAGATTCCTTCAGAGATGAGGAAATGAAAGAAGCAAAGACACCGAGCAATACTAGTAATAATAAGAAGGAGAAGGAACTAAACTTGAGAAGAATGCATAGGAAAATGTTAAGGCAACTGGTGAATCCTTCAACTCCTTTGGAGATTCTCTAAAGATGTACTAAACATGCAATTGTAATTCCAACCAGTTGTGTCTACACAATTGCTACAACTACCCATGCAATAGGGGAACGTGGACTTGAGAAAAATCTTGCCACTCCACAAGCTTCAATTGGGAGATGTCTTCCACGCATCTTCCCAGAAGGAAATCATTGAAACACATCAAAAGAGTGGAGAACTAATTGAGGAGGTAGTGAAGACCTTACAAGAGGCCATACCTGATGCAACAATTGAAAATCCAATCTCTGGTATGGAAAGTATGAAATTTTTAGTTGATTCATTTAAAGAGTATGCCTCTAAATTGAAGGAAAAGTTGGAAAAAGAAATAGATTAAAAAAAGATGAGAGGAAGCTAATAGAAATCATGAATAAGTGTGTACAAGCACACAACAAATTTCAGGAAAGTCTCAAGTGTGCACAGGCTTGTGTAGCTAAGGCCAAAGCCTTATTCCAATTTTACATGAAGTGGCCTAGAGCCACAAAGAGCATTAAAGATAAAATGGAATCAATTGAGTCATAGATAAACAAAGCTTCCAATGCATATGATCTGACACAAGACCTAGATGGAAGTACAAGGTCAATGGCAGAAGACTTACATGAGAAATACTTCCAACTCCAAGAACAAAAAGAGAAAATATTTATGCAGTTTGGAAACCTCAGGGTCCTGGTGAACTCTAAGTTCACATCTGTTTCCAGTGCCCTGATAAAGCTACAAAGATCAATCTGGTATCCAACACTCTAGAAGAAGGGGAAGACTGCCTAATGGAGCTAGAGACCTAGTGTAGGATGCTTGGCATAGCCAAGAAGATCTGGGAAGAGGGAAAATAGGATTGGAAAGCTCATCTGGAGAAGCTTCAAGGGTCAACCTCCTCAGATTGACATAAATTATTTATTTTTGTGTAGTTTCAATTTATTGTTTTAGACTCAAATGTATATATTTGGATGGTGTAAAGTGTTTTCCAGTGTATGTTTTTGAAATAGTTGTTGTCTATAGCTCTCTTAGGGGAGTTACTTTAGTTTTTCAGCTTGTATATATGAACATATTTGTCAAGGAAAGAATTGGTATGTAAGAAGATTGTTGTATATGCCCTTTTCCCTTGATTTCAAAGGTGGAGAATGTTTTTGGAGATAATTTTGGCATGTTTCCATCAATGAAAAAGGGGGATATTTTTGGAAGAATAAGGAGTTTTCCATTGATGCATTTGTTCGCAACATGAGCATGTCAGATGAGCACAAATTGTACAGTTATGCATTGCAGTGTTTTCATTGATGTCAACATTGTATTCCAATATGAAGACCCTTGTGAAAACCAGTTTGGGTGGCTTGAATATTTTTGGATGGATTGAATATGTTTGAGGATGATAGTGAAAGATAATTTTGTAAGAATGTTTGATCCGGTGAAGACAATTATTGTGGAAATTAACTAAGTGACAATATAGGTGATTATGTGTACAAGGGATCCTATATTTGGGTCCACATTGGTCTACTAATGAAGATCTTGTTGTATACTTCTAACATAATTTGTTTGGTTGATAGAGGAAACTAATTTTAAAATTTCATCTTATTTTGGTTTCTGGTTTTGGAGTTATGAGTAATATAAGTTTAGCTTGGTAGTTACAAGCATTTTCTAGTTTAGTTCATATGCTTTTGCGAATTTGTACTTCTTCACAGATTGGATTTTGGATTTAAAATTCTATGGAGATGTTGATAGGTGTCAATTGATTATGTATTCCAGTTGGCATAGTGTTTGAAGGTCCGTGCATCTGAGTGTGGGTATATAGTTGGAAAATTTTGTAATTAGGTCATTTCTAGTGTCGACCTAATAAGTTTTGTGTTGTGGATTTTAATTATGTGTTGATCCATTATGTGAGTGCTATTTTAGGTCCATGCTAACCTATTTAAAATTTTTGTAAGCTTTGAATATTGTCATGAAGCATGTATGTATGGATCTTGAGCCAACAAGTTACATTTTGCTTATTACATCAAATTAAGTCAACCTAATTGATGTTTTGGATGAAGCAGATATATAAGAAGGATCTTTTTTGATTTTTTGTGTGATGTGATGAGTAACAAGTTATTGTGGATGTGAATTGTGTGAATATAGAGTGAATGTAGATCAGAGGAAAGTGTTGATTCATATCAATATGAAGTATGTAAAGTCTATATTCTAAGCTTCATTAGAACTTTATTTCATCCATATGTTAGATGTAGTTGTAACAATTCAACTCTGGATGTGAGCCATAATCTTTTCTATCTCTTTTACTTCTCAAAGGGAAGTGAGTCCACTTGGACAGTGAGTCCACTTACAGTGAGCACTTATTGTTGGACTTGTCATTGCACCAAAAGATTGACCTGTCAATGACCGATACAAGCTTCAATTAAGAACCACAGGAGGTGTTAGACCATGTCACAAACCCAAGCACTAGTGTTGCAAGGAAGACCAAGGGTCACACCTTGCAACAATCCCTCCCAGCACAAGTGTGAGGTTTGAACCTGTGACCAACTCTGATACCAATTGTTGGACTTGCCATTGCACCAAAAGATCGACCTGTCAATGCCCGATACAAGGTTTGGTTAAGAACCACAGGAGGCAGTTAGACCATGTCACAAACCCAAGTGCTAGTGTTGCAAGGAAGACCAAGCATCACACCTTGCAACACTTATGTAATACACTATAACTAGTTATAATATATTGTGAGCTAATCCTCACCGTGGTTTCCCATTTTGGGTTTTCCACGTAAAAATCTAGTGTTCATGTGTTATATGATGTTGTTGGTTGTTTTCATGCTTTACTTCATTATTACAATAGAACATCTTATGTGATTTGTTTGTTTAAATGTTTAAATGGTTTAAAAGAATATTGATTCACCCCCCCTCTCATTATTTCGAGTGTTTAATAGTTTCCACCATAACTCTAGCATTTTATCTTTTGGATGAAATTTTTACAATGTTTGGGGCCCATGTGACATTTCCAATTTTTATTTTTATTATATGTTTTGATTATATGGGAAAAGCAAGTTTTGAATGAACCCAAAACCATTTAAAAATAGGTTTTAATGGGACCTAAAACCCAAACATGGATGATCATGCTGTCAAAAGAAAAAGAAATGAACAACTAGCTAGCAACAAAACAACAACACTTGAAAGGATCAACAAGAGAACCCAAACCTGTAGTAAAACCAAGCTGCAAAAAATGATTTTGAAAGTGTATAAAAGTGAATTTTCACCCCATGTGAAAATCCCCCTTTTTCCTTTATCCACCTTAGAAAATCGAATTTGGAGGCTTAATTCCACCTAAGCCCACTGCTTTCATCCCACTTGGCACCTGCTTTGAGCAGTTCTGAAGGTGTTTCTGTTGGGGATGCCTGTGTGGTGCGCAGACGTCCGCACGACGCACTTATGTCCCTAGCAGATTCCTTTGGCTTAACTTGTAGAGGCATTACTCTTCTCATTGGAGGTGAATTTGTAACTCCCCCTTTGACCGAGCGACTCAAATATGGTTGTTTCTCCTCATCTCTTCTTCAAATTCATTCCTTGAACAAGCATTTCATCCTCTTCCAAGCATTGAGCTCACTCTTGATAGCTCTAAGCATTCTAGCAAAACAATTTACACTTCACAACAAGAACATCAACACTCCATCACGTCGGTAGAGCAAGTTTGGGACCACACCATTGCAACAAAGGCTTGAGTTCCTCTCATTTTCTCTCCCAAGAAGCCTTGAGTGCTCTTGGTGGAGGTGGTGTTGAAGACACTCACAAGCTGTACGCTTCATCACTCACACAGTTGTAAGTATTTCCTTTCTTCTCCTTATCATCTCTATTCCATTTCAATCTTATTGCTTCCTATTGCTTTTTGGCATTCTAAAGGTTCTCAGTAATCAGAGTGTAAGTCGTCACTTAGCCATTTTCTGAGACATTCTCACTTTCTGGTCCCTACGAGATGCCAATGTGCCTCTGGGACACCAGCGCACCGCACTATCATCTATATTATGCGAAATAGTTTGTCCAGAAAATCTTTGTGACCTGCTCTTTTAGATTCTGAAACTCTCACTGCTATTCCATTGAGGTAGTTTAGGGCAGTTCACCCCATGAGGCTCTCTGAGTGAAGAGAACTCATGAGTAATGAATCCCCCTATATTACATTATGGTGAACCTGATGTGAAGAACATTCTTCTTCGAAAAACCAGGAATTTATTTACCCCTACTTGGCGAGGTCATAATCTTTGACTCAGTGCTCGAAATTCAAAACCGTTTGCATCGTTGGAAAGGTCTCCTAGAGAACTACTTCAGTCCCTAAAATACTAGTGCCTTCAATAATTGAATTTTAGGAACCGACTCAAGTTACGACCTCAAATTCCACTTTGGAGGCCTCTGAAAACACAAATTACTAGAACATAGAAAATACCAAAAAATTTTGTAATGGATTTAATATCTTCTTTTATTAGTTATGTATCTAACTTTGTTCAAAATGTTAATGATATTCCATTTCATGCATGTGATGGTGAATTGGACTTGCCTATGTCACTTGA
Organism: Sequoia sempervirens; assembly: GCA_007258455.2. Taxonomy (NCBI): domain Eukaryota; kingdom Viridiplantae; phylum Streptophyta; class Pinopsida; order Cupressales; family Cupressaceae; genus Sequoia; species Sequoia sempervirens. Next base: position 215,842,958 of record VDFB02000002.1, on the reverse strand, counting down.
TATCTTTGATCCTTCTCACAAGAATCCTCTTGCTTTAGAGGATATTTTGTCACAAGAAGATGAAATCATTGATACCTTTCTTAATATTACTCTACCTTCTCTTCATTCCAATGCACTCTCTTCTACAGATGTTGCATGTGTGAATGATGAATATACCCGTCATTCCAATACAATCTCTTCTAGGGACATTGCATTTGTGAATGATGAGTCCTATCTTTGTTCCAATGCACTCTCTTCTAGAGACATTGCATTTGTGAATGATGAATCTTATCTCCATTCCAATGCACTCTCTTCTAGAGATGTTGCATTGGTGAATGATGAATATCATCTTTGTTCCAATGCACTCTCCTCTAGAGATGATGCATTAGTGAATGATGAACCTCCTTCCACATCTAATTCTCCTTGGATCGATGTTGAGAATGCTTCTTCGAATAATTATTCCATATTTGATCCTATTTGGATCGATGTTAAGAATATCTATTCAAATAATTGTTCTACTAGCTATGATGATTTTGTAAATGCAGTCTATGTCTTTGTTGCCTCTCAAAGGCCTAAGAGACTGGTTATTTATGTGACTCCAACTAGTCCTTCTTCTAAAAGGATGTGTTCTATTGACGGTGTTCCATTTGATGGTGGTTCTCCTAATATTCCTATGGATCCCTTTTATAGAGTGGTAGCCCATACTTATGAGCATAGAATGAATAAACAACCAATCCTTCCTCAAGCACCTAAACCTATGAATAAAGCACCTAGTGATTGCGATCTTATCGAGCAACCTCGGGTTACTCCGTCTAAGATCTCACTGTGGGACTTGCTTCAGTCTTCTCCAGTTTATCAAGGTATGCTTCATGAAGCCTTTCAAAATATCCTCTTGCCTTCTTCTGCTAGGCCAGTGGATGCTAATGTGTTGATGGTGTATATTCATGCAGATTCGTCGAATATTACGTTCTATCCACAAGAGATCCCGCCTCTAAAAGCATAGAAGCAAGTGTATCCTCTAATGATTATAGTCAACATTAACAAAATTGGCATTAGACGTACTCTTGTTGATGCCGATTTGGCACTCAATGTGTGTAGTATTGATATGTTGCCTAAAATTAATATTGTCTCATCTTCTCTTAATGGTTCTTCTGTTGTTATTCATGGGTTCGATAATTTTGGTCGACAAGCTCTAGGTACAATAGTATTACCTTTTTAGCTTGGAACCATTACCGTACCTACCCTTGTATATGTTATGATAGAAAAGCTACCTTATAACGATCTTCTTGGTAGACCGTGCATTCATGCTATGGGTATTGTCCCGTCTACCTTGAATAAATCTATTAAGTTCATTGCTATGAATAAAGTAGTCACAGTCAAGGCTGACCCTAATGCTATGAACTTATGTGAGATAATAGTCGCTGGTCATAATTCGGTTGTGCCTACTATTATTCCTTCAGTGTATTATGATGTGTCAATGTTTACTCTAGCAATACCTACTACAAAGGGTACTCTTGAGATGAATGTCCCTAAGAAAGATACTTCTAAAGCAATAATTATGAATCTTCTACTTCTCGGAAGGATGCATGTCTTGGTGATGATTGGGGTCCATTAGAATTTACAAATTCCCTCATTTAGGAATATAAATTCGACCCAATCCACTTAGACCTTCCAATGACATCATTCACACCTGCTACAGAAGATGGTCGTTCTGCTGTATCATGGGATAAGGTGAATGCAAATTGTAATGTTCTTGGTGTTGATCCTCCTTTTGAAGGAGATGATCACACTTATATTAAGGATGTTAATGTTTGTAGTCTTGTCAAAGAGGATGATAGTGATCTCATAGAAGAGTGTGATCCCCCTCACCGGAATAACACTCTCTATGAGGATCCTCCTCCTTTTTCTTCTATCTTTGTATCTTCCTCTTGTGAGGAATATAAATTTTCTCCACAAGAGAAAGGTTTGCTTCCTGGTCCTTATTCTTTATCTGAGCAAGAGTGTATTTTGATGTGGCTTCTAAAATCCCACTTGATCACTCTTCCTTCTCCTAAGAGATCTTACAAACATGATAAAGCAAAACAATCTTTTTGTGCATACCATCGAGTGCTTGGCCATTCCACTAGTGAATGCAAAGCCTTCAAACATAAAATACAACTTTGTGATTCGGGTGCCATCAAATTCCTGTTTCATTGATGCACCCAACTTTTCTTTGCATGATGAGTGATATCGAGGTTTACCTCTATCCTGTTCTAAGTATTTGCATGGTTCTCCTCCCCTGTATGATGGGGGTAGTGATAACTCATCTTGGAGATGTGTGTACTTCTTAAAGACCCCTTCTCTTCTCTATGTCTTTCAAATGAAGCATCCCTTGAGTGGACCCATTTTCTCTTTTGAAGGGTTCCTAAGGGACCTCTTTGAAATATTTTCTTGAATGAATTCATTGGTGTCTAGCTTGGGGGCAACTTGACTAGACCTATTTCATGTCTTTGCATCTAGCTTGGAGGTAGCCCGACTAGACCTTGCCTTTCAAATAGTGTGTCCCTTGAGTGAACCCCTATTTTTTTCATGTTGTGTTCTTGAGGGAATCCTTTGAAAGTTTTCCAACTTATCGACGGTCTGTGTGACTTTCTGCTTACTTGCCTACACGATCAATTTTTCACATGTTTTATCTATAGGTAGATGTGTCACCGCTTTTTCAACTCTGCAGAGTTTGTTTCCTTTGGTTTCATCCATGTGAGAGATCTTGGGGGATACCTCCCTATAGGTTTGAGAGCTGATAGGGTAGTTCCTTTGAGCTTCCTCCATGCGAGAGATCTTGGGGGTGGCTCCCTTGCAAGTCTGCGGGTCTGTAGAGAAATTTCTTTGGGTTTCCTTCATGTGAGAGATCTTGAAGAATACCTTCCTTGCAGGTCTACGGGCCTATAAGGCACTTTCTCGGCTTCTTCCATGTGAGAGATCTAGGGGGATGCCTCCTTGTAGGTCTGTGGGCCTATGAGGTGCTTACATTTTTTTCTTAGTGATAGGGGTTCTCCTCCTCGAGTGGCATTTTCTTTTATCACTCCTCTTTAGTGATACAAATTCTCCTCCTTGAGCGGGGTTTTCTTTTATCACTCCTATTTTGTGGTGTGGGTTCTACTCCTAAGCGGGTTTTTCTTTCACCACACGTTTTGTTCATTTATATCTTTCTCTTCTCTTTTATATATACTAGATCAAATATCTACATCTTCTTCATCCTAAGTATATGCTCTTTCTTTAGCTCCATAGTTCTGCGGAACTATGAAGTCCTCTTTTGACCCTACACTCTCAAGTTCACCAGATCATGGTTTGCTTCCTTGACGGTTTAGGTATACATTTCTAACCTTAATATTTCTTAATCTACTTTACCAAGCACTAATCAGTATTCGTGCTCACTAAAGTGGGGGAAAAATGTATAAGAGTGAATTTTCACCTCATGTGCAAATTGCTTTTTTTCCTTTATCCACCTTAGAAAATTGAGTTTGGAGGCTTAATTCCACCTAATCCCGCTGCTTGCATCCCACTTGGCACCTATTTTTAGTGTCGATGGAGGTGTTTCTATCGGGGACGCCCGCGTGGTGCACAGATGTCTGCATGGCGCATTTACATCCCTGGTAGATTCTTGCGGCTGAACCTACAGAGGCATTACTTTTCTCATTGGAGGTGAAGTACCTCCTATTGCTTTCTTGCATTCTAGAGGTTCTTAGTATTTAGAGTGTATGTTGTCACTTAGCCATTTTCTGAGACATTCTCACTTTCTAGTCCCTAAGAGATGCCAGCATGCCATGCTATCGTCCTTATTTTAGTGCTATCTATGACCTACTCTTTCATATTCTAAAACTCTCACCGTTGTTCCATTGAGGTAGTTTAGGGAAGTTCGCCCTGTGAGGCTCTCCGAGTGAAGAGAACTCATGAGTAGCGAATCCCCCTATATTACAAATAGGAACCAAAACCCCAATAAAACCAGGTTTTTACAGGGACCCGAACCCAAAGTTTTTGAAGGGACCTTAAACTCTTTACAACTAGGTTTTGGTAGAGACTTTGAACCCTTATACATCTCCTACATAAGCCATGCAACACCAATCCAGTTGCTCAGGAAGAAAAAATAATTTCCTAAGGAAACCAAACAACCATCAACTTGTAACAACCAAACTGCAACAAAACACATAGCATCAACACCCACCCAGCTCTCCAAACCACTAGCTGAAATAGCCAAGTCATAAAAAACCAAATGATCAGAAAAACTAGAGCCCATCAAAACTCACCATGGAAACCCAAGCTACCACTGCAAAGGAACTCTAGCTAATCTGCATTCCACCTCCATATGAATGGCCTCCTCCTCAAGAGAAGTTGCACTAGGTAAAACTTGTAGAAGTGTGAACAAACCACCACACCAACAAAAACCATCTCCACCTCAAAAGGAGAGGTCTCCACCTCCATAGGAGATGTATCCACCTCAATAAGAGACACCAATTGCAGGACAAGGAAGAAATCCAACAACCCAACAAAAAGAGTTAACATAGTAACCAGGGGAACCGGTAACATTAGGGTCTTCAGGATGAACAAAGTGAGCAACCCTGTCAAATCCAAACCAAGGGTGGAAACAACACCCTTAAATTCCTACGAAAGAAGAGAAAAAAATGAGCTAAACATCACTCTATCCACCTCAAAAGAGGAACACCCACCAAAAGAAAGGGCAGACAACACTCCCTTATGCACAAATAACAATTGGGACAACAAAAAAACCTTGTTGGAAAAACTAGCCAGCTACTTCAAAACCAAACTTAGAGCAACAGAAACACCAATATGCACCAAGAATATCTAGGACTTGAAATAACAAAGCCCAGCCAAAAAGATAAACTCTAGGAAAATCCCAGACAACAAGAGAGGCGCCGATTTTTTCTTATATGTTCGTCTATCCACTACAAGGTTTTTTCCATTTTCCATTAATTTCTTGGAATTTAGCTACAATTATATTAGTACTTTGCTTTCATGTTGATTTATACAATACAAATATGGTCCTTTATAACATTGATTAGGATAAAATGACATAAAAGACTCTAACTTAAAAAACTCAATAGTTTCTCTATTTGTAATTGTACCTTTGTTAGCATTAGTTGGGTGCATTGGTTTGATTATATTGGTGAAGTCATTGAGATAAATTATAGTTATGATTTCTTGTATTAGATAATAAAATTTTAACTATGAAATTTCTATTTACTCCATCATTTATTGTTGTCTCATCTAATTTTTGAAGTCAAAAAGTGTCATCCTCCAATATTTCATGAATTTTAAGGGTCTAAGCCACAACACCTTGAACTTGCCCAATATAATTTCTCATTTCTTATTTTATTTTAGTATATTAACCAAATTTAAAATTCATTCTTTTAAGGTTCTCACCATGCTAGTACTTCTATGTTTTGTCACTTCATCAACCCATTATTTTTTCAACCTTCATTCATTAAATTTATTTAATTATAGTAGTCATTCTCTGAGATTGACATCATCACTCATTATATCTTCAATGGCTATTGTCAATATTGGCTCTATATATTCTATTGTAATTATTACTCTACCCACATGAATTAAATAAAAAGAGGTATGGCCAAATTTGATCTCAAATCTTGTTTTGTACCCTATAGGAATTTTGGAACTTCTACCTCCCATTCCACTCCTTCAATACCACAAGATTTTTGAATGACTAGAATGAATACCTTATTAGTGACTATAGTTTTCCCATTAGCCCTTGAGTAATGTGACCTTGGTAATGAATGAAAAGATTCAAAATATATTATCATTAATCTAATCATGATTAACAAAGAGTCCCCCATGGTCAATCATTATTTTTACTAGAATAATTAATCTTGTAGTAGTTTTTTGGTATATGATTTTTTTCATATTTTGAGAACTATTATTAGGGAGTGCCCTCACTTATACTCATTTAGCTAGGTATTTAGTTGCAACCATGATATACCTACATCATATTTCTTTGTTGGTTTTAAGGGGTCCAATGAAATCCAAACCCAAACATTCAAGTAACTCTTTCCATGAAGACAAAAGGAGCACAAAGTCCCTTTTTAGTGGCTTCACATGTCTCTAGGAAGTATCACAACCTATAACTCATTCTTTAACATCCTAATAGAATGAAGACCACCAAAGTCCTACTTATAGTATTTTCCTTATTATTGCATCAAGGCTCATATGACTACCGACTAATTCTTCATGTGCTTCCTCAATTAAAATCTAAATTTGTTTTTCCATTACACACCTTCATAGCACTTTTTCAAGGTCCATCTTGTATAACATGCATTAGTCATTTGGAACATTCATACCTTAAGTGTTATCTCCCTTTGTTCTATCAAATAAATTTCCTTAAAAAGGTTTTTATGTATAGATATTCTCCAATATTCTCATACCAAGATGGTAATATTGCTATTTGGAATAGTTATGCATCTATAAAATTTGCACATTCTCCCCTTTGAAAATCCCTTCTAACTTGATTTGAGATGGTTGGACACTTCTCACATGACTATTTATTTCCCCGAAAATAATCTTGAAAGTAAATTATTGAAGGAGCATTAATCGTATGCTTATCTGACATTGAGTAATGGGCTCATTTACCAAATACAACAATTCTTGGTGGTCCAAAAAGAATCTTAACAGTTTAGCCAACACATAATGCTTAAAGTTTTGGATTGAATATACCATGCCTAGATCTTCTCTTTCAATTATATTATAGTTCCTTTCTACCTTCAAGATAAAACAACTCATGAATAAAATTGGTTGATCTAGTCCATGGGCTCCTACATGATTCAATATAGCTCTAATTGCAAATTTAAATGCATCAATATGCATATAAAACTCTCTATTTAAATTAGGATATACCCAAATATTATAATTTATTATACATACATTTGTGTCTTTGAAGGCATGCTCCTATTTGTTGGACCAAAAAAAAGCGGTCTCTTTTCTTCTCAACTTGTCTAAGGGTTGGGATACTTGTGTGAAGTTCTTAATGAGTCTTTTATAGCATCATATATGAAAAATAGATTTTACTCTAGTTGCATTAGTTTGTGGTTTCATCTCTGTAATTACCCTATTTTTTTCTAAGTTTATCTTCAATCCAACTTTATAAACAATGTGGCCAAGGAGCCTCTTTTGTGGTATCATTAACCTATATTTCTTTGGATTCAAGGATAATTTGTCTTAGTTGTAGTGTCATATACAATTTTTGAGAATCTATTTGTATATCTTCTTCATACTATAAATAGACCAATCATTTAGAAGGATTTGAAATTCTCAATTGTCATCTTGTCAAAGATATATAATATGATTCATAGAAATTTTGCTAGAGCGTTGTGGTCTAAATAACATCCTATTATGGTTACACCTTGTCTTCTACCACAAAAGTAATCTTCATTTTTTCTTCCTAGACTATACTAATATTGTTATAGCTTGAAAAACATCCATAAAAGAACAAATATCATGCCTAACCCTTCTTCGAATATGGAGTATGTAAACAAAAACATAAAAGTATCATTGATGCTAACTTTATTCAAGCTTCCAAAATCAACATAGATTCTTATATGAATAGATTCTCTCTTCAAACTTATCACTATGCAAGAGATCCACTCAGTATCTCTACTTTAAAAACAACCTTTATCTAGTATTTTGTCAAATTTTCTTAAGCTCTTGCAAGATAATTTTAGTTCATTTGTTATACTTTCCTTCTAACTATCCTCAGTTCAAATATTAAAGGAACGTGGATGCATATCATATAAACTTTAGATAATTCTACATCCAAGCAAATAAATCCTTATAATCCATGAAAATCTTAAAGGTAGTCACTTTCAACACTAGATCCCAACTATCTCAAATCAAAGTCATTTTGTTTTCACCTTTTGATCCCAAGTTTACATTTACTAATGGGGACGTTTCATACTTCATGCCCTCTTTCCTTTCCAATTGATGTGTCAATTCATCTAACTCAACATCACCAACTATATATACAATAAAATCTAGAGAAGGAGCTCAATTATTAGAGCCCTTGCAATCGTCTCATTATCTTCCTCATCCATGATTTCTATGAGGTTACAATCAAGCTGAAAGAATTCATAATCCTCCATTTGGTCATTGTAGATGGGAGGTCAGAAGTTCGACCCCCATCAACCAATTTTTAACAAACAAGACAAACTCGAGCAACTGTAGGGGTGCCACGTGGCACCCAACCATAGGTCCATGTGGTACCATTCAATTCACCAACATTATGTCATGTGTCAAACTACCATTGGCCCACGTCATCTACCTTGCCACATCATCTGCCATATGTCACCTTTAGAACCTACCACATGTCAGCACCAAAGATTGCCATGTCACCATACTAACATCATGTTGATGTCAGCATCTATACTACCTAGTCAACATAGTATGCAAAACTTTCATCGGCCATAAACTTTGCATACAAAATATGTTTGACACGATTCAAGTGATGTTGGAATCATCTCAATGAGCTCTTCGACATGGTGTTGTTTTCTTAAGCATTTGGAACAATCATTTTTTTGGTGGAAAATATCCACCTGGATCAATCCTCCCCACTGGAGAGATTTTGGACCTCCAAAATCTTGATTACACAGAAAGTAAGTGAGGGTACAACTCCCTCACTTTTCCAACCTCCATCCATTTTTCTTTGCTAGGATTCATCCCTTTAAGTCCCACTCTAAGGTACTCAACAACACCCCTTTGTGAATTTCTGACATTTTTTTCCAAGATGACATATTCCTGCAACTTGTTCATGTACTTAGGTGATAGATCATCAATAGAAGGAATTTGAACATTAGCCTCCTCATCTAGTATCATAGGAGGTTCATACAATTTCAAATTCTCTACATTAACAACTGAGTAGATATGCATATAAGAAGGTAGGTTTAGGCAAAAATCATTTGTACTGATCTTTTCCTGAATCTCAAAGGGTCCATACCTGATCAAATTGAGCTTCTTACCTTCACCTTGCATTCTTTCCTTACTGATGTGTAACCAAGTTTTGTCACCAACCTGAAATTTATGATCAACATGATGCTTATCATGTCAAGCCTTGCGCTTTTCTTGGTTCTTCTTCATCTATGCTTCAACTTCCTGATGGACTGCTTGGATCTTCTGGATGAACTTCAAGGCCTTGTCTGCATCATGATGTCCATCTTTAACATCTTCCTTCCTGAAAGCATAATCCTTAGGTGTCCTTGGTAGATAACCGAAACAAGTCTGAAAAGGAGGTCTTTGAGTAGAAGAGTTTGTTGCATGGTTGTTAGCATGTTGCACATAATGTAAACTTTCATCCCACAACTTAGGATGTTTACTACAGTTACCTCTGAGAAGATGAACCATTGTTCTATTGACTACTTTTGTTTGTTCATATATATGCGGATGGAATGTCATTCTCTTCTTCAATCTTGTATCCATAAGCTCCCATAATGCTAACGAAAATTCCCCCAAGAATCAAGAATCTTGATTCGATACAATATAAGTTGGAAGCCCAAAATGAACCCATACAAACTAGAAGTACAAGTGTGTTGTTAGCTTAGTTGTGACCTATTTTTTAAAAGCCATCAAAATGCACATCTTGCTGAATCTAAACACTACCTCAAATAGATAATCATGTCCTTTCCTCTTAGACATTGGTAGTCCCCTGAAAAAATCCATTGAGATACTCTGCCATGGACGGGATGGTACAGGTAGAGGTGGATACAATCCCAACTTCCTATTGCTAGGCTTGCTTGTTGCACACATTACACATCCTCTAATGTACTTAGACACAGTTTCTTGCATATGAGGCCAATAACAATATTTCTGCAATTGTGACATTTTTTTGCCTACCCCAAGGTGTCCAACAATTAATGATGTATGTGCTTCTCTAATTAACTGTGCTCATTCATCTTGTGGAATACACAAATTCCCTAAATGATACAGTAATTTTTCTTGCACATTGAATTAATGCTGCATATATATCCTTAAAGTCTTTGTCCTTAGCATATTGTTCTTGATAACTTTCATGTGCCATTGAACTACTTTGAAGAATAATTGTAGCATTTGTTATAGGAGGCCTAGACAACATATCTGCTACTTTGTTATGAGCCCCTTTCTTATATTTTATAACCAAATGAAACTGCTATAGAAAAACCATCCACCTAAAGTGCCTACTTTGTTACAATTTAGATTGTGAGTGCAAATATTGAAGTGGTTGATTATCTGTGTGTATTACCGTTTCCATGCTCATTAGGTAGTTTTTCCACTTCTTTACACTTTGTACTAATGCATAAAATTCTTTATCATATGTGGGATAGTTACATACCACAATTGTGAAAGTTTCAGAATGAAGGAAAATAGGTTTATCTCCTTGCAAGAGTATTGCTCCCATGGAAAACCCACTAGCATTTGTTTCAATTTTGAATGGTTGTTGTAGATCCAGTAGATCCAAAACTAGTCCAATTCTTAACTTTTACTTTAAAGTATCAAAGGCCTTTTGCTGCGAACCTCCCCACTAGAAATATTTATTTACACTTGCTAGTGAGTGCAATGGAGATGCTATGTAGGATAAGTTAGCAATGAACTTCCTCCAATAGTGTACTACACCTAGAAAAATTCTGACTTCTGTAACTATACTTGGCTTTGGCCAGTTTACAATGACTTCAACCTTTGCAGGATCCACTTTCAAGTGACCTCCTCCTACAATGTAGCCTAAGTACACTAGCACAATGTCTTAGCAAATTCACATTTTGATATCTTACATACAATTTTTCTTTCCTACATACACCCAATATCTTACTCACATGCTCTACATGCTCTTCCCAAGTTTGACTAAATACAAGTATATCATCCAAATAAATTGTGACAAAGTCATATATGAATGGTCAAAATACATCATTCATGAATCGCATAAGGGTAGTTGGTGCATTACAAAGCCCAAATGGCACATTGACCAACCACTCATACAGTCCTTCCTTTGTCTCAAACATAGTTTTCTATATATCATTATCTACAATTCTTATTTGATGATATCCACTAGGAAATTCCAACTTAGTAAAATAAACTACATGTTTCAATTGATCAATTGAATCATCTATTCAGGGAAGAGGATACATTTTCTTTACCGTTATCTTGTTTAGGGCTCTGTAGTCGATGCACATTCTCCATGACCTACCCTTCTTTGGCACCAACACAATTGAAGAACCATACTGAGAGGTACTTGGAAGAATAACTCCTTTCTCAACCAACTCTTGAACTTGCTTCTTCTTACTTTCCTCATTCTAAAAAACTGATAAATGGTACATGCCAATGTTTGGAAGAGGCATGTTGTTGTAACTGAATTTCATGTTGTATCTCTCTCTTTGGTGGCAATCCCTTTGGCTCCTGAAATAAGTCATCATAGGTGGAAACTACTTTGACTAGTTCAACTTTGTGCTTTGGATCACACCCTTTGAATGCCTCATATTTTTCATCCTGTTTGGTTTTTACAATCATTAATAAAAAAATTTTACTAGCACTGACTAACCTCTTCATTTGTCCAGTATTTACTAATGCTAGATTAGTCTTTATATTATGTGCACGTACAATGAATTCTTTACCATCCTTAAAAAGGTGATATTTGTTTTCTCCCCAATAAAATATTGCTTTTTGGTCATAAATATAGGGACTTCCTAGTACAATTCCACAAATATCTAAAGGGACTCCATCAACTTCTACTTCATCTATGAAGTTTGTAGTGATGACAAACCTTAATTTGCATTGCTTTGTTACTTGTAATTGTGCGTTATTGCAAAACCATCCAAGTGGATATGGCTTTGGATGAGGTGTTGTAGCCAAGCTGAGTTTCTTTACAACTTCAGGTATTAAATTTACTTGAGATCCTGTATCAAACAAAGTATCAATCTTCGTATGCTTTGTTACAACCCGAATATGAAATAACTCATTTCTATGCTTATCAATCTTAGGTGGAGAAGATTCTTTACTTGAACTTGCACTTGTATTAGTAGAAAGAGATATACCTTTTCCTTTACCTTAGTTCCCAACAACAAAAATCTTTGTCTCATCCCTGGAGTCAAATCCAAGATCCTATTGTGCTACAGTATTATTCATTTTGCCTTTGTTTCCTCCATACTTCTTCAACCATAGTTCCGAATGCAACTTCCAACACTTTGAATTATCATGCCCCTCCTTCTTGCAATGGGAGCATGTGGGCTTATCACCTTCCTTCTTGATGGTAGTTGTCCTTTTCCCTTTTCCTTTTTCCTTGGGTTTACCTTTAGGCTTAGATGGCTTCTTGACAAAATTTTCATTGAAATTACTCTTACCTCTCCACTCCAAATGTGTGGCCTGTACACATACTTCATCCAGGTTACTAAGATTTAAAACCAATATGGTATGTCTTAAGTAAGGGTGAAGACCACCTATATACTTAAGAAATGTATCCTAGGTGTATAATAGGACATTAAGTGCAATAGCCCGCTTCCTAAACTCATGAGTATAGTTTTGGACAATTTTCCATTTACCATGCCTAAAATTTGGTTAGTTCATAGTTAACAACATATGACCTAAGGGATAAAAATGCTTCTTAAGGAAAGCTACAAACTCCTTTCGAGTTAAGTTTACACTACCGTGTCGAGAAATTTTTGCCTGAGTTTTACTCTCCCACTAGGTGAGAGTGGTTCCTCCCAATCAAAGAGTAGCTAATTGGATTTTAGAAGCATCATATAAGAGACCTTGCATTCTACAATATACTTCTAATTGTTGAACCCAATCATCAATTTTCTCACCATTTAATTCTGCACAATATTTAGATAGTTCAAACTTTACATCTAACTTGATTATAGGCTTATGTGCACTTTTGAAATGACTAGTAGAAGAAACAAAATTAGAAGGTGAAGATGGAGATGTAGGAGTTTTTGGAGGTTCATCATCACCTCCTTCTCTTTCCCCTTTTCCCTCCCGATCTTCATGGTTCTTATGCTTTTCTCACTTCAACAAACCTCCTCCTTCAAACTTCTTTTGTTCTTGCCTTTCTTGATAAAGCACTTCTACCTTATCCTTCCTGTTGAGAAAGGCTCATTGAAAACCTTTCTAGTTGAGCTTGGAGGATCATATTTCAACTTATGTCTGTTCCATCTTTGGTGGTGGAAAATTTCTTCATCTATCGATCTCAAGATTGATCTCTACAAGCATGACTTCACCTCGCCAGCTCCTAGATCGTGTTAACGTAAACCTCTACAAACACTAGTCAAACAAGGCTCTGATACCAACTTGATCTGAAAAGAATCTATGACAATTATTGCTTAGTGAATGTTACATTAGATAAACGGAAATATTTGTCTTAAAACTTAAATAAAATCATTTTAAAAGAAATTAAAGAAATTGAAAGTATACAATATAATACAAATTTGAGAGAAGACAAGAGTCTGCAAGTTGATAACGAAATTCACCCAAATGGGCTACATCTCTAAGTCCCTTTTCAATGAGTGACTGATCCTTAATAATGCTTCAAATGCTTGATATGCAGGTAATAAAATCGACACAGTCTCTTCAATAGTAAAATTGAAATCCTCAAGTATTTCCCACTCCTTGAAGAAGGATTTGGCTTAAAACCCTTAAAAACTCTTCCCTATACTAAAAAATATGATTTCAAATGATAACATGTGAAATATAATATCATATTTCAACCTTTGCTTGACTGGTAAGTCTTTTTCCCTTTTTATAAGAGGGCTCAGGTTCAAACCCGAGCCCCTCTTTTTTGGGCTCATAGTTTACAATATAATAAACAAGATTTTACTTGATACTATAATGAGAATTTGTGCATGGAGCAATGGTCAATGTGAGGCGGGTTTATTTTGGGGGTTGACGGTTCAAACCATTGACCCTCCATTTTATTTTAAATAGAATATTGTGCCCACCATATTCGCTGAATAATGTGTGGCCCAACGGTGGTTAGGAGGATTTGTAGGAGGGAGTTCGTCGATTCGAACCGCTTGACCCCCATGTTGAGAAAAAGGTGTCTCAAACTTACTGGTTAAGGCTCTCTAAAATTAGGAAAACACTTAGCTATGTCAAAGTCTTATACACCGCAGTACCACGAAGGTCTAATCTAAGGTCGACAGGTTGGGGGTAAGGGTTCACTAAGTTTCTTCCTGCCATCCCACAGTGGTTGATTCATGTGTTGGAAGATGAATTACTCTGAGAGGGGGGGGTGAATCAGAGTAATGTACAATTTTTCAAAATTTTAACTTCAAGAGAAAATCAAACAATGGCCTTGAGACAACTTTATGAACCCTCTAAAATTGTAAGGTGGATTCTAACATATCAAAGACGTTTAGCAAAAATAAAAATTGATAAAATACTTACATAACAATGTCAAAGCATGATATTGATTGTTCATGTAAACTTGATTGAACAATTTCATTTATGCTTTATTTCCACAAGACTTCATGTATGTTTTGAACACTTTTATAACAAAATGAAATGCTTAGTCAAGTATCAGAGCATTGCATGAAATTGTATTGAAAAATGATAGAATCAAAACATTAACATTTAAGCACGTGGCTTGAAACACAAATGCAGATAATTAACCACATAACACATTATTTTCTTGAGTGGAAAAACCCTCATGGGGTATAAAAAACCACTCGAATAATTCCTTTTATTATTTAGAGCACCAACTCCAACATTACAAGAGCACCAACTTTGTTACAATTTAGGAGCACCAACTCCTTTTATCAATTCTAAATAATATCAATGACTAAAAGGGTTTCTCTGTTTCAATAAAACCTTTTACAAAAACTGACTGGTATACACAACACCTTAAGAATTCAAAAGAAGATTAGAATCCTTAAAATATCAGGTATATCATTATAATGATTTTCCTTTTAGTCTTACATATAAATAGATTTTGCTTGATAGCCCCTTTTTTTTCTCATCAAATCCTCATCATGAAGCAATGACAGAAAGCCATACATTTATATAATGAATGAATGTAAAAGCCAGTTCTCATTTACAAAACCCGTATCCAAAAAAAATTCTTCAATTAACCAGGGTTTGTCTAAAACTAAAAAAATGCAATTAAATCATGACCCATAATGGGTTCAAAAGAATAACCGAAGAAATTCTTTGAATAACCTCTAAACTATGAAACCCTTGAGTAAAGAACTCAAGTTAAGAAAAACTAAAACTATTTTTCCACAAATCCTTAACCAAAATCAGTTATGCTTAAAAACAACACAAGATCTTTCCAGACTTGAAGACCAATACCTATCAAGGTGACCAAAAAAATATTACCAACTGGCAAAGAGAAGATCATAACTACCTTAGTGAAGCTTACTAACTTCCAGCTCTAGCTTGCAAACCAGTAGCAACCAAAATCCATGGCAGCAACAATTAGTGTTTAAAACCCGCAAAGCAAACTTCTTTCCTTTTTACCTTTTGTTTTCTAAGACTTTCGAGAAATTTTCCAAAATTGATAATCATTTGAAGTCTGTGTGATGTCAACAACACAAATGATAAATTTATTATTTTTTTCAACACATGAGTCACAATCCACGTGACATGTTTACCACATGAATCCATAATGCACTTTGATAGACAATTCATCAAGTGTAAATTCCACATAATGAATCAATGAACTCAATGTCACAATAACAAACCATGTGAACACAAGAATTTGTAAGGAAAATTAGATGCGAAAAACAATTCTCCTAATGTCAATACCTCATGAAAGAATGCAGATACACTTTAAAATTCACAATTACAGTCCAACTAAGATGCACTATGAAGCAGATAACAGAAACAGAGTATTTGACAATCACACAAGAACACCAGATATACGTGAGAAAACCCTTATGGGAGAAAAACCCACCACACCAAGAGAAATCACTTTGTATTACAGTAATTGAGTTTACATACAAATGACAGACTTATCTTTCTAGTGTTTATTTATAGCAGCATTCACCATTAACAATATTGCACAGGAACCTTTTCGTTACAATCCACAGAATAGAAATCATACACTGATACAGTCACTCAACAATCTGTCGAACCAACCAACCGATTACAATCTGCAATAATAGAGTATATCTCTATTGTTCCATGCCTGTCGAGCTCCCTCACAGAACCGTCACAACGAACCACATTCTAACTGTTCACATTCGACTCCTCCTATTCGTCCACGATATGCCACATCAGAAAGTCTTAATCGGTCAACATAATTCACACTGCATTGGCATCTCGATGAGACACTAACAATGTCTTGCCAATGCCACATAGCCTTCATAATAATGTCTCCAAGAGTCACAATTATCGCCAAGATGTTCCATCGAGCTTCATGTGTTACACTGAGTCACCAAGCAGTCACCCAGACCTATCGCATTCGCCAGGAGATCATAGTGAGACACCAAAGGCTATACCGAAGTCCCCAGACATACCGAGCGCCAAGTAGAAGTTGACAAGACTCACATCTTTTGCCGAGAGTTCATACCGAGATAGAAAGGTTACCCCAAAGTGTTCATCTGTCGCCAAGAGTCATTCTGAAGATCCCAAAAGGTGTTCATGTCGGTGAGATCTTCAATGTTCGCTAAGACATCTTCTCGGGACCTTTGAGTTACCTCGATAGCCAACACTTGAGCCTCCATCGGTGAGACATTTTCTCATCGCTCAGACTTCATAACGAAACCTTTGTGTTACATCAATGACTCTCGAGTGTGTTCCCGTTGGCATGACTCTCATCTATCGCTAAGACCTCACACCATGATCTTTAGGTTGCGGTGAAGACATCACATGTATTCCTGTTGGAGAGACATTGGCTATTCGCTGAGACTTCATAATGCAACAAACATGTTACTCGGATGAACCCAAATGCATTCCCAAAACTCATGGTCGCCAGGAGTCTCCCCGATTAATAATTGAATGGCCTGTCGACCAAAGGACTCCACGTGATGAGAGGTCACACTGACTGCTCTATGTCACAATGATAGACACCATAGTGAAAGCATTCGACAAGACATAAACTAGGTCACAACGACCTGTTCAAAACACAATGAATCAAACTGCTAGTCGGCCAGACAATGAAGATGTCACACTAACTTGGCTCTAATGGAGGTTTCAACCTATATTGTTTGAGGCACATATTTCCAACAATCTCCCACTTGACGAAGATCATATAGGCACCTCCATAGCATAACATATTTACTGAAAATCATGGGAACTAAGGCCCATTGAACTGGCACCCCACCTAAATTTGTTTGTGCTCATTGGCTACATCAATGCATCTGCAAAATTCTCCAGAGTATCAAAATTTTCCAAACTAACCTTTCTATCCTCCACCGTATCTTGTACAAAGTGGTACTATACATCAATATGTTTTGTCTTGGCATGGAAAGTAGGCTTCTTTTCCAGATGAATTGCACTCGGATTGTCACAAAAAATAGTTATTTCCCCTGCATCAAAACCAATGTTAGAACACAAACATTTCAACCATACAACTTCTTTACAAGCATGAGTAGTTGCCATGTATTCAACCTCCATAGTGGACAAAGCGACTACAACCTGTCGCTTGCTCATCCAACTCACTGCACCACCATTCATCATGAAAATGTATCCACTGGTGGATCTCCTGCTATCAATGTCCCCTGCCCAATCAGAATCTACATATCCACAAATGCTGAGAATCCTCTATGATTCAACTGAATTCCCATGGTAACACAATGCAAAATCTGAAGTGCCCTTCAAATATTTGAAAACTCTTTTCACAGCATCCCAATGCATTCTTCCTGGATTAGCCATAAATTGACTAAGTACTCCCACTACTTGGGAAATGCTTGGCCTTGTACAAACCATTGCATACATAAGACTGCCTACAAGCACTAGCATAAGGCACATTGGTCATGTCCTCCATCTCAGTAGGAGATTTTGGACAGTCTTCAACAGATAGCTTTGTTCCCTGCATGACTGGAACCACTAGCTTCTTGCAATCATTCATACAAAATCTCTCAAGAACAGTCCTGATATACTTACTCTGACTGAGCCAAAGCTTTCTATTCTTTCTGTCCCTGGTTATCTCCATCCCTAGAATATACCTTGTTACACCAAGATCCTTCATTTAGAACTTAGCAGACAACTGAGACTTAAGATTAGAAATCATTAGCTTGCTATTTCCTATGAACATCATATCATCCACATAAAGAGCAATAACTAATACTTGATCACTTTTAGCTTTATAATATACACAGTGATCAAATTTTGATCTCACAAAGCCTAAAGATAATACAAACATATCAAATTTCTGGTACCACATTCTAGGTGACTACTTTAACCCATACAGAGACTTCTTTAATTTGCATACCAGTTTTTCTTTACCTTTTTCAACAAAGTGCTCAGGCTGGGACATATAGATTTCTTCTTTAAGATCACCATGAAAAAATGATGTCTTCACATCCATCTGTTCTACCTTTAAGTCATATGCTACTGCAAGTGACAAAAGAAATCTGATAAATCTCAACTTTGCTACAAGAGAAAATATTTCCCCATAATCAATTCCCTCTACCTAGGAATAACCCTTTGCAACCAGTCTTGCCTTGTGCTTTTCTACACTGCCATCCAGACCAATCTTTTTCTTAAATACCCATTTGCAAACCATAGGTTTTCTGCCTTCAAGCAAGGGCACCAAACTCCAAGTTTCATTTTTCTCTAATGATGCCATCTCTTCGTTCATGGCTTCCAACCAAGAGTCTAAATCAAACATTTTAATTGCCTCTTTTACAGTCCTAGGCTCATCAGTACTAGAAATCAAAGCATAGGCACAAGTGGAATCAATTAATGAGAACCCATACCTATCTGGTTGTTTCCTTTCATGTGTTGACCTCCTCAGTTGTTGAGGTTGAGGCTGAGGTTCTTCTTCTTCTTCAGAACTTTCAGAACTGCTCGAGCTCTCCTCAGTTTGAGGTACATTTTGAATTTTCAATTCCCTTTCTCAGGTGTAGGAGGAATTAATGCTACATCCTTATTGATTTTTGTCTTTGTCTCTGACTGTAGAGCTAAAGTGGAAGGTTTCAGCTCATGAAAGATTACACTTCTGTTGTATACAACCTTCTTTGTATGATTCCAAAGGTTGTATCCTTTTATGACAACACTATAGCCAATAAAAATACATTTGACAACCTTGTTATCCAATTTAGATCTTTTCACATCCGGCACATGAGCATATGCCTCACAACCAAAAACTCGAATATGTCTAAGAGAGGGCTTCTTACCATACCATGCTTCCAAAGGTGTTTTCTTAACAAGAGGAGAATTTGGAGAATGATTAATAAGATAACATGCAGTAGATACAGCCTCAACCCAGAACTTCTCCTCCAAGCCAGCACTACTAAGCATACTTCGTGCTCTCTCCATCACTGTCCTATTGAACCTTTCTGCAACTCCATTCTATTGTGGAGTATAAGGTGTAGTCTTGTGTCTTTTAATTCCATGGTCTTTATATCTTTCAAATTCATCAAAACGGAATTTGCCATTATCATTCCTTAAGCATTTTATTTTTCTACCTAATTTTCAACAAGGTTCTTAAATTCCTTAAATCGACTAAACACTTCTGATTTACTTTTAAAAAAATAAACAAATGCTCTTCTTGAATAATCATCAATGAACGACACATAGTATCTTGATTTAGACAAAGAAGGAACATCTACTGGACCAAACACATCTGAATGAATATAGTCTAACAAACTAGAAGATTTATGAGGACTGGAATAAAATGAAACACGGTGTTGCTTTCCATATATACAGTGTTCACAGAATTCAAATTCAAGATTACAATCTTCAAGCCCCTCAACCAGGTTTTTATTCTTCAAGGTTTTTAAACATTTTTCTCCTATGTGGCCTAACCTATGATACCAAAGCATAGTCTTCTTTGCAGGAAGTTTTACTTCCATAGAGTTTACATAATTAGGGATATTTCCCTCTTTACCTCCATGAGCAGCTTTCAGTGACTTTCCAGAGACATTGTTACATTGAACAACCTGTGCATCCAACTTGTACAGGGCACCAATTCGAGCACCTCTAGCCAGCACCATTGAACCTCTAGTCATCTTGTAGCCATTTCTAGAGAACGTAACTTGCACTCCGATATCATTCAGCATAATTACAGAAAGTAAGTTTCGAGCCAGACCTAGTAAATGCATTACATTATTGATTCCCTTTACTCTACCATCAGGGAATTGTATCCTGACTCTTCCATGACCAACAATCTCCAAAGTTGAATCACTTGCTAAATACACCTTTCCACTATCGTATTCTTCATACTTTGTGAACCACTCTCTATGAGATGTCATGTGGAACAATGCTCCAAAATCAATCAGCCAGACATCATCTGATGCCTAAGTAGCCAAGGCTGCAATAAAGGCGTCACCATCACTATGAGAAGAACCATTATCAGAAGATCCCTTCTTCTTTTTCTCCTCTTTACAATCCTTTCGGACATGACCAGGTTTTCCACAGTTCCAACACTTCACCTTGGACTTCTTTCCAGGAGACTTTGATCTCCCCTCTGATTTCGATTTGGACTCCGTTGTTCTTCTTCTTGCCTTTCTCCTTTGACCTTCCTCTGACAGCAAGAGCCTCCTTCACCATCTCATAAGACTTCCTTCTCATTTCTTCTAATAGCAAAGAACCAACAATATCTTCCATTTTGAAACTGGATGTTGTACTCCCAATAGCCATCACCAGATGATCCCAAGGGTCTGGCAAAGAACACAATATAAGCATACAACGATCCTCTTCTTCAGTCTTCAGACCAACAGATGTTAATTGAGCAAGTAGCATGTTAAATGCATTCAAATGATCAGCTACAGACCCTCCTTCCTGCATTCTCAAAGAGTACAACTTCTTCCTTAGGAACAACTTATTCACCAAGGACTTCCCCTGATAAATAGACGCCAATCTCTTCCACAAGGAAGATGCAGTCTTCTCTTCATGCACATTGAGAAGAATTGAGTCTGCCAAATAGAGCCTTATCAACCCCTTAGATTTCCTATCTGCAAGGTCCCATTCATCTTGCCTCATGCATGTAGGTTTAGTTCCAGACACAGCAATCCAAAGATCTCGATCAACTAAGAGATCCTCCATCTTGAGTTTCCACAACTCAAAGTTACTGCCATTGAATTTCTCTATTTCAATCTTACCAAATGTACTAGCCATCTTAATCTGTAATTAGAAATAAAAAACTCTACAAGAATCCCACTGAACAGAATTGACACAAAAAACCCAACGTACCCACAACGATAACACAACTGGCTAGGCTCTGATACCACTTGTAAGGAAAATTAGATGCGGAAAACAATTCTCCTAACGTCAATACCTCAGGAAAGAATGCAAATAGACTTTAAAATTCACAATTACAGTCCAACTAAGATACACTATGAAGAAAATAACAGAAATAGAGTATTTGACAATCACACAAGAACACTAGATATATGTGGGAAAACCCTTACGGGAGAAAAACCCACCACACCAAGAGAAATCACTTTGTATTACAGTAATTGAGTTTACATACAAATGACAGACTTATCTTTCTGGTGTCTATTTATAGCAGCATTCACAATTAACAATATTGCACAAGAACCTTTTCATTACAGTCCACAGAATAGAAATCATACACTGATACAGTCACTCAACAATCTATCGAACCAACCAACCAATTACAATCTGCAATCACAGAGTATATCTCTATTGTTCCATGCCTGTCGAGCTCCCTCACAGAACCATCACAACGAACCACATTCTAACTGTTCACATTCGGCTCCTCCTATTCGTCCACGAGATGCCACATCAGAAAGTCTTACTCAGTCAACAGAATTCACACTGTGTTGGCATCTCAGTGAGACACTAACAGTGTCTCACCGATGCCACATAGCCTTCATACCGATGTTGCCAAGAGTCACAGTTATCACCAAGACGTTCCATCAAGCTTCATGCGTTACACCGAGTCACCAAGCAGTCGCCCAGACCTATCGCATTCGCCAGGAGATCATAGCGAGTCACCAAATGCTATACCAAAGTCCCCAGACATACCGAGCACAAAGTAGAAGTTGGCAAGACTCACATCTTTCATTGAGAGTTCATACCAAGATAGAAAGGTTACCCCGAAGTGTTCATCAGTCACCAAGAGTCATTCCAAAGATCCCAAAAGGTGTTCCTGTCTGTGAGATCTTCAATGTTCGCTAAGACATCTTCCCAGGACCTTTGAGTTACCTCAATAGCCAACACTTGAGCCTCCATCAGTGAGACATTTCTCATCACTCAGACTTCATAACGAAACCTTAGTGTTACATCGATGACTCCCAAGTGTGTTCTCGTTGGCATGACTCTCATCTATGGCTAAGACCTCACACCATGATCTTTAGGTTACGACGAAGACGTCACATGTATTCCTATCGGAGAGACATTGGTTATTCGCTAAGACTTCATAACGCAACAAACATGTTACTTAGATGAACCCAAATGCATTCCCGAAACTCATGGTCGCCAAGAGTCTCCCCGATTAACAATTGAATGGCATGTCGGCCAAAGGACTCCATGTGATGAGAGGTCACACCGACTACTCTATGTCAAGCGATAGACACCACAGTGAAAGAATTCGGCAAGACATAAACTAGGTCACAACGACCTATTCAAAAAAAAATGAATCAAACTACTAGTCGATCAGACAATGAAGATGCAACACCGACTTGGCTCTAATGGAAGTTTCAGCCTATATTGTTTGAGGTGCATATTTCCAACAAAATCCCAATACCATGCTATGTGAGATTCAATACAATGTCATTTCCATGTTAAACATAAAAAAAATCCCAATACAATATCACTTTAAACATTGTTGCCAAATAAACATTTATCCCGATGATAATTTAAGATCATATGCAAAATGTGAAGGGCTCAATCAATAATAAAGACAAGTATTTGTGAATACCAATGCTAACCCAAATTCCAAGTATTCACCTTTGTATATCAACCAAGATGTATAAGAATGTGTGCTAGAAAACTTCACACAAGGTGAAGCACATCTTTTTAAATACCTTGTGAATATAAACAAATCTCATAACTAGATTTCAACATTACCTTCATCTATATATGCCTTATCAATGTCATGTAATCACTAAAATATGAACATTCCAAACAACCTATATGAAAGAATAACCCCATGTCATATATATAACCTTTACGCATGAATCCAACATGATCAGTAGCACAAAACAAAACTGAAAGTATCCAAAGCACTGTCCATAATGTACTAAATATGCCAAGATTGATTACAACAATAACCAAATGCACCAAGTACCATAGTGCCAATGAAAAGAGTGAACCAATGCCAACTGAATACCATAGTGCAGCCAACTGTCAAATTGTGCCACCAAATGCAAAATAAACAAACTGAGTATGCCAACTGAAATGTGAATAGTCAAAATTATCAAAGTGGATATGCCATGTAACCAATACCAAACATCATTGTAATCAATCTGTTTTGACATCAAGAACAAACTAATTTCAACTAGAACCAAACTTTGCATTGTGACTCTGAAGAACCAACCTTGATAGCAATGGAAATATTGAATTGTAACCTTGAAGAACCAACCTTGATAGCAATGGAAATATTGAAACCAACTTCTTATGAATTCCAATCAACAATGTAGCACCGCAACATCAAACCATTACTTTTTTCAACAACTTATATGCAAATCCATTCAATAACTTATGATGTAAGTCTGCCTCATACCTGTCTCCACAATGAATAATCTCATGATCACACCAATAACTTTTGACATCAATGAAAAAACATGTCAAAGACTAACAAACTCCCCCTTTGGCATTGATGTAAAAAAAAACTCTCTTCTTTCTCCCCCTTTTGACAACCTATGATAAAGGGATAAGTAGGCTCTCAAATAGCTCCCCCTCAAAACATGCTTCCTATCAAATGTCTACCATATGATGTACTGTGTACGCATGCCTACACACTACACATGCTCATCAAACAAACTTTTATTGGTCTCAAGTGTACATTTTTCATGTCCACCATCTTTGTACCATCTCTTGACTTCATCTATGTAACATGCATTAGAAAATAAGGATGACCTCCAGTTCATGGTATCACTGATTATTCATAATGCAACATTGAATTTCATAACAATGAGCCTGTCTCAATGACTGTCTTGAACTTTCCATGCAAAAAATAATATAGTCCTTTGTCTTGTCAACAAACAGATTGTCAACTCTATCTTGTCATATTAACATTGTACTCCTTGTGAAACACTATCTCATGCTAGGAAAATATATACGATCCAATTGAAATAGATCTTATCTTCTATCTTGTATCAACTTGAAAAAATGATCATCCCTAACAAGAATCTCTAACAATAACTTTTGGCATGACTCAATACATCACAAATACAACTAAATCACTATTAACCAGCTATGCTACAAGACCTTTGAGCATTTGAATGTATAAAGAGACTTGCTAAAGTTTGTACTGTGCTTTAAAGCTTTCACTACCCCTTATATTGACATCACAACAAAAAAACATTTCTACTCATTGTCACTTAGATTTAAAATGTAAAAATAATGACATTATATGATGGTAATTCATTGATCACCAAAAAAATCACTCCACACTGAAATAGCACCGAGAAAATAAGCAAACAAGATTGTCCAAGTAGTTGAATCCACCTTCTTTGTCATTTTAAACTCCATCTGCAATTTCACCTCACAAAAAAATGCTTTGACTGGCACTGATACTTTGAGTCATTGTTTCAAAGTAGCAAGCTTTGTTAATGATTAGCAACCACCACAAACTGACATTTTGCAAGGAATAGAACCACAAGTATCCAATTGAAACATCACCAAGAACATATGAGAGGCTTTGCACCAAGATGCTTCCAAGACAAACCATTACATCCAAAACTCAAGCATCCAAAATAAGATCTTTTAAAACAATGCGCAATGTCATTTCAAAAAATTCTAAAACTTGTCAACCACTAGACCAAGCAGGATAGGTAACCACTATATATAAAAAAACATTGGAAATATAATAGAGCAACAAAGTAGATCATTGCCCAAAATATATCACTATCTAGAAAGAAACAAGAACCAATAGCATATAATGATCTAGAGCACCAAAAGTGGAAAAACAAGTTGCCAAAGCAAACCAATGCATCATGACAATGCATTACCAATGCCCATTCCATCAACTTTCCAATTGTAAACACAATGTTACCAACATGAATAACCATGTACCAGGGCATCAACTATGAAAACATCAAAGAAATTATGAGCTTCTCCTCCAAAGTGAGATAACAAAGAAAACAAGATTCTCAAGAATCTCACTGTAAATCTCTTCCAAGCACAATTGTTAGAAAACATGATATTGTAAAACATATGTCATAATATCACAAGAATCTACACTTAAAGCACACTGTGTGAAAATGAAATCTCAAGATATTCTTACCAAATAGCCTTGATCCCCCATTATCACTTACTTGGAATGGACATCATAAGCATAAACAAGATCACATCACTGTTGTAGCAACATATCAGCACCGAATGAAGCAAAAAACTAAGATATCAAAGTATTATTTTATTGCTATCCAATCACTATTACTGTATCATACATATTTTCTCTATTGTAAAAGAAAACATTGTCACACTACTCATTGTCATTAAGCAATTGTTCACTACAGACATGACTGATTGCAAAAACAAATAACTAGAATGCATAAAATCTGAACAATGATGAGCATAAATCAAAGCACAAGTTTCATGATCAGAAAGCATCAAAATACAATTGTCACCACACACTGTCCAAGATATTTAGATGCCAAACAAGTAGATATTGCATTATACCAATACTATCAACATTTGAGACTTCTTATTTTGTCATAACTCATTCTTGACTTCATAGAGGTAAAACAAATGTTACCATACTAGACTCCCCCTGAGTCTTTGCTTCTTCTCAGGACCTGGATGGCATCACATGTTCAGGGAGTGCACAATGCACTTTCATGGATTCATCTTTATCACCAGATTGATTATTCTTTCTTCTCCAAATCATACATGATCCTTTCTCTTTATTGTCTAAGGTATCTGCCTATTGTTGCTTGGTCAAGGTATTTAACTTTTTGTTATGTCTAGATGACTTCAACAAATGATTTCTACAAGATTGAGCTCTATGTCCAAGATAGTTACATCTAAAACACATGATATTATGATCTGAACCAAAAGAATGATAACTCCTTCTAGGAATTATGTAATAACCTTCATTACAATTCTTATCATTCCACCAACAGTTAATTGCTACATGACCAAATTTGTGACAAATATAACATATAGTGCCACAATTCTGATTTGACGAACTATAATTATTTCTGACATACCTTTCACAATCTCTATCCCTATGTCCATAAACATGACATAAAACAGTAACCATGGAATTGGGAATAATTATACCTTGTTGATTGACATTTCCTGGTGGATGTGAAACCCGTGAATC
Organism: Sequoia sempervirens; assembly: GCA_007258455.2. NCBI lineage: Eukaryota > Viridiplantae > Streptophyta > Pinopsida > Cupressales > Cupressaceae > Sequoia > Sequoia sempervirens. Next base: position 215,816,401 of record VDFB02000002.1, on the reverse strand, counting down.
TATTAGCAACTTTTCTTTTTGTCTTTGAGACATGATTGTTCAAGTCCATTTTCTTCTTAGGAGTCTACCTAACCTTGAAAATTTGTCCATCTTTTGTTACAAATACTATTTCATGTTGAGACTCATCTTGAACTCTTGAACTTTTCCCTGTTTCATATCCTACTCCTCTAGGATCTTTAGAATGTTTTTTTCTACCAATAATCTTATACAATAGATTAGTACTATGATCAAATTTCTATTTTTTATCTAATTGAACCTTGACACTTTCAAGCTCTTTCCTTAATGCAACTACTTCTGCTTCAAGTTTTAGACATTCAATCTTTTTAACCTCCAAATTAGACCTTACAACATCTGCTATCCTCTTACATTCTTCAATTTCAATTTTCTGACTAATAATCATATCATCTTTAAGAGTTAGTTCTTTTAACAAGGAATCACTATCTGAACATTTCCTTAAAGAAGCAATCTCATTTTCTAGTTTAATACACAACTCATCCTTGTCTTTTAACTTGGCTTCCAATCCTTCTTCGGTCTTTTTCTTCTCAACCATTTGGGCTTTCAGAAATTCAATAATCTTTTTATCACCATTATGATCTTGTATTACAATTTTATTAACATTGAAAATTTCTTGTAGGCGTACCTTAAGATCCTGATTTTCTTTACTAAGCCTCTTAACTTCATCGAAAGCATCAAGCAGTTCTTCCTCCAAATCAACCTCAAATTCATCACCTTCATATTCCTTTTCACTTACTAAGTGAATTTCTTCTTCTCCAACTACATGGTCACATTTAGTATTAACGAGCAGGGGTATTGCTTGAGACAAAACTTCACTAGACTTGACACTCGTGTTTTTCTTCTGACTTTTGTTTCTTTTGCACTTACCCATACTACTCCTCTTATCAAGAACTTGGTTGAATTTAAATTAGTTAGGTTTATGTTAAAGTCTAGTTCTTTACACCAACATCAATCGAAATCAGATATGTTTTTACAAAACACATAGACTGTTCAAACAAACAAAAATACCTTCTCAAACTTGTGAAAATTTGACTTCCAAGACCAGAATCAATCCTAGGTATGAAACCTAATGCAAGACCCTATGCTCTAATACCAATTGTTGGAAGATGAATTACTCTGAGAGGGGGGGTGAACCAGAGTAATGTACAATTTTTTGAACTTTTAACTTCAAGAGAAAATCAAACAATGGCCTTGAGACAACTTTCTCTTAAATTGCAAGGTGAACTCTAACATATCAAATACATTTAGCAGAAAGACAGATTGATAAAAGACTTACATAACCATGTCAAAGCATGATATTGATTGTTCATGTAAAATTGATTGAACAATTTTGTTTATGCTTTATTTCCACAAGACTTCATGTATGTTTTGAACACTTTTATAACAGAATGAAATGCTTAGTCAAGTATCAAAGAATTGCATGAAATTGTATTGACAAATGATAGAATCAAAACATTAACATTTACACACATGGGCTGAAACACAAATGCACAGATTTCACCACATAGCACATTATTTTCCTAACTAGAAAAACTCTCATGGGGTATAAAAAACCACTCGAATAATTCCTTTTATTATTTAGAGCACCAACTCAATTAGGAGCACCAACTATTACAATTTAGGAGAACCAACTCCTTTTATCAATTCTAAATAATATCAATGATTCGGAGGGTTTCTCTGTTTCAATAAAACCTTTTACAAAAACTGACTCGTATACAAAATACCTTAAGAATTCAAAAGAAGATTAGATTCCTTAAAATATCAAATATATCAGTATAATGATCTTCCTTTCAATATTACATAGAAACATATTTTGCTTGATAACCTTTTTTTTCTCATCAAATCCTCATCACGGAGTAATGACAGAAAGCCATACATTTATATAATGAATGAATGTAAAAACCAGTTCTCATTTACAAAACCCATATCCAAAAAAAAACTCTTCAATTAACTAAGGTTTGTCTAAAACTGAAAAATGTAGTTAAATCATGACCCATAATGGGTTCAAAAGAATAACCAAGAAAATTCATTGAATAACCTCTAAACTGTGAAACCCTTGAGTAAAGAACTTGGGTTAAGCAAAAATGAAACTATTTTTCCACAAATCCTTAACCAAAATTAGTTATGCTTAAAAACAACACAAGATATTTCTAGACTTGAAGACCAATACTTGTCAAGGCGACCAAAAATATATTACCAAGTAGCAAAGAGAAGATCATAACTGCCTTAGTGAGGCTTACTAACTTCTAGCTCCAGCTCGCAAACCAATAGCAACCAAAATCCATGGCGGAAACAATTAGGGTTTCAAACCCTATGAAAAGCAAACTTCTTTCCTTTTTACCTTTTGCTTTCTAAGACTTTCGACAACTTTTCCCAAATTGATAATCATTTAAATTTCATGTGATGTCAACAACACATATGACAACTTTATTATTGTTGTCGACACATGAGTCGCTGTCCACATGACTTGTTTACCACATGAAGCCATAATGCATTTTGACTGACAATTCATCAAGTGTAAATGCCACGTAATGAAACAATGAACCCGATGTCACAATAACAAACCATGTGAAACACAAGAAGCCCAATACCATGCTATGTGAGATTCAATACAATGTCATTGCCATGTTAAAATTTAAAAAAAACTGATACAATATCACTTTAAACATTGTTTCCAAATAATCATTTACCCTGATGATAATTTAATATCATATGCAGAATGTGAAGTGCTCAATCAATAATAAAGAAAAGTTTTTTTGAAGACCAATGCTAAGCCAAAGTCCAAGTATTCACCTTTGTATATCAACCAAGATGTATAAGAATGTGTGCTAGAAAACTTCACACAAGGTGAAGCAGATCTTTTTAAATACCTTGTGAATACAAACAAATCTCATAACTGGATTTCAACATTACCTTCATCTGTATATGCCTTATCAATGTCATGTAATCATTGAAATCTGAACATGCCAAATAATTTGTATGAAAGAATAACCCCATGTGATATATATAACCTCTGCATGTGAATCCAACATGATCAGTACCACACAAAAAAATTGAAAGTATCCAAAGCACTGTCCACAAAGTACTGAATATGCCAAGAATAATTACAACAATAACCAAACCATAATGCCAACTGAATACCATAGTGCAACCAACTATCAAATAGTGTCACCAAATGTAAAATAAACCAATTGAGATGCGAATAGCCAAAAGTATCAAAGTGGCTATGCCATGTAACCAATACCAAACATCAATGTAATCAATTAGTTTTGACATCAAGAAAAAACAAATTTCAACTAGAACCAAACTTTGCATTGTGACTCTGAAGAACCAACCTTGATAGCAATGGAAATATTGAATTGTAACCTTGAAGAACCAACCTTGATAGCAATGGAAATATTGAAACCAACTTCTTATGAATTCCAATCAACATTGTAGCATCAAAACATCAAACCATTACTTTTTTCAACAACTTATATGCAGATCCATTCAATAACTTATGATGTAAGTCTTCCTCATACCTATCTCCACAATGACCAATCTCATGATCACACCAATAAATTTTGAAATCAATGACAAAACATGCCAAATACCAACATCATGAGATTGCGGTATTGCAGGGAACAGTTGCTACCTGTCATCCCGCAACAAGTCATTCATGGGATTGCGGTAGTGAGGGATATCCCGCTGTCCCATGACAGTCTATGAGGAGGCATGCGGTAGTGTGGGAGGAGTTCTAACTCACAACCCTGCGACAGTCAGATGAGGGGGTCGGCAGTATGGCGATAGGTTGTGGTATAGCTCGATGGCCGCGACCCCATGATGGTCAGGTGGAGATGACTACGGTGTGGCGGTAATCAATGGGATGTTTTCAAAGTTGGTGTGTTGGTATCAAAGAGACATAACATTATTGACAGGACAACAATGGGAGTCCCTTTGACATTATGATAGATGTATCGAGGTGACGGTTAAGATTGTCTGGCATGGAATTTGGAACGTTGATTTGTTGTTACGCCTATGAAGTTTCTACGAATGTTGTAGTGCATTTCGGAACAAAAAAGAGATTGAATTAAAAGGGGGTTGTGCTGCCGGATTTTTTCCAAATGGAACAGGATGTAAATCTCCATGTAAAGGCTTAGAGCCTGCATTGTATTGTAACTATTTTTTTTGTTGTTCAATAATACAATGGATCTATTCTTTTGAAGGGGGAATTTTTTACCCGAAAGGGTTTTCCCCACATAAATCTTCGTGTCCACATCTTATGTTCCATATTTCATGTTTAATGATTTTGTTCATTGAATCTGTTTAGTGCTTGTTGTTGGAACTGGTTGATCTTGAATGATCTTAAAATTGCATAAAATTTCCTCTAAGGATTAATGGTGTGAAATAAACTATGTCTGATTCCGCTTTATGGCATAATAGTACGTGTTTTTGAGGTTATCTGGAGAAACACAATTTACTAAAGGTATCTACTAATCTCAGATGTTTGTTCTGGGATGAACTAAATTTCCCTTCAATTGGTATCAGAGCTGGAGTTTCTGATTTGGGCTATTCCTTCTATGAAGATTTCTTAGTCTGGCAAGCTTGAGGAAATCCGAAGGAATTAGATGAAGATTGATCCTTTGGTGAGTGGAATTTGTTTTCTTTTTTGTTTTAGTTTCAGGAGACAACATGCAGCTTGAAGGATAGTGAAGACAGAGAAAATGGAGTTTGTCATATTGAAATGATGTGATATGAAGCTCTTAGTTGACAACAGAATAATCCTTATGTATGGGGTGAGATATTTTACTTTGTAGTTATGTTGCAGCAAAGCTTTCAAATTGGGTGTCTGTGTGAGAGGCTCCCTGATTATATGGAGAAGCTTGGGTGGTTTTCACCTATGGAGTAATGTGCTTATGTTGGGTGCTTTTTCCTCATATTAGAAGGAATAGTTTTTATTACCCTAATTAAATGTAGTCTATGGAGTTGATCATTGGATGATCTGCAAGCTTTTGTAGTAACTAGTCTCCCTCGAATGCATGTGCATGTTGGTGGTTGTGGAGTTGGCCTAAAATGGGCCTAGGATTTCCTAGACCTCTACTTTCCTAATGGATGTTTGTACTTGCATGGCTCAGATTCATGTTCTTTGGATTTGAGGGTTTAATGGATTTTTGTTAAAAATCTATGGTTATGCATATTCAAGATATTCCATTGTTCTGGTTTAACTATTATGGTTGTTTATAGACTTATGGGTCTTCCAGATGTTAAGTGGATGTGGATTTGCATGTGCGTTACAAAACACAGTGGTTTTGCAGGTTTACACAGTTAATCAAAACTTGTAATTTTGTAGATCTATAGATGAACTATTTTTCAAATTGTGTTTTCCCTTGGGGTATTTATGAATCTAAGATAGTTATAGGTTTTCATGTATGCTTCATGCATGTATTGAGGAGGTTTTCAGCTCTCTCGTTGAGGAAATGGTGATTTGATGGTGGTTGTGAAGTTGGGGTAATTTGTATTTTATAAGCTTCTGGACAACCTATTTCCTTTGAAGGTTTTGTAGTTTTCCTGTGTTCTAAAAGCTATGGGTTTGTGTAGATCTAGATTATTCATTTGTTCAAATGAAATATAAGTGATTTCTGATTACATGGAGATGATTTTTATAGGTTTTACATGTTAACCGAAATCTGTGGTTTGCAGATTTGTGGAAAATGTTGTGTTTAGACTCTTAGAGTTTTTTGGATGAGAACAATTGTAGTTTAGCAAGAATGCTTGTTATAGTTCATTGACTATGGTACTTAATAGTGGATTTGTTTGGAAAATCGGGTCTACTGGTGATCTGGTGTTTGATTCTTGAAATCTACATGTGTTATCTTCTTTGATATCTCATATTTGCATGCTTCAGCGTATGAGATCCACGAGTTATGCAATTTTTGGATTAGCTACCCATTAGCTACAGTGGGATGACTCGGAAGTGGACTGTTTATATCCACAAGGTTTAATTCTGTGTTGATGAATATTTCATTAGTTGGCCTTGTCTGTGGACACTTGTGCATTGGTGTAGTTTCTTTGAGATGAGAGGATCGATGATGTTGAGTACCTAGATAGTTGGTTATCGGGACTTGGAGCATGTGTATCATGATGTCATGAATAGCTTGGCTACATAGTTTTGTGTAAGCTTTTGACAGTGATGGTATTTTTGCTTGGTTTGGAGATCTTGGTGCCACTTGGTATTATTGTTAGATGGACATGTTGATGTGTGGACTTGGAGGATTTTTAGATTAGCAAATGTTCAGTCATGATACTTGGAGAGCTCAATTGTCACGGTTCAGTGGGAGCTTTAGCAATGGATCTTCTTTACTATTGTAGATGTTACTAGGAGGAGCCCTTAGATCTTGTTGTTGCAGAAGGGTGCTTTTGCATTTGTATGAACACAATTTGGAGATGGGTCATCTTCCTAATATTGAAGATGTGTAACATCTTGGAGCCATGTAGGACTCTTGGAGTCTTTCGTTGAGGTGTTGGTGGTGCTTGACAGGTTATGTTGGTTTAGAGTTTGTTTCGTTTTATGTCATGGTATACTCTTGATTGCGCATTAGAGTTTTGGCATGATACATTTCTCTTGCGACCACGTTATGTTCACTTGGAGCATGGGATCTCCTAAGGGGGATGGTAATATCATGATGTCATGATAAGTTCCTGATTTAGATGTTTGGAGCTTTGACAGTGGTCTAGTGATTCTTTGTGTTTTGGGTGCATTGGTCATATGCTTGAGAACTTCATGATAGTGCAATGATGCATTTAGATTTTAGCATGAGATGATTGTTTGTAGGTGCTTATGAATACATGGAGAATGAGGTGAGGCTATATTTCTCTTGAGATGAGAGAAGTGTTGTTGAGATTATTACTCGATTCAAGATTTCAACAGAATGTCCAAGAAGCCTACACCTTGGTTGGATGTGAGTTCAACAAAGATCTAAGAGGATAATTCTCTTGGAGGATTCATGATGGTTTGCATATCTTGGAGGAGTGTTCTCATACCCCACTCTTGGTCTACTCGGCAACTTATTGCTTGAGAGGTAATGCCCATTATTTCTCTCAAGTGCTTTATGATTTCTTTCACAGATACGGATCTTGAGCTATGTAGTTAGTTCTAGAGGATTCATTTGAGGGATGTTTGCAATGGTTATCTCCTTGTGCATTTGAGTTTATGATATCATTCATTGATGAGGACTATTAGGAGATGGTTTATGGGATGATTTCCTACGATGGGAAATGGAGTAGTTTGATCTTATTTGAGAAGCTTACATCCATGTAGTTACATGATACATATGTTATGTTTGATCTCTTGAGGTTGAATGGGGTTGGATGTTATTATGGATTTTCTCTTGGGGTTGTGAACGATATCTTACTTGACACATTTGGCATTTAGATGTGCATGTAGAAGGGCATGCTACATGTTTATGATTTGTAGATTTTTCTCTTTAGTCTAGTTCTTCTTCCTGTATGTTCAGATTCATATGACTTTATATGTGAGATTTCTATGTGGAGCTATGGTGATCACTAGTTTGTGGTCATGTGTTGTCACTTGGGTGATGACATGGAGGTTCTTGTATCTCTTTCTTTTGTCAATATGGAGAACATGGGAGAGTTGTGGAAGATTTTTGAGAGAGATATTTCTTACAACAGTTGGTTGTAGGATTTGCAGATCATTGTGGATGGTCCTTGGTACTGCATGGATACAATTTCTATGTGTTGTGATTGGTAGACTCGTTATTCCTTTTGATCTTTTCAGATTCAACATTACCCATCAAGTGGGAGTTCCTAGGTGTGTTTGGTCTTCTTCAACTGGTTGGCACATGGATCTTGTATTTGTAGTTGATGGGTTGGCTATGTAGGTGGTATGAGTCTATTGATGTGGATACCTTCGAGGTATGGGTGATTGGATGGATTAGCAGTTGTTGTGTGTGCTATTTTTAGTTGTGTAGGTTAGTTAGTTGGATGGGATCAATCAGTTTCCTAATTGTTGTTCTAGTTGATGTTCTATCTTGTTTTCTAGAGGATGACTTCATGGTTGTTTCCAGGTTGAAGCTTTGAAGTTGATGTTGTTCATTCTTTTGTATATCTTATGAGTACAATGGAGTGGTGGTAGTATTATGTATCCTTTCCTATTAGTTCGATCTGATACTTGTGTTCCTTAGATTGGTGCATATACACCATGGCTCGCTCCTTTCCTTTGGAAGATGGTTGGAATTGTGGCCTGAAATGGTGGACATCTTGGATGTTGTTGTAGGTGTCTTGAATTATACAGTGACATTGAGCATTGATTGGGAGCTAGTAAGTTCTTCGTCAAGTGGGAGAATGTTGAGAAAAAGTTGTCTCAAACTTACTGGTTAAAGCTCTCTAAAATCAGGAAAACATTTAGTCATGTCAAAGTCTTATACACTATAGTACCACAAAGGTCTAATCTAGGGCTGGCAAGTTGGCATTAAAAGTTCACTAAGTTTCTTCTCGCCATCCCACAATAGTTGATTCATGAGCTTGCGGTATTGCGGGGAAAAATTGCTACTTCCCATCCCGTAGCAAGTCGTTCATGGGCTTGCAATAGTGCGGGATATCTCGTTGTCTCACGACTATCTATGAGGATGCATGTGGTAGTGCAAGAGGAGTTATAATCTGTGACCCCATGACAGTGAGATGAAGGGGTCAGTGGTATGGCGGTAGGCTGCAGTATAGTGGCGGCCCGCTACCCCACGATGGTCGAGTGGAGATGACTGCGATTTGGTGGTAACTAATGCGATGTTTGTGAAGTTGGTGTGTTGGTATTAGAGAGACATAATGTTATCAACAAGATAGCAATGGGAGTCCCTTTGACATTATGATAGACATGTCAGGGTGTCGATTATGATTATATGTTATGGAAGTTGGAACGTCAGTTTCCTATAACGCCTGTGAAGTTTGTATGAATGTCGTAGTGCAGTTTGGAACAAAAAATTGAGAGATTGAATTCAAAGGGGGTTATGTTGCTAGATTTTCTCCAAATGCAACAAGATATAAATCTCCATGTAAAGGCTTAGAACCTGCATTGTATTGTAACTATTTTTTTTTTTTGCTAAATAATACAATGGATCTATGCTTTTCGAGGGTTGGGTTTTTTACCTAAAAGGGTTTTCCCCATGTAAATCTTTGTGTTCATGTCTTATGTTCCATCTTTCATGTTTAATGATTTTTTTCATTGAATCTGTTTAGTGCTTGTTGTTGGAACTGGTTGATCTTGAATAATCTTAAAATTGCGTAAACTTTCCTCTAAGGATTAATGGTGGGAAATAAATTATTTCTAATTATGCTTTATGGATAGCAGTACATGCTTTTGAGCTATCTAGAGAAACACAGTTTACTGAAGGTACCTACTAATCTCAGATCTTTGTTCTGGGATGAATCGAATTTCCCTACACCTCAAAAGGCATTTGTGAAGTCTTTAAATAAAACTGGCGCCTATATACATTTTGAAGATCATGTTTGGTGCACCAGTGGAGAGTGAAAGTTGTAGATGGGAGGTCAAGAGTTTGATCCCCATCAACTAATTTTTAATAAACAAGACAAACTCGAGCAACTGTAGGGGTGCCATGTGGCACCCAACCATAAGTCCACATGGCACCATTTAATTTTCCATTATGCCATGTGTCAAACTACCATTGGCCCACATCATCTACCTTGCCACATCATCTACCATGTGTCACCTTTTGAACTTGCCATGTGTTAGCACCAGAGACTGCCATGTAGATGGGAGGTCAGGAGTTTGACCCCCATCAACTAATTTTTAACAAACAAGACAAACTTGAGCAACTGTAGGGGTGCCATGTGGCACCCAACCATAAGTCCACATGGCACTATTTAATTTTCCATTATTCCATGTGTCAAACTACCATTGGCCCACATCATATGCCCTGCCACATCATCTTCCATGTGTCACCTTTTGAACCTGCCATGTGTCAGCACCAAAGACTGCCATGTCACCGTGTTGACATCATATTTTGCAAAACTTTGACCAGCCATAACTTTTGTATATGGACTCTGTTTGACGTGATTCAAGCGACATTAGAATTGTCTTGACGAGATCTTCGACATGATGTTTTCTTGAGCATTTGGAACAATTAATTTTTTTGGTAAAAAAATATCCACCTAGATCATTGTATTCTGACAACACTTTGCCGTTCTGAAAACCTACAAAAAAACTATACAAACCACTATCTCAAGGCTCCAATAGAGAATACCATAAATGATATCCCAAAACAACAAGCAAAACCACCTAGAAAACCCCACACCCTCCTTACTGAACAACCCGTAAACATGGCACAAAAATTAAATAATCACATGGCCTTCGCATGGGTGCCTAACCCATAGCCAATCAAAATTGGTCAATCTCAAGTGCTCCATAACTCACTAACGGATCCAATGGCTTCATGCAAAAGCATGCATGAACATGAAATTCTGGGCATACATCCATTCAAGAGCATGCAAAACATGCAAATAGCATGCAATGACATGCACAATAAAGTGGTCCCCGCTCACAAAGTTGGACGCTCAAAAGGAATATCCTCCCAAAATGCTCTTTAATCGTCACCATAATAGGTTCACCTCTTTGAATGCAATTACAATTTGTCATCGGAAAATAAATAATAATATTTTGTCCCTCATGTCCCTAGAACACTTTCCAAAGAACGTAGAGATACATAAATCATCTTAGGATAGTGTAGACACTTCAAAATGTCCTGAATGATACTACACACTTGAATTTGATCACTAACATCATTTCGTCCTAAATTTCATCCTCTTCTCGCGTATTTGATTAAATTAACCTAGTTATTTAATTAAATGCATTATTTTCATGTATTGATCTAATTAATCTAATTAGGTTAATGCATATCCTCTCACACTAACATTCCATCCTATTTAAATTAAATAAATCAAATTATCCAATTTAAACCCTAAGTCTTCTTATTTAATTAAATAACCCTAAACTATTTAATTAAATATCATATTGCATCCCCTTTTCATTAAATAAATCAATAATTTAATGAATATCCTCACATTCTTCATCTTGCACATTAAAATTTAGTTTTAATTACTAAATTTCTAATTTCCCTTACCATCCACTTGCATAGGGAATACTTTAAAGGAATATTCTCTAATTTGGCTCCAAAAAGGGAATGTTTTTTTTCAAACTGTTACCCCAAAATTTGAACCTTGAAAATTTCCAATTTTTTTGACCATTTACCTACATGCCTTTGAGTTTGCCAAATCATGAAAACAATTAAATTTCAAAATTTGTACAAGATGGTACAAATAACTCTTATGAAAATGTTTCTATCCTCATTCCATCCAGTCTAGCAAGATTTCACGTTCAAATCCTTTACTAATTGCGAGATTTAAAGCTTCACATTTTCCTCGCCACAATTTGCGAATCGAGTCAAATTTGATATTTTTGTTGCTAGAAGTCAAAACTTTTCTGGGTCCCTCTCTCCAACATTTAGTTGTTCTGTTGTCCAAATTTCGCACAAGTCAGAGTTGTTACGAGAAAGTTGTGAAGTTTTATGTCCTCAGTTGAAAGTGGATTCTTCAAAGTTTCAAATTTATCCTCAAAACAAATTTATGCTACGTTATGAGATTTAATATTATCAAAGCTAAAGGGATGGAAAGAGGCATTAGATAAAGGATGGTTATATTAACTCTCAACGCAGAGATTTTAGAATCCAATTATTTATAAAACAAGTGATTATAATGAAGTCGTGTTATTTCTAAGGCTCCAAGTACTTTAAAAGCACCGACAGATATGTATTATTCCTTTAAAGACTAGGAAATCTTATTTATTTGACGAGAATTATTGTATGGCCTACCAAAAGACCTTATAAAAATCATATTTTGATATGCCTTCATTGTTGTCGGGGGTTATGTTGGTTTTGAAACTTTATGTTCACTCGACTCCTCTTCATTGTCGGGAATTTTACAAGTTCTTAAACTCTTCTCTTCACCGACTAAAGGTTCGGGAATTTCAAAATTGTCTGACTCCCCGACAACGTTATGTCCACAATGGATTTGTTGAAAAGGCTTGAAGTTCTCAGGAGTCAGAGTGATTTTATCATCTTCTGCCATCGCCAAACTGGGAGCTTGGTTGCACCTGAGCTATTTGACAGGATTTATGTCGTATGGAATGAATAGAAAGGGCACACAAACCGCTTGACATAATGCATCTATTTTAGAACATGCACCAATATGAATTCGTTGAAAGAGCTAGTTCATTCCTCTACTTGTGCGATGGGTGCGAGAGTTCCTTTGATATAGTTCGAATGCCGCAAAGATCTATCATCTCATGGAATGTAGAACACTGGCGGATGCTTAGGATATTATTCTCATGGCTACATTGGCATAATGCGGTTACAGTAGTTAGTCCATGTATTTGCAGATCGCCTTCAAAATTCTAAACATATCATTACTACATGTTCTTTGAAGAAGCTTGGGAAAATGGGATTGCAATATGGTCCTTTCATTACCCAATGCTTATCGAAGTTGAGGTAATTTTCTTCCTTCTCAAATGGAAATTCAGAATCATTAGGACAAAAGAAGCTAGTTGTATGTGGAAGGATGTGCAACAATACCAGGGAACAAGAAAATATAGACAATGAGACATGTTGCAGAGGTATTAAAGAGGCAAAAGAAAGTGGATATCGCGTTGAATTCTTTCAGATGGCTCCAAGAGAACCTATCAATGTAACTAAAAACTCCTTGGGGATTCACTTTTCTTTGCTGGAAGAGAAACATATGATGTATCAGAGGACCACTCTCCACAAGAAAGTAAATTATCTCCAATGCGTGTAGGAACCCCTCTATCCAGTGATACTACCAGAAAGGAGAATGATGCTAGTTATTACATGGTTGATGAAAATTATAGGATTCTCGCAGCCTTTGCAAATAAAGACATAATGATGGGAGATGGTCATTTTGAAGTTAAGTGTAAGGAAGGGCCTTCTACCAATAATCCCAACCAACAAGATGCAGTTATGAGAGATGATCTGCAATGCCTCCATTGCCTAGTTTTATAAGATGCAATGAGTTTGTTGGAAAATGAGATAGAAAGTGGACAAGTATATGAATGGTTTGGTAATTAAAGGGACAAATTCTTTTATAAAAAATATGAAGATTCTTTCGGTGAAAAAGAGAATATTGATTCTTTGATTAATTTCAAGAAGCAGTTATGAAGTAGTTAGGAGATCGAAAGAAGAGGCCTTTAAAAAATCATCGAAGGCTATTATTTGGGGGATCTTTTTCAGCTATTCGGGAACATGGGAAGCAGAGGGGTAGTTTATGTTTTCACACAGTTTTTTTATGCAACAATTTAGTCTTTGAATTCATATTTTGTATTGGGGAAATAAGGAAATATGACCTAATCTTTGAGTTCAATAAAAAAAAATTATTACAAATGTCTTTGTGCCTTTGTGGTTATTCTTCGATATGATATTTTGCTACGTCAGATTGTGTTGATGTTTTATTTTCTAAATCTGTGATTTCAATATGAAATCATCTTTAGGAATGATCTATTGTTCACCTTTTCTTTTTTACCGATTGGGGTTGTGGGGTAGGTGAACTGTGAGTCATTTAACCTGCATCCTCTTCTTTTCAGTTTTAAAATTTTGCATCTATTTCATGGTTATGGAAGGATGTTAGTGTACCTTTCCTTCTTTCTAGTTAAAAGCATACCCAATATTTTCTATTCATTGCAAATCATTTGAAGGTAGCTGCACCTTGTAACATAAGCAAAGAGCACTTGCCACTATCATTGCAAGTGACTCAACTGTTGGTACTATTTGTTCTTCTTACTGAGCATTCTGAGTCATTTTATACATTCATTTTCGAAGGAAAAATCTATTTACTAATAGTTTTTTGGCGACTCCATTGGGGAATGAAGTGGTTGGTGCTTTGTTCTCTCAAAATTTTGAAGGTGCCTCCTCGAGGATGGAGGTTGGCGACTCTGTGTTTATAAAAAGTCTCTGTGATAGAAGAATTCCAGTGTTATGTCATGGCTTTGGTAGCATCCCAGCCATGGGGAACTCAAATTGGACCCTTGGCTTTTCCCCAATACTCAGCCTTGCCTAAAAGATCAAGAAAGAACTTTCCAAAGTTTGTTGGAGATAAAACACAAGATCCCGAAGATCATATCAAAGCATTCACAGTTTCTTGTGGGATTCTTGGAGTTCGAGAAGAAGATGTGTTTGTATGCCTATTTGTTGAAAGCCTCATTGGAGACATTGCATAATGGTTTCAAAATTTGGACTTATGGATGCATTACTAGCTAGGACAATTTGAAGGTGAGGTTTCTTGGAAGATTTAAGCCTGCAGTTGATACATAGACATTGTTGATTCATTTTTTTCCAAATAAAGAAGAAAGAAGGTGAATCTATTAGAGTTTGTGGAGAAATTTAATAGGACTTTGAAAAAGATTTCTCAAAATGAGTAGCCAAATGAAAGTATTCAGTTATGTGTATTTATTGCTGCCATGGACCCAGAAGTTAGTTTTCATTTGAAAAGAAGTATAGTACAAAATTTGGAGGTTGCACAAACAATGGCTGTTGAAATTGAGGATGATTTTATTTTTTCTGGGTTATTTAAAGAAAAGGAATGTATGAATGATTTTAATGAAAAAGTTTCAAATTCTGAAATAGCTTTAAATCGGAATTTTTATTCAGAAAGGAAACCTCTATTACAAAATAATCTTGTTAAAGAAAGAATCTCTCCTATATCCTCTCATCAAAATCTGACAGTACTTGATAAAGCAAGCATCCCAACACCTTTTGCTACAGGAATTTATTATTTACATGATGAAGATGAAAATTCAGAGCCTATCTTGACATGCATACAAACCAACAATATTGAACCATCCTGCAATTCATTAGTAGATTCTAATATTACTTTTATTCCTAGTTGGTGCTTGGATAGTTCAAAAGAAGACTTCTTATGTGGAGTTGAAGATGAAAATGGCCACATCACAGAAGTTGGGAAAGATGCATTCACTTGCAGCTCTAGTGACATAAAAGAAGGTATGAATACATCATCATTTGAAGCTCTCTCAATAGGAAGCATGAAGATTTTAAGAGATCATTTAATGCACTATATTTTCCTATGGGATTTTGCAAAGCTTCAAGAGTAAGAGATAATACTCTTTTTGAATTTTCTGATTCTTTTCAGGAAGATTTTATGAAGCCATTTATTTTTCCTTCTAATAATGATGTTGAACAAAATGAGTCTGCTTTTAATAAGTCTGGGATGAACCATCAAACTGAAGATGATATTTCATTTGAGGAAAAGGTTTTGCTCCAAGAAGATAAATTTCCAGCCAACATGAATGCAAAATTTGGGGAATTGGACAATGGTGAGATGAATAAATTAAAGGGTGTTTTTGGTGATAATGATGAGCCATGTATTCCTACAAGTATCCCATTTGAAGTCACAGAAACAATAAATCATGTACCAGAAATTTTTAATGAAGGATGGTTGTTTGGGCATGATTGTGTACTTACAAAATTCTTGTAATCTATCAGTTGGATGTCTCATACCACAATAGTTGCATGGTGGCGGTTACTCCCAGCCTCATTATGTAGCCACAATTCTCTTTTCTGCAGTGGGTCCTATTTCTCTCAGCGCGTGAATGGATTTGCATGAATATCGGGCTCTCTAGAGGTAGGGTATTATGACCATGTACATAGTAGAAGTTTTTGGTGTGCCAGTAGTGTAGTTTTCTTTCCTGTTTTGTCTAGTTTTGGTTTGCTCTGGCTCCTTGTGTTCCCCTACTATTTATTTTCACTCCCTACCCAATGGAAAAGGACTGGTCTGCCCCAAATATTTTGGAGTTCTTTGCATTTTCCACAAAATACAATCCCCAACTAGAGCCAATGTTATCCCAAAATTTGAAGCTTGAAATTTTTAAAATTTCCCGAGCATTTACCTACATGCCTTTGAGCTTGATAAATCATGAAAACAATTAAATTTAAAAATTTGTACAAGCTAGTAAAAATCCCTCTTATGAACATGTTTCTATCCTCATTCCATCCAGTCTTGCAAGATTTCACGTTCAAATACTTTATCGATTGCGAGATTTAAAGTTTCACATTTTCCTCACCGCAATTTGCAAATCGAGTCAAATTTGAGATTTTTGTCACTAGAAGTTAAAAAAAAATTGGGTTCCCCTCTCCAACATTTAATTGTTCCGTTGTCCAAATTTCATGCAAGTTGGAGCTGTTATGAGAAAGTTATGAGGTTTTATGTCCTGGGCTGAAAGTGGATTCTTCAAAGTTTCAAATTTATCCTCAAAACAAATTTATGCTACATTATATCAAAGCTAAAGGGATGGAAAGAGGCATTAGATAAAGGATGGTTATATTAACTCTCAACGTAGAGGTTTTAGAATCCAATTATTTATAAAACAAGTGATTATAATGAAGTCATGCTATTTCTAAGGCTCCAAGTACTTTAAAAGCATCGGTTGTATATGCATAAAATTGGTCATGTCTAATTAATCTTGGCATTTAATTAAATATTTATTATTTAATTAATTTCTCTAAAGTCCTTTACATATGATTAAATTTAATTAATTTAATTATATTGTTCATTCACTTTATTCTTCCACCTTAATTTAATAAATTCACTTTATTTAATTATTTCACATTCATATGTCTACTTAATTAATTAAATAAATACCCTTTATTTATCTTAATTAATTATCACCTTTTGAATTTACTTAAGTCTTTTGATTTAATTAAATTTAAATATTTTATTTCTCCTATTCAAATCTTTCTTCTAATTAATTAAATATTTTATTTAATTAATTTCATCTACATGTCATTTCCTAAAAATTTAATTAAATATCTTTATTTAATTAATGTCCTTCATATCTTTTCAAATCATAATTAAATATTTTATTTAATTATGAAATCTGGTATTCTTCAAATCTTAATTAAATGATTATTTAATTGGAAAAAATCTCCATGTCACTCATAAATAAATAATTGAATTTATAATTCATTATTTATCTTCTTAAATCTTTCCAAAATCCTCTAAAAAGATGATAATTAATGTCCATATATTTTCAAATCATAATTAAATATTTTATTTAATTATGAAATCTTTTATTCTTCAAATCTTAATTAAATGATTATTTAATTGAGAAAAATCTCCATGTCACTCATAAATAAATAATTGAATTTATAATTCATTATTTATCTTCTTAAATCTTTCCAAAATCCTCTAAAAAGATGATTTTTATCATCTCATCTTATCTCTTCCATGAAAGAGGAAACAAATCCCGCTTTATGTTTTTCTTCTATTTTTCTCTCAAGTCTTCTCCATCTTCGACCATTCAATCTACCAAGATTATCACAGTCGTTGATTGCATCATCCAATCACAATCCTTCAAAAGCTCTATAAATATGCCTGCATATCTAAGCATTTATTCTATTAGGCGATAGGCGATTAGAGAATAATTGCATTCAATTAGCATTTATTATTAGCATTAAGAGCATTCATAATCGTAGTTTCTTTATCAAGTAATCATAGCAATCTGTAATCATGAATCATTTAATCAGCATAATCATATCTTAGCATAGCATGCATCCATCATCTACAATCTCATTCTCTGGGAGGACTGTTTGTTGAGCCCGAAAAAATCTAAGAGCAACAGCTGGAATCAACAAAATCACTAGAGATAGAGGACGATAGGACAACATCAAGGACAAAAAACTGAGTTTGCACTTCTTTTATTTCATTTTTTGTTTTGATATAATGTTCTATCAATGTGTTTGATTTTCTTTAATCTGTTTTTAACTTGCACATTTAATCAATCACACACCGGAAGATATGTATTATTCCTTTAAAGACTGGGAGATCTTATTTATTTGATGAGAATTATTGTAAAATTATATTTTGATATGCCTTAATTGTTGTCAGGGGTTATGTTGGTTTTAAAACTTTATGTTTACCTGACTCCTCTTCATTGTCGAGAATTTTAAAAGTTCTTAAACTCTTCTCTTCACCGACTAAAGGTTCAGGAATTTCAAAATTTCCCAACTCCCGGACAACGCTATGTCCACAATGGATTTGTTGAAAAGCCTCAAAGTTCTTGGGAGTCAAAGTGCTTTTATCATCTTCTTCCATCACCAAACTGGCAGCTTGGTCAAATACACCATTTTCATTTCACTTATCATTTCAACTGCATTTCAAAATTTCTCGTGTGTTGAATCTGTGAGAACACAGTGCAAATGGGGAAAGCCAAAATTATAACTGCCATCAGGAAAGGGAAACACAAAGTGCCACCAAAATCCTTATTGTCGCCATCCACACCACAATGAACCAGACATCCATATTGCTACGAAGGCACAAAGTTGGCGTCCAACACCAAAATGTGCCACGCATGCAAAAACAAATCCATCACCATAGCAAACATTAACAACACCAAAAATTTCATCACCCACACATAGCAACTCTTAATTTACCAACCACCCCACCTTTACCAGTGCCCAAACCGTGATATATGCGCTCGCTCTGAGTCATTGCAAGAGGAGAGGAAACTTCGGCTTTCGCTTCATCCTTTTCTTTACCCAGTCAGTTTTCCCTCTTGGAGTTTTGGTTTCCAGTGGTGAGACAAATATTACCTCCTGACAAGGAGGTAGACCGTGACTCAAAAAAGCAAGGTATCAACAATAGTTGGAATCGGTCTTTGTTTCACTAGCAGACACACTTCTTGTGAGGTCAATGGGAAAGTTTTGACATCCAAAGGAGCCACACCCATAAGTTATCTACCTTTCTGCTCCAGTAGTAGACTGCACTGGCTGCTTGCCTTTGTCGTCTGCTTTCTCCGCAGTCACACTCTGGAATTGTAATCTTCGACTACACCTTGTGGGTGCAAGTTTAGACTTTCCAATAGGAATGTTGGCCTCCATGGTCAAGGCAGCTTGTGATACACTAGAACTAGGCTTTTGAGAGCTCAGGCGAGCAAACCTCCTCACCGGTTCACTCATCTTATCTGTCAATTGCTCAAACCTACCTTTCCTTAATCAAGAAAACGTCCAACTGCTAAGTGTGAATGACACGAATAGCAGCTATTCGTTCTATATTTATCATGTCAAGCGATGGAATCCACAATTAATGTTTAGCACACATGCATAACCTAGGCAACTCATTGGCAGATGTACTATCATCGTTTAATTCCCCATTTGAAAAGAAAGTCATAGACCATATTTCATGATTACCAACATTTGCATCTTCACATGAATTGAGATCAACTCAATCACTTTGCAAAAGGGTGGCCATTAATGAGAGCTGGTTGCACAAAGTAAAACGACCATCACGTGTTGTTCATCAACTTTGAATACAGGCCATCGATCTCCTATTGAGATGGCACATCAAGTGATCGGTCTTGTTTTGACCACCCCCGACTTCCAGTGGTGCTTCATTGAAGTATCTATGGCCAATAGTATTCATCCATCTCAGATGATATCTTCCTTGTCAATGGGTCCCATATATCTTGCAAACAGGAATGTTCAAGCCACATGTCGCAATCTCACTAACCCCGCGGCTCTTAACCAACCTCTATCTTCCCCCTGCAAGCCAACGAGGAATGGTGGAGATTCACCTTCTCCTTTGATCTTGGTCATCGGTCTAGAACCATGAGCTAGGAGCTCAGAAGTGGGGAGTGGGTCCC
Organism: Sequoia sempervirens; assembly: GCA_007258455.2. NCBI lineage: Eukaryota > Viridiplantae > Streptophyta > Pinopsida > Cupressales > Cupressaceae > Sequoia > Sequoia sempervirens. The sequence continues at coordinate 215,796,660 of VDFB02000002.1, read as the reverse complement.
ATGGTTGTACAGGGACACGCATCTGCTTTTCGCTGGCCTCGCTGCTTTTAACCTGCCGACACTTAACATTCGCGAGCTGGCGAGGTACGACCCAAATCTTATCCTAGATCTTTGAATCTTTAAACCTGCACTCCAAAAAATGTTAGCATTTAATGGACAAGACTTGGTTTAGCCGACGGTGATATGACCCTTAAAAGTGAGTGACTTAAGCTTAAGTCACTAGGGAAAAAATAAAACCCAACTTAGGGAACAAGTTAAAGTCGATGAAAAAATTGTTGACCAGTTCCTTGAGCTCGAAGGTTTGGTAACCCCACATGAAATTGTGGCTTAAAAGGTGACTTAAGGGATCAGTGATCGACAGAGCAGGTCAACTTGAAATTATAACGTTTGCATGCCTTTGTGAATAAAACCCTACTCATAAATGGGGAGAAGGGTTTAAAAATGAAGACCAACCCCATGGGGAAATGAGGGAATTCTACATAATTTCAGAAGCACCATCAACAGCTCATGCTTAGGGATGCATACCCCTGGCAGGTATGGTGAGGGAAAAATCTTTAGTTGAAGAAAACCAGGGTAGAAGACCAAAACCAAGGAACTCACCCGGACTAGGCAAGCAGACCCAACAGGAAGCAAACAAACCAGACCAGCATGTGTACACTACTGTACAGGACATACATTGTGGATTACTTGCACAAGATGGAGGCCCCAGGCCCCCAAAATTTCAGGGACAATTCTTCCATGTATCAAAGACTATGGTTTGTTTAGCCTGCAGTGAATTCATATGAGCATGGTGTAGTCCCAAGTTATTAGCATTACCTTGATCCACACTGCCTATAATACTTGAAGTAACATTTCCACATTTGTCCCTCTCATCTGCAAGTTCACCAAGCTGAAGCGAGAAGGTGAATCCTTCATACTCCACACTGTCATGAAATATACCATCATATTCCATTTTTCCATCAAACTTAAAAGCCTCATAAATGCTCTGGATCATACTGGGCCAGTCTTTAGTGAATTCAGGAAAGAAAGCATGACCAGGTCTATTGTCAACATGCTTTCCACCAATGCTAACCTCATAGGGTGAGAGAAGTTCCATAATCAAATCCATCAAATAGGGAGTGTCCGCAAAGAACTCTACTACAACTTCATATTTCCCTATATTACTTTCATGATTATCTATTTTTTTGGATTTCCCCTCACATGGGTGAACAAATGTTGCAATATTTGCAGGTTCTATAGAATCATCAAGTAATTCCTTCTTCTCAACACAAAACAATGTAGTTGGACTATTTATGCAATCACCTTGTGGAACATGGGTAATTGACACTTCATTTTTATTTTCAAGTACACAACCCTTCACCATAGGAAAATCAATGCAATCATGTACATCATCTTGGACATTCACACTGTACCTAAAGCTGATATCATATTTATGAGCTTCATCACCATGCAAATTGTTGTTACATTCAGGTTCTAGGGAATATGAGGCATACTTGTCTAGTAACATTTGTTCAGTCACATACTGATAGATACCTTCATTGGTATCTACATCTCCACATTCCCCATGCAATTGGGAACTCAACAAGTCAGAGGTGGCATCCTCATCAACACACCAATTGGTAGTACTTGTCAGATACTCATTGGAGGTTTTCTCAAAAGGAGGATTGCTCCTACACCAATAGGGATTCTCAATTGCAACCTCACAATCCAAGTTATCTTCATCAAATAAAATATTTTTCCATACATTAATTGGATGTATCTCATCATCTTTAAAATCAGGATGCCAACAATCCAGATCATTAGTGTACTCAAAATCAGTGCAATCACTTAAGGAACAAATAGAGACGGTCCCAACATCCTCCTCATTATTTTTGTTTGCAATAATTGACCCATATTCAGAGAACTCTTCACATGAGGAGAATTGCTCACTGCCTAAGAAGCATACACCTTCAAGGATATTAACATACCCCTTACTAGAAGCAAGGGATTTTGTCTCTACCTCATATGAAGAATCATATTCAACAGTAGATTGTTCAAATTCAATCTCCTCATCTTGGCTTCTCATTTGGACCATGTTACTGAGAACAAGTGTATTCCCTTCATTGAATAGTGCATGATGGTTGTTAGCTGAATCAACTTGTGAGGTTTGATCCTACATTTCTGGTGTTTTCTCACAGCTTATGAAATCCTTGGGAAGATAATTAGGCAACACCTCCTTGTTTTCATATTCTATCTCTTCATCCTCTTCACTGCTACTTGCATCTGCTTCTAGGTGGCTAGAGAAGTGACAACATTCAACATTCAATTGTTCTGAATTTGATGCTTCTCTTGGATCTAACAATATTAGCCTTTGATCTGCTTCAACATGGCATCCATTACCCCTATTCTAGGAAGTAAATAAGAGCTTACGACTATGCTCAATGCTTTCCACAACATTTATCCAATCTACTACTTGATCAAGGCCATGAGGCTTCTGATCTTCAGACCATTGGCTTTATCCTGATATATATGCCTCACAAAACAAATTGATGCACATTAGATCACTAGGCCTAAAACTCGTGGGTATCTCCATCAAAACATCTAAGAATCTTGAGTATAAGTCATAGGGAGACTCATTCGCATGCCTCTTTATTTCATGTAACTTCCTAATAGAAAAGGTTATATCAGACCTTCCCATCCTTCGATGGTGTGAAGTTGATGCTTGCTGACATTCTGCATTTCTTGGGGGTAAAGTGGATATGATATATTCTTGACAAACCCTTTTACCTTATGATCTACTTGGATTAGATCTTTGAACATTGCTTCTAGAATTATTACAAGCAATCACAGGTCCTCTCATCATTAAGTACCTCAAATTGTTTTCGATGTCAATAGAAATTTGATATGCCTGATGCACAGTTGTGGGGTCCTTGTCTCTCAGTAAGAAGCTCATTTTCTTGTCAAATGCTCCTAGATACACAATCAAACATCATGTATCACTTGGTCTTATATCTTCTGGAAATTCCCTAATTTCCTTTGCAAATCAGAGATTGAAAACATGAACTAACTCCCCTTCAGTTATATGGATTTCCATAAAAAAATTCCTTACCATACTACGATTCATCCTTTCACCGAATTGTTCAGCAAAGCTTGTCATGAACTAATTCCATGAAGTTATGGAACCCGCTGGAAAATATGAATACCAATCCCTGGCATCATCTTTCAAATATTGAACAAAAAGATTCATGACAACATCCTCATGATTCACCTCATAATCCCCCATAACATCCATGAATGTTTGCAGATGTTCAGAGGCTAATTCTTACCTTTTCCCTATGAATTTGGGAAAATATTTCCTAATATTTTGAGGAATCATGTTGGGGAAACCTCTAATGCCACTAAAAACCAAAGGCATATACCTTTCAATAATAAAATCCCTTTGAGGGCATGATATGGCTTCTTCACCCTGCATACTTGTACTTGATTCTTACAGGGTAATTCACTAAAAGGTAGTATTCAAAGGAATTGCATACTTCTCAAAATAATCATAGGCTTTACACATTAGAAGTATGAAGAACCATTATTATTCCCTGTCTTAATGAAAAATCATCTAATAGGGAATCATTTATGATCTGATGTCTTGATCCTTTCTCATAAACATATCTCAAACATAATAATACGCTTTTTGGATTTATGGATATATCTGGAAATATTTCTTCCTAACTGCAAATTCTACAAATCTAGAAATCTTCTACACAATTTGACTAGTTCTTCGGACAAAGTTGCCACCTCGTTTCACAGAGGAATAATCTTCAAGAGTAAATCTTGTTCAAGTTCTTCTCCAACAGCAGAGTCACACTTATATCCTTTGATCTTTGCTACACTATATCTTCTTCAGGTTTAAGAACTTCAATATTTGAACCAAATTCCGAATGGAAAATAATAATATGACTTTGTAACTAAGCAGTCTACACTTGGAGATTCAAATTTATCCCCAGCAGAGTCGTCATTCTGTTGGTTCTTTTTTCCAGTGCACCCAAGAAATCTCTAAGGGATAGCCAATTCCTATGCTTAAGACTCCAGAAATGACTTGCCAACTAACAAGATCTAGTCAATGACTAATATCTTATGCACTTTAGGCTCTATGGGGCCAAGGAGGGTGTTCCTATTGTGTTCATTTTAAAATATGATTTATATAACACATCACTTTCATAGATCAATTTGAATGAAGGATAATTTCTCAACAATTACTATGAAATTGGCTTGTTTCTAACTAACCTACTACCCATTCATCAAAAGGTATCCCTCATGGTAATTAAAACAAACTTGTATAGAGATTAATGAGTTTAAAGTGAATTGAAACCCTGACTTTAGGTCGGTCATCAAACAACTGTTTGATTAACCCTTTAGGTGAATCATTAAGAAATAGATCAATGCCTTATCTATTGGGCAATGGAGTCACACATACAAGAACTAGTAATGCAGAAATGACCCTAGAGTTTAATGGAATGGACTACTCTCACAATAACTTTGCATCATGAAGCTCACTCTTTCTGATACATAACTACGTATCAAATTCTTTACAAATAAATGTGAATTCATGACCCCATTTAAGTATTTTAATTGATTTCTTGAATCAAAGCAGGAATAGAGACATACATTTGAACAGATGCTCAAAGAAGAATGAAAACACCATTAACATTTCATTTGAAATTCACATAAACTTGCAAAAGGAGAGAAAACATATTAGAATTATACGTTTATTCATCTTTATAAGTCATGTCTGCATAACAATTTAAGATAACTTGCACAAGTTCTTCCATAGACTCAAAACAAACTCGCTATTCTATTCCTATAATTATACCTGCGAACCTAGTGTTTTTATCCTAATCTAAGTATGCAAACTAACTAAATTAGAATTTGAAGCAAAACATCACCTCAAATGATTAGCCTAAGGAAGAAAACACAAAAGAAAGATAACAAAGCTAGTGATTATACCTTTTGTGTGTCGATCTCCTTGGTTGTCCCTTGATGTGGTTGATTTGTGTGCTCCATGGATGGTTGTGAAATGAAGGGTGGATGCAAGATAATGAAGACTTGATGAAGCTATAATGGAAAATGCACTTGAACTTGGATGCTAATGCAAGGAATAATGCTATAAAATGGCTTGATAATTTGGTATTATAAGGGTGCAAAATGACTAAGTTATATAAAATGCATTACCAGCAAACTATATTAAAGGATGTGAAATCGTGAGATAGCATCAATCTGGGGCGTCCATAGCATACTACACCTAATCCCAACCCTTAAGTGGAACAAGAATGGTTGAAGATCCGTAAGTGGCCAAGTAGGTGAATATGTGTCATGGTGTTCTCAGTTTTTTGTCATTAAGAACCTTGTTTAAATAGTGGCCAACTTTATCCATCCAAAGAATTCTTTAAAGTGGTGCATTGGAACTTAGATTCCAAGAAGTTAGTTTCCATGTCAATTTTGGTTGAAGTGTAGAGGTTAAGAGTTCATTCTTAACATACCTCTACACTCTTTCCTCAATTGCATGTAAAATCATCTCTTCTCCTACGAAGGGCATGAGGCAATCCCACCAAGAAGAACGTACCCAATTGGGCTAGGGATATTATATTGCTTGTGAGTCAATTTAACACATTGTTTGGTTCCAAAACAATTCAAACACACATCAACATGATTCATCAAACTTTAAACCCTTTGGATTAAGTATGGATACCTTTTGAAGAGTCCTAATATTACTGCTTGTCCCTAAATATTTTATCCTTAGAGGCTTCTAAATTTTAGGCTTATATCTAAATCCACACTTTCCAAAGTTAACATAGGGAACTATGGCTTTAGCTTCATGATTTTCACATAATGGATTTTGTGAAATGAAGGTTGCTTTGACATAGACATCTTTCTAGTTTGAACATTAATTAAAAATTTCTTGACGTGGTAATGAAACAATCTCACTTAAGCAAAGATTAAATCAAATGAATAACCCACATTAATGTATGTTCACATGTTGACTTCCCAAACACAAGAAAATTTGAGACAAGGAAAGTATTGCAAAACATTGAGTCTGAATTCTATGGTCCAAATCATTGAGTTCTATTGTCTAAATCATTGGGTTCTATTTCAAAAATCATTGAGTTCTATTTTACCAAAATCATTGAGTTCTTAGGGTTGTATCACTTTAGAGGTATAGCATGTTTCTCACTACTTTGGTCTTGCAAAACAAAGGTTCACTTTGCGTTAACATTTTGGGTCAAACATTTCATCCACCTTCACCATATTTACATTTCATTTCACCAAACAACTTTAGAAACTTTTGGGCACACCAACACTTTGGACTTAGACATTGATCAAACCAATCCCCTAACTTAGCTATGTTGTGTGTGAAATGGATCATTTTCCATGCACTTAGTTGAGTAGGTTATCACATTTTGTGGACAATTCTATCTTAAAGGTCACAAGTCTACCTTAAAAATTTACAAGTTCATTAACACCTTTCATCCAAGACATCAAAACATTGGCTCCTTTTGTCTAAAAGTGTTGTCCAAAAGTTTAGAAAGTTCATCCCCCATATCATTCACCCTTTTCATCATCCACTCACACCATTGGTCCAAAACAACTTAGAGGGTCCCTTTTACCAAAATTTGAGTCAACTAGAGAGTTTCAAAATTATAAATCTCAACACACCTCTCCCATAGTTGACCCACAATTTATGGTTACAACAAGATCACATCACAAGAGAATCATGGAACAAACCAAAGTTACATCTACCACAAGTGATCCAAACCCCCAAGAATTTGATCCAAGGAGCCATTCTACCCCCTCACAACAACCACCAAATCCCTTAAGGTATGAGGTGGAAGATGTCACAAACAACCCACTTGAGCTAACTAAGGACAAACTCCTTGAGTATAAACAAGATCATCAAACCTTAGAAAACGTGGCTCCCACTTTTCTTGCACAAACCTTGACACAAGGGTTAACCCAATCCACGAATCACCCAACTCCACCCTTTGTGCCAATTCAAACATTAACTCCTAGTCTAGCAACTAGGATTTCCACCGATTTTGGTCACACTCTCCCTTTGGAAGGAAACACACTTTTGGGTACTCAAAACACCAACCTTCCTCCAAACACAACTTGGACACCAACATTTGGTGCCCTAACGCATTCTTACACCACCATTCCAGAGCATCCCCTACATCCATACAAACCACTTACATTCCATGACACCACGACAGCCTCGACATTTCAAGCGCAACCATCTTCATCCATCATCACGAATACCCAAAGTGTGCCCAACGTTACACAAGGAAATGTGAACCAAGTACCTCAAGTAGGACAACAAGGGAAAGTTAACACTCTCACACAAGGTCAACCCTTGACAAGTGGTTCCAACAACCTCATTAACACATCAAAACAAGTGGTTACCCAAACTACTCAAGTCAATCCACCATCCACATCAGCCCCATCTATTGTCAATCCAAATCAGAACAACACATTGATCACAAACACCATCAACCAAGGTAATGCTTTGGTCCCACATCAAACACAACAAGGGAACCCGCAACACATCGGCCAAGGGAACCCTTCTAATCAATTGACCCAAGGTCAAAATGTGACATTGACATCGCAATACCAAATGGCGCCATCATCATCTTTACCATTGGTCCCCAAAATCATGCAAAATCAAATGGGGTCCCAAACTTACATTCCTCCTTCCCAATCAACAATCTTACAAGGAATGATAGCACAAAACAACCCGCAACCATCTCAAATCAATCAACAACCTATGATCACCCAAAATCCATCCCAACATGAAAACACTTCCACATTGCAAGCACAACAAGCTCACACTCTAGCATTGCAACAAGCACAAAAAGCTTATCAACAAGCGTTGCAACAACAACAAGCCCAAGCACAAGCCTTACAACAACAAGCCCAACAAAAAGCCTTAATCACACAACAACAACAAGCCCAATAAGCCTTGATCGCCCAACAACAACAAGCTTTGCTAGCACAACAATACGCCCAACCACAACAAGTGTTTGTGCAACAACAACAAGGGATATTATAATCCCCTAAAAAACATCAATTTGAATACATTAGGAGAAAATACACCCCTACCACCATCACCTTCACAATATCAAACTCCACCCTACACACCATACAACAACCCATCATATCAAAATCCTACTTATAATTCATCCACCATCCCACAATACACACCATATGCTCCACCAAATCCAAAAGACGATATGTCATCGCAGCTCAAGGCGCTCACACAACATATCCAAGACATTCAAATGGGAAAAACAAAGAAGCTACATACGCAACAAAACTTGTGTCCATACCCATTCGATAGAAACATCACTATGGTACCTTTCCCACCCGATTTTGAGATCCCTAAGTTTGATAAATACAAAGGGAGGGGAAATCCTGCATATCACATCAAAGAATTCCACATCATGTGTATGGACGTTGCCTATAATGATTCCTACTTAATGCGCCTCTTCCCACAAATTTTGGTGCGTCCCGCAATCGATTGGTTCTCATAGTTACCTTTAGGCATAAAAACCTTCCAAGAAATCATCGATAGATTCATAGATCATTTCTCCTTTAACCTAGACATGGATGTAAGCTTAGAAGAGTTCTACACTCTCAAGAAAAAAAAAGGGTAATCCTTTGCTAATTTCTTACAAAGGTGGAGACAAAGAGCTAGTAAGAGCAAGTGGCCCATTCCTGAAGAACAAGTAGGAATTATCATTGCTAATGTTGAAGGGGAGCTATCCTTCCAATTAAAGACACAATGTGTTACCACTTATGATGAGCTTATCCCTAGGGCCCTCAGCATCGAGAGAGCCCCAATCTCACAAGGAAACACACAAGCATATAAAGATAACCACACATCTACTAGTTCAAATGACAAACCTCGTGTGTGGGCTAAGAACAAGAACATGACAAATGATGGCATTGTTGATGCTAATTTTTTCATAAGTGCTCATCGACAAAACACCAACCCACCAACCAACACACAACAAACTGTTCACCAAACCACACCACCACCACAGGATAACCAAATCAATAACAACAACACTCAACAAAGAGGACTCCCCAATAGAAACAACTACCCAAAATGCAAATACACACCATTGGGGGAACCTATTGAATTTGTCATGCAGAAATGGGTAGAATCCAACTTGATTACGCTCCCCAATTTCCAAAACTATCAGGAACCTTAAGATAAACCACCTTAGTATAATGAAAAGGATCTTTGTGACTTTCACAAAATCAAAGGACATAAAAACGTCAAACTATATGAAGCTGAAGAACATTATCCAAAACCTCATCAAAAATGGTGACATAACTATCAAACTACTAGCAGGTAATCATGACCTCAAGATATTCAAGAATCCAATGCCAGATCACAACAAAGGGAATGATAATGGAAAAGGGAAAAATTGCATTAACATGCAACATGTCTATTCCAATGTGGTCACCTCTTGTGACAACGTTGTAGCATTCATCACCATCAAAGGACCTAGTGTGGAGTGTGGAGTCACCACATGACGTGGCAAGGTTACAATCCAAGGAGCTTCATCTCAACCTAGGACACAACCTACATTGCCAACGTTAAACCCTAGTAAATACAGTCTCCTAGATCAATTAAAGAAAACCCCTACACAAATCTTTATTCATGAACTATTGAAGTTATCTCCCACACATAGAGATATACTAGAAAAGGCTTTGTAAGCTTCATCTGTCCCTGAGAATATTGATACAGAGTAGTTTCAAGCTATGGTAGGGCATATCACTACCCCTCATCTTCTCACCTTCACAAAACAAGACCTACCAACGCAGCCATCCCATAATTGTGCTTTGCACCTTGAGGTCATTGTTCATTAAAATAAAGTTAAAAGAGTCTTAATAGATGGAGGTGTTGGTCTCAACATTTGCACCCTTCAGCTAGTCAAGAACTTGGGTTTTTTAGAGGATGGTACTGAAAAAACAAAGAGTACAACCATAAGAGCATATGACAATCAAGAATGAGTGTCGTAAGGCATCATCAAGCTACCCATCCAAGTGGGACCCATCATTGTTGACAATACATGCCAAGTGCTAGATCTTGACCTCCCCTACACCATCCTGATTGGTCAACCATGGATTCATGCCATGCAAGTTGTAGCTTCCACTTATCACCAATGTGTCAAGTTTCCTTTTAAGGATAAAGAGGTGACTATCCATGGAGATCCTGAGCCTTTCTACTATTTCAAGAACCTTGAGGCTAAGTTCTACAAGATCCCCCAAATACCAAAGAATGACGAAGGGCCTACACCCTCCTCATTTGTTGACCCTTCTTCTCTTACATATACCTCAGAAACCAAAACACCCATTGTGTAGACTATACTCGATATCAAGGCAGTTATCAAGGATAATTGTTGTGGAGATTATAACCTAAGGAAGGACAATTTTGTGTTGGGTGTGTTACCTCTTTCCCCCAAATCTCATGGAAAACCCACGCCTATCAACAAAGTGAATGAAACGTTAAAACTTGCATCTACCACCTTCACCAAGTGAGGGGACTTGAACAAAGAGGATGCCAATGAGGAAGATGTATCTAAATTGCTCTATCAAGACAACCTACCCATGCTCGTTCTTCCCATGGAAGATGATAATAAAGGTTTACAACTAATGATGGGATGGGGGTACAACAAGAATGAAAAGCTAGGACAAAATGACAATGTTTTGCTAGAACCCACTATTCCTGAGAGACGTTCAAAGAATCTTGGCTTAGGATGTACTACTAGCAAGGTTACCCTTATTGGCAAAGGTACTTCTACTAAACGGGCTGAGGCTTCCTCTTGGTTACCAATATCACATGATACTACCCTAGATGACTTCCCCCTTGACATGGTTGACTTATTTGAGAATAACTCTCTTCATGACATCCACAACATCTTTCACCCCAAATGGCCAAACCACTTAATAAGCTTAGTATACCCTCAACTCATCGACCGGGACCAACGAGGACCACCAATTCTAGATATATTTGAAAATGATGAAGCAGTCTCAGAATTCATGGGACTCCGTGACAACTTACCATGTGGGGATCACAAAGCAAGATTTGATATAGAGCTAGTCACATGCGTACTATGGGGAGACGATTGAATCTTTCAATCACAAAATTGATGACATGAGAATAACATGCAGATCTTTAAGTGAAAACCACACCGTGTGGCACTTTCAAATTATAAAATAGTAAAAACAAAGAACACATCTAATGGTGAAAACCTCTCAAGGCGCCCAAGGATGAGGGATTCAAACCAATAGAATAATATTTGCAATTTGTATCCTAGTGGCACAAATCTGACCAGGAGAGTCATACATATGGGGTCTGAGGCCTCTTTTGTTTCCTTTTGATTTGGTTTATTATTGTTGTCTAGTTTCATGGGGGGCGGTAGTAGGAAGCATTGTCCACTTCCTTTTAATTTGGTTTATTACTATGAATTAGTTTCATGGAGGGCAGTAGGTAACATAGATACTTTCATTCCATATTTTATATATAGAATATGGTGAAGACTTTATGCAAAGTCCACATTGTAGATGAAAATAAAACTCAATTCACATGTTTTAGATGGTTGGATTGAAACCCCATTCGATGTGGAAGCAACCAATAGATATGTGAAACATAATAGAAGGTGAAAGACAAAATTATAGCATACCTTTTTGCTACAATCTTATAACCTCTTGTATGTTTGTTTTCTGTTGATGGACGGCTCTTGTATTTGTTTAGTTTGACTAGCTTCTTGGCTGGCCATGTACTCCAGCTACTTCTAGTAGCTCCATTCTTGTAAATTCTTTTGCTTTGTTCAATAAATAAAAAAATCTTATAACCTCAACTTATGATCAGATTAAGTCACCGAAATAACATAGAAAAAAAGAAAACTTTCCAGTGGAAGAAAGCTCCAGCATGTAGCAACTACTTTGCTACAATCTTATAATCTCCACTTAAAATCAGATCAATTCACTCAAATAAGGTAGACAAGAAAATTTCTAAGGCAAGAAAGCTCCAGCATATGTTTGGAATAATAGTTGGAATATAGCATTATTTAAGTCAATTTTAGAGTTTTTGTTGGCTAACATGTTCACATAAAAAGCAGTGACCAATATTAAATGCTTATTTTCCTCAGCTTTAACCAGGAAACTTAGAAATTGACTTGTCATTGCCATCCATGATCAATCCCAAAAATAACAACACTAAATCTTCATCCTAGTTGACTGCCACAGCCTTTCATGATCAATCACAAAGACAACATGGCACTAGATCTCCATTCTAGTTGACTGAATGTACTTTGACAAAGTTGAAAATTAGTATTTGTTTTACAGGGATGAGTAGGAGAAGAACAAAATTTCCATATTACCCGTGTGCTATGGGTTATAATTTTGAAAATGTAATAGAACAAATTATCAAAGCATACAAATTGAAATTTGTTTTGACCTTTGAAATTTAGTGCGGCAAAAGTTGCTTTGGACCATGTAATGAAAATTACAATTAAATTACTTCCCTTAATCACTCTATTATAGGAGTAATATGCTATTGATTCCATGAGCTTACTTTGAAATATAATCATCAAAGAAGATGAATCCACTTTCAGCTCAGCTACAGGTATACTAGATAAGTAGGCAACCAAGCAAATATCAAAACTAAAGCAACAAAACTGTTAAAATGTAAAATAGCCTTATATTAAAATGAAAACTTGAACGGAGGCATGGACTCTACAATGCATATGATCTCAGAATATTATTTGACATCTCAAGAGATTCTTTTTTAGTTAAGGCAGAACAATACTACTATAGCATGATTGATTTCATGTCACAAGTCATGAAATCAACGCTTATTGTCATCTTGAACACTAGAGGAACTATGTGGTCATCACCATCACACCAAAGTGTGCTTACTTAATTGAACTAGTACAGTTGCTTCTAGCCCTGACCACCTCCATATAATTATGTGAATATCAACTCAAACTGTTGTTTCTTCCTCCGCTGTCCATGCCCTTCCAATAGTGCTTATCTAATAGTAAGTTACTTATTTTTCTCAATATCAAGGTTCTGTTACTCCTTTCCATCAGCAGCACGAAGGGAACCGAGTTGAACAGGGGCTTGAGTGCCAACCACCTTAGAAGATCCATAGATGGAAAGATCAACGCCCTGCGCCTTTTCCTTTTCAATTTGTTCCTTGATCCAGAAGTATGTGATCCTAAGGCCATCCTGTCAATACAAATAGGAAACATAACTGCATTTTCTAATAGTTTACAGATACACCTGCAAGTTGCTTTGTTGCATATTATAACGATCTAAATATTTACTTTCATAATTGATCTAGAACTTTACCTTCAATCTCATAGTTGGAGCCCAGCCCAACTTTTCTTTTATCAATGTATTGTCAGAATTCCGACCACGCACTCCCTCTGGCCCAGGAATGTGATGAATTGTTAACGCTTTGTCCTCAAAACTTAGAACCATTTCAGCCATCTCATTCATGCTAACCATTTCATCACTACCAATATTGACTGGCTCTCTGAAGTCGGATTTTGTCAACCTGGAAATTATGCCACCATGAAAGATTCCATAATCATTTAGAACAAAAGAAACTATCTGATAACACAAAATTAGACAGAACAAATGGGTCCAACACTCAAGTTGAAAGAAGTATGACTCAAGTACCTCAATACACCCTCAACACATTCGTCAATGAATGTAAATGAGCGTGTTTGCTTGCCATCACCCCACATCTCAAAAATATGAGTGGATGTTAGTGCCTTCCTGCAAAAAGCAGCAGGTGCCTTCTCCCGCCCACCTGTTGGCAAGATAATCACAATAATGAGCATTATTCCACAATCCACCATAGCAACCACAACGATCAAAGTTAGTCACTTCTATAACTCACCCTTCCATGTGCCAAAGGGACCATAAATGTTGTGGAAACGTCCAATCCTACATTCAATACCGAAGTCCTTGGTGTAGTGTTTGCATAATTCTTCAGTGGCAAGCTTTTCCAAGCCATAGGCATCTTGAGGCTAGAAACCAACAGATCTAGCAGTTAGTAACCAGTTTTATACGAATTCTGCTATAAATTCCAAATTCCATTTTAACTGGTACATCATGGGTTCTCTCTTGAGACAGCATGATACATCTAGCAACTACTGGACGCTATTTGCAAACCACTAATTTTAAAAACAGCTCCTATTAGATTATATCACTATTCCTGACTACAGATACCTCGTTCTCTGTCAGTTCCAAATTCGGTATAATGTAGCCTTATGGAAAATAGAGATGTCGACCTTCCTTGTTTGGGCTGTCCAATGGAGGTTTGATGAATTAGCTAGCTTCTAGGATAAGGATTACTGTTGCAAGGGAAGGAGGAGCACTCCCCAACAATTTCACCTAATAATAAACAAACTACAGAGGTCTTGATGTACTGTCTGAAGGGTAACAAGTTAAAACTGGGCACTCCCCTCTCCTGCTGGGATGGCTCACTACTATTCATCATTTGTTGAAAATGGAGTCGTCGAACTTCCTTGATTGGGCAGCTTGATAAAAGTGTGAAGAGTTTGGTTACCTTCTAGGAGAAGAATTACAATTGTGAGGTTGGTAGGTGCCGTCCCCAATAATTTCACCAAATGATAAAAACAACTAGAGACACTGATGTCTTGTTAGAAATAGGGAACAAGAAATTAAAATCAGGGCCTGCCCTGCTGCAGTGGCTCACTACTATTCACTATTTAAATTAACAAATGGGTAAGGAGTAAGGACAGAGTCATATACCACTGACCATCTATGCCTGTCATCAAATCTACCTTGTTCTCTGCATAAATTCTAAGTCTACAACCTTGCACTGCATTCTCTATACAGATTCTAGTCCTAAAGCCTTGGACTTCTAGTCCAGAATTTGACATGGTTCAACTTCAATCAATACTACTTGTATGCAACTTCAATTGTAATTTGTAACAGACTCCATACCTCAGCTGGCCAAGCATCAGACTCCTTCAAGCTCACGTTTGTCTCCAATTGCTTAAACTCCGGGTAGATGCATGCACTTGAAGCATAGAAAAACCTGCAAAGTAGTCTTAGTTTATTAAAGAGACAGTTTAAATAATTTTGGAAGATATCAACTTCAGAAATCAGCATCAATCAAAGATAATTGTACCCACAACTTCACAGAGCTCAGATCAGCATTAGTCGAAGATAATTGTACCCACAAATTCACACAAAATCATATAAATTAGATTGGTCACTCACATCCTAATGCTTTTGTTTTTACCAATCTAAAGCTATTTACTAATTTATTGTACAATGGTTACTTTTCACATACTTCATCATAGAGTAACAACAATAGCAAAGAAATTAAACAACAGAAAATGTAAACTAACAACAATAGCAAGAAATAAATAACAAACAATGTCAATTGACTCAGTTAGTTTGGCTAGTTTGGCTGTTATAAAGCGTACTAGGGTTCTGCACCAGCGTAATGCTAGGTCATTATGTGTAAAAGGGGTGAAGCTGGGTAAGAGAAATAGACAGATTAAGGAATAAGAAAGTATGGTTATTCTTGCAACCCCTTAGGAGATTGTTTCAATAAAAGCATCCCGTGAAATTCAGACAGACAGAACAGTCCAAATTGAAATAGAACGATTTCCAAAGAAAACCAAGGCCTAACCTCTTCACACCATTGATTCGGGCAGCTTCAAGCATGTTAAAGCTGATCATGGTGTTGTTGTACATGATAACAGAGTGATTGGACTGAATAAATCCCATGCCGCCCATATCTGCAGCTAAGTTGAAAACATGATCAACACCCTTCGTAACAGCCAAACAATTATCCATAACTCTGAGATCCACCAGATGGAATTCATTGCAGAACATATCCTCGCTCATGTGCTCATTCCTCTTCCAGTCAGAGGCTATAATGTAGTGTCCCTCAGTCTTCAGCCTCCTAGCAATATGGGAAGCGATGAACCCTCCTGCCCCGGTGATAGAAATCCTCAACTTTTCACTAGGCCAGTACAGTTCTCTTTTCAGATCTTTGTAGGTGTATGCCCCATAGGCCACTCCATCAGCTCCAGTGCTGCCCATGATGATGGTCGACGAGATAAAGCAGATACAGAACAACTCTGCAATAACAGATTAGGGAGCTAGAGTAAGACATCGATCCATTAAAGTGGCCTTAAAATAGCCCTAACGACAGATCAAGCGAGAATATGACAGAAACATATCTAAATAGCTGAAAGAGGAGGAAATGATGCAGAATTATCTCACAGATAAATAAATCAGGTATAACAGACTACCAAAGTAACCAAAATTGATCGATAGGATACAGAACACCCAATTGTTCGAGACAAAAATACTGAAAATCAAATCTAAATGGATACTAGGGGAAAACGTAAGGTAGGTACACCCTAACAGTAAGGCTCCAGGGTCTACAAATACATAGAGCCAGGTGGGCAAGAAAGAACCCACTATAAAGTAACTAGGCCACAGCGAAACGAGCTGAAATATACCCGAGTGGCTGTAGAGTATCAATTGTTACTCATCTGTTTCAATGACAAGAGAAGAGACTCTATGTCAGAGACGAGCATAACTTAAATCTGCCAATGTCAGAGAAACCTAATCCTAAAACCGCACGAGTAAAGCATTTACCAGAATTTACAGAAACTCGCCTCTGAAACCAGGACTATAACCATTTTTGCTTATGACCCAATTGTCAAATATTACTTAAAACTGCTACAATTCAGAGAAATTTACCTCTAAAACCAAGATTTAGAAAAATATTTTTTTATATTTAAAAAAAAAACGTTCTGCTATAATTTCTGCTTATGACAGCAGTCATTATTTACTTTACAGAACTAAAATTCCAATCATACAAAGAAAGAAAAACTGAGAAACCCATTCCTACAGTCAAAATACTTTGATGCATGGAACAAATAGCAGGAGCAGATGAGAACTGCTAAAAAACAGGCAAGTAAAGCTCAAATCAGCTGTAGTTTAAACGAAACCCTCTACCAAGCAGCTTAATTAACGAAACTCACTACTAAGAGAAAGAAGAAGGAAGGGGGAAAAAAATGAATTTAGCTAAACTGGCACTGAGCTACCCAAAATTACTTAAAAACCCGCCTCTGAATACAAGTAAAGAGCATTTGGGTCTATGGGTAATATGGGAATGAACTGAAGAAAACTAGTTAAACCTTAAACCCACCTCCGAATCGAAGTTAAAAAAGGTGCAGGATCACGAACCAGTAACTTATATCTACAATAAGACGCTATCAGTCAAGGAAACCCATTCTCACCCAAAAAAGGGGGAAAAAAAGGCACAGAGACATGAATGAACTTCCCTGAACAGACCCAAAAAAAGCCCAAAACATATTACTCAGAACCATGCAATGATTTCTTTTAAGCATGCTGTCTTAATCATTGGTCGAATTCAAACATTGGCACTGTGCTGAATGAAAGAGCTAGAGAAGTCCAGAGACCACAATTCAAAATACAGACCTCGAGTGAAGAAGAATCCTCAATGCTTGTTGAAGAACTCACATATTCTTCTCCTTGCACATCTCTTAATATAGGCCTCTCGATGTTGATCTAATTGGTGGCCAGCATATATTTAATCGGCAAGAGTATTAAAAATTAGGGGCTTGATTTTGATTAGAAACAATTGAAAACCATTGATTGGAATTCAATTTAACTCTGTTTTTGGCAAGTCAGTTTTTGTATAGGTAGTTATTTTGTATGGATCTAAAGCAGTCAGGCCCACAGCAAACATTCTGGATGTCCATATACTATGGCAAGACAATGATAGGCTATTGCTATGCTAGTGGAACAAAATTACAATTAATAACACAGATTTCCTTGTAATTATTTCAAAATCTTGGAGACCACGTGTTAAAGGTGTGTTCTTCGTGTGTTCAGACTGGAATTCTAGTTGCAATCTAAAACCTGGAATTTTATAAGGAATTTGGAGTTAGAATATTCTGGGGACAGATGGTTAATTAATTGAAGTCCTACTAATCGGCATGAATTGTGTCTAATTTTGGGCTGGGATAGATTTATTTAATAAAAACATATTAAAATATAATTTTAAAAAAATGGGTTCTGTGAGGGGGAATGTAAATTATCTATTGAAATTTGAGTTTTTTTTTTGGTAGGTGAATTACCTTTTTAAAATTTGGGTTTTCTTGGAGGTATGTAAGATATGTGAATTATCTTGTAAAAAATAATAGAGATCTTATTTGTTACAATTTATGTGAGTTAATATATATTTTAGAGATAGAAGGTACAAAAAGCATCAATATTTTTTAAGTTTAATATATATTTAATAATTAAAGAAAGGACGAAAATTTTATACTCATTTTTAAAGTTTTGGATTCATATTGATGTTTTGGATTTTGATTAATAATTATTTATTTTTATTTGTATCTATTTTTAAGGATTGGTCTTAATCTTCAAGATTTATCATTTTTTTAATCTTAAGTTAAATTTGTGGTTGTACAAAATTATTTAAGTCAAATGTGTAATTAAATTGGAAAGAGGTTTTACTTGGGTTAGGCTTGATTAGTGGTATTGTTGCTAATTTTGTGAGACGTATTATTCTTTTGCATATTTGGAAATTTAGATGTATAATTGTTGTATAATCATTATGGATTATGGAAACTTGATATCTTTGATTGGATTTCCAATTATTTATTTTAAAGGTAGATAATTGGTGGCTCTTTATGACACCATTACAATGATTTCATCATTATGAATTCAATGAACTTTTAGTGTGAGGTATTACTAACTTTTATTCCCTATATGGCACTAGGGTAGAAGTCTAAACAATAGCAAATGATGTTAGTGAAGTCCAAGACTACCTATTAACCTTTTAATTATGTGTTGATGAAAATTTCTTTTACGATATTCATGGGGTCAATTCCTATGTGTGATATTGCAATTTAAGTGTTGTAGGTGTTATCCTCGAATTCAACACGCTCAATTCGAGGGATAACCCCTACGAAACTTGTTTGTTTTGTAGCCCACATACTCTAAGCATGTTAAACAAGGAAAATTGCATTGGTCCTCGTGCATGGTCCCCCATCCTCAAAAATTTACTCTAAGCGTTAACCTTTATTAGTTCGTCGAAATTCACATTTTAAACCAAGTTGTGAAAAATCAGTTTTGGGAGTTAAAAAAATTTATGCACATGTACGAGCGTTGAATTTTAACGCTTTTACATATTACATGTAGGAGCTCTGATTTTTAGCGCTTTTGCATTTGTCATGCCTTACTCATTTTCTGGCACATGTAATGTCGGGGTTTTTTAGTGCTTTTACATATTACATGTAGGAGCATTGATTTTTAACGCTTTTGCATTTTTCATGCCTTAGTCATTTTCTGGCACATGTAATGTCGGGGATTTTTAGCGCTTTTACATATTACATGTAGGAGCTCTGATTTTTAGCGCTCTTGCATTTTTCATGCCTTAGCCATTTTCTGAAACATGTAGGAGCTCTTTTTTTAAGCGCTTCTACATCTCAAAACACAAGTCACATGTAGGAGCTTTGTATTTCACTGCTTTTACATATTTCACATGTAGAAGCTCCATGTTTTACCGCTTTTACATATTTCACATGTAGAAGCTCTGTTTTTCACTGTTTTTACATATGACATGTAAAAGCTCAGTTTTTCACCACTTTTACATATTTCACATGTAAAAGCTCCATTTTTCACTGCTTTTACATATTTCATATGTAAAAGCTTCATTTTTCACCGCTTTTACATGAAACTACCCAAGTCCTTTAATATGATGAAGCGTTGGTTTTAGCGCCAAAAAGAATTTGAAGACGAAGCTTTCTCAATAGCTTCAATGAACAAAATGATGGATTTCTAGCTTATTTTAGATTTGAAAGGCATCAGAAAGTCTTCAAACTCATCGGAGGAGTTAATCTCAAGAATCCTCATCATCTCCAAAGTACACTCCAATGCCAGACAGTGATGAAGTGCACGTCATCATGAAGTTTTCATGGAGAAAGATGTTGAAAAAGGCTAAATTTTGTCTTAGATTAGATTTCCCAGTTTTAACATTTTTCATGCTTTATGTAAATAAGTTTTGACATTTTACATGTCATTTGGTAAGATGTAATTACATGTAAAATCAAAGATGTTTTCCTATAATGATGGACAACATTTTTGAATAAGTCTTTTAGGTAGGTGAGATTTTCCTTTAAAATTTTCTCACCTACTTTTCCTAGATTTTCTCTTCCCTCTCTTTTATAAATATGAGTGAATTCTTTTGGAATAGCTACCTTTAGTATTTTGCAACGAAGTGCTGCCCTTTTTGAAGAAAATTTGTGAAACTTTGTGTTCATCTTTGTGAATGAAAATATGATCAATAAAGAAGAGAATTGCATACCATTCTTTGTGTTGGAATCGATAATCTTGTGGATTGATCATATTGGTAGTGATTAGTAGATGAGATATGAAGGGCTTCGAATAAATTTATGTAAACTTTGTGTTACATTATTTATTTGAAATTACGTATATCTTTGAGTAACTATTGTTGAATGATCTAGAAGACTTTGTGCTTGTGATTGTTCATGTTGTTCATGGAATTGTTGTATCTAGAAGACTTTGTGCTTCTAATATGAGAAATGGTACATCTCTCATAGATCCATTGATGAAAAAGCTACGGAATGACTATGTGCCTTTGTGAGCTTTCCTTTCCCATTTTATTCTTATTATTATCATACCCAGTATCTCTACACTTTGCTTTGACAAGATAGAGGTATTGGCATTACTGCTTGTTTTAAGTTTAAAGTTATTTTGAATCAGAACTATCAACTATGAAGCATTGTAAAAACATCCTCTGAAACAAGAGAGAAGTATGAATGTGTCACACACCCTGAATCTCATAGTTGTAGTGTACATTTTGTGAGTATTTAGTTAGTTTTACTTAGCTTTTGTAAGCAGTAAGAAGGGTGTCTCCCCTTTCTAAGAGGAGAGATTATATCTCACACAACTGTGGTTGAAATCTAGGTTGTGTAATCTATTCAAAAGGTGTACATAATTTTCACCCAATAGTAGGGTAGTGACTTATGTTGGGTACAACTTCAAAGGTTCCCATTACATGTCATTATGTCATGGAAATAGAACAATATGGGATATTTTTGTTTCCAGGTGTTATTGTGGTATGCTAGGATATTTGAACAAGAGATCCTAATTTTATCTCTAATTATAACCCTAATCCTAATTTTGATGTTAATTCTATCATTAACCCTAATTGTAATTCTATCTCTAATGCTAATCCTAATCTTAACCCTAATCCTAATACTAATGCTAACCCCAACCCTAATACTTAGTCTATCTCTAATCCTAACCCTAACCCTAATCCCAATATTAACATTAACCCCAACCCTATTCCTAATTTTATCTCTAACTATAACCCTATCCCTAACCTTAAACCTAACCCTAATCTCTGACCCAAACCCTAACCCTACCCATGAACCAAATTATATCTCCAATCCAAACACTAACCCTATTCCTAATGCTAACCCCAACCCTAGCCCTAATCTTAACCCTAATTAATTTTACGTCTTCCATGTTGCATTGTGAATGCTACTAGCATATATATAGGGCTTTAATGAGGGAGGTACCCACACTTAAATGGGGGGGGGCAACCATTCTCAATAATTTGACATAGCAAGACCAACCAAGAAACCCAAGAATTTCCCTAAGGCTAATATGGGTGGTGGCAGAGCTAGGGGCAACAATTATGCAAAACCCCACCGCCCTATTTGCAAAGGATATATGGTATGTGGGTAAGGCATATATGGTCGGTGGGCGAAGTCCTGATCGATACACCGAGAGATATCCTTCTTGAGGTACATATTTTTAAACCAATTTCTCACATAAAAATGTAATTGACACCCTGAGAAGGGTATTTCTTAGCGTATTTTATATATATTATTAATATGTGTGTGTGTGTGCTAGTTAATTGAAGTCCTACCAATCAACATGAATTGAGTGTCTAAATTTGGGTTGGGATAAATTTATTTAATAAAAAATAAAACATAATTTTAAAAAATTGGGTTCTCACTTAGGTATGTAAATTATCTTAAATTGAAAATTGAGTTTTCTTTTAGGTAAGTGAATTATCTTTTAAAAAAATAGTTTTTCTAGGAGGTTTATGAATACATGTGAATTATCTTCTTAAAAAGTAATAAAGATCTTATTTATTAAAATTTATGTGAGTTAATATGTAATTAAAGAAAATATAGAGGGCATCAAAAACATTAATTTCCTTGAAGTCTAATACAAATTTAATAGTTAAAGATAGGATGAAAATTGTATACTCATTTTTAAAGTTTTGGATTCATATTGATTAGGTTATTTTATGTAATAATAAATATATAAAAGATATAATTTATTGGAAAATTATTTATTTTTGTTTATATTCATTTTTAAGGATTGGTCTTAATCTTCGAGATTTTTTTAATCTTAAGTTAAATTTGTGGTTGTATAAATGGTTAAATTCAAATGTGTAATTAAATTGCAAAGATTTTTTACTTGGGTTAGGTTTGATTAATGATATTGTTGCTAATTTTGTGAGACGTATTACTCTTTCAAGCATATTTGGAAATCTAGATGTATAGTTGTTTTTGCTAATGACTATATTTAGTTAACAAATGGAATTACAAAGCTTTACTCTATTGTTCTTTTTTTAATTGTGTCACTTCTCAATCTCAAGGTTTGTCAAAGAAAGATTGAGGAATTATGTATAAATTGGAACTAATACATCACAATTAAGCCCTATACTCCTCCATAGTTCTTTAAACATATTCTCCTCGTTGAAGATAATTTATCACATTTATATTCATATAATGAAAATTTCTTTGCAAATATGTATATGCTTGGATTTTAATGATGAATGGATTGTGTTTGGACAAATATTGTAGTAGTTTTCAGTTCATCATTCACCTTTGTTGTTACAATTAAGGTAATCTTTTGGATTGGCATGTCATTGGATTTCCAACTATTTGTTTTAAAGGTAGATAATTGGTGGCTCTTTATGACACCATTGCAATGATTTCATCATTATGAATTCAAAGAATTTTTAGTGTGAAGTCTTACTAATTTTGATTCCCTATATGGGAAGGTCAGGGGTTTGAGCAATAGAAAATGATGTTAATGAAGTCCAAGACTACCTTTTAAGTATGCGTTAATGCAAATTTCTTTTAGGCTATTCATGGGGCCAATTCCTATGTGTGATATTGCAATTTAAGCGTTAAAGGGTAGTGACTTATGTTGGGTACAACTTCAAAGGTTCCCATTACATGTCATTATGTCATGGAAATAGAATAGTATGGCATTTTTTTGTTTTTTTTGGTGTAATTGTGGTATATTAGGATATTTGAACAAGAGTACCTATAAGATTTATTGTTATAAATCTTTTTTATTTTTCATATGCAACTACTTTAGTTGCTAAGCTATCTTTGGAATATTCTTATTTCTTTATTTTTTGTTATGACAATTTTTGGTTTGAGTTATATTTTGGGATTCTCCCATATTCACAACTTCTCTTCTAATAGTTTCTAATTATTTTTGTAATTTTGTATTGATCAATATACAAAAAATGTGTAATTAAGGAAGTGACTTCCAAACTTTCAAAATTCAAGTCCAAATTTGGAGCTATCCCACCCTTCCTACTTGACCATTGTGTGTCTACTAAATATGTGATACATTTTATTATGTCCCTTGTAACATGTGTTGAACAATACTATATTATTACCCTACATCATTATCTAGGGCATATCTTCCATGCTTGTCTATTATCTTTAATCATTTTCAAAGCCATCAACTTGGTAACATTATAGGACGTATTATTCTTTTCACATACAAATTCTCAAGCATACTAAACCAATTTTTACATAGGATTAGATTCATATATTCAAGACAAATTGAAGATCTAGGCATTTTGATATTTACAAAGATCATATAACCATGTATCTAGATCAAATATATAGGTGCACAATGAATCTTGTAGTTGCATAAGTGACTCATAATAATAGATAATGAGTTTACATGACAAAAAAAATTCATCCATAAATCACTAAAGTTTTCATATATTATTAAATTGTTTACGGCCATATAGATCACCATATTAGCTAAAATTTCTAGCTAAGTATCTTTGTTTAATTTGAGCATTTATTCCTAATGACTATTATCTAAGGTAGATCCAAAATGCTTATGTTATTTATTTACCCTAGATTTATATGAAATGGATTTAATCTCTCTCTCTTTTAGGTATGATTTAATAAATTTTTATTTGTATTTATTTTTAAGGATTAGTCTTAAACTTCAAGATTTATCTATATTTTATCTTAAGTTAAATTTGTAGTTGTATAAATGACAAGTCAAATGTGATTAAACTGGAAAGAGACTTTATTTGGGACAAGCTTGATTAATGATATTCTTGCTAATTCTATGAGACATGTTATTCTTTTGCATATTTAGAAATTTAAATGTATAGGCTACTTTTTCCAATGACTATATTTAGCTAACAAATGGAATTCAAAGCTTTACTTTAATGTTCTTTTTTAATTTTGTCACTTCTCAATCTCAAGGTTTTTCGAGGAAATAGCCAGAGATTAACTATAAGTTGAAACTAATTTTTTAACCAAATCAACAATTTACAAATAAATTCCAATTATATGAATAGAAATGCAATAAATTACCTTCGACAATAGGGATAGTACATAAAGAAGAACTATAGGGAAGTATGGGGCTCACAAAATAGAAATATTCTTAGATTTTAATGAGGAATAGATTATGTTTGGATAAATATTGCAAGTAGTTTTCAACTCCCATTCACCTTTGTTGTTGCAATTAAGTTACTATTTTGGATTGACATGTCAATGGGTTTCCGATTGTTTTGTTTGAAGGTAGATAATTGGTGGTTCTTTTATGACACCATTGTAATGATTTCAACATTATGAACTCAAATATTTTTAGTGTCATTTCTTACTCATTTTTATTCCCTAAATGGCAAGGGAAAGGGTTTGGACAATAGGGACTGATGTTAGTAAAGACTAATACTACCTTTTAATTAAGTATTGATGGAAATTCCATTCTATTTATTTATGTGGTAAGTGCCTATATGTGATATTGTGATTCCAATAGTGTATGGTAGCGATTTATGATAGGTGCAACTTCAAAGGTCCCAATTAAATGTCATTATGATGTGGAAATTGAGTAGTATTGTGATCTATTGTTACTTTGGTACTATTATAGTATGTTAAGTGTTGCTTGAAAAATCTAACTTCTTAAAATTTTACTTAATATGACTCTTTCACCCAAAATAAAGACAAATAAGAAACAAATGGTTGGAGAGATCACCATTTCAATGTTGATCTTTCTATGAATTTTATTAAGGTACAAATCCCTTGTAAGATAAAATTTTGATTTTTTTGGAATTTGAAAAGATGGTTATACTTTTGACCAGAAAGTAGTAAAGGAGAACTAACACTTGTTCATAACCATGATACAAATGTGATCATAATAAACCTTAAAAAACACTAACTCAAATGCACAAGTAATAAGGTTTGCAAAATAAATGTTACCAATACTACAACTCAAAGATTGAGATACTAGCAATAGAATGATAGACTATTCGAATTTCAACTTCACCCTATCCCAAAGAAAATGAATGTAACACAATAGAATATGGCATCCACAAAGAGAAGTAATTTCCCAATATTATCAAAGCTCACACTTATTCATAACAACTAAGCATCACACTCAAATTTCATATGCACATAAATAATGAATTTCTTCAGAAAGAAGAAAATTTGTAATTGATCCCTTTTTATCGATTCTCACTCTTACATCAAAGTGTAACAAGGATAAAAAATTTGGACCCTTCAAATTTCCTTGAATTACATATTTACAGATCCTCTTTCTTGAGCCCTTTTAGTTATTACAAAATTCTTTTCTAACAAATTCCCCAATTATCTTATGCTTCCCTCTTGAGGAATTATAATTACATGATATATATATATATATATCAATTCGAATTTGGAAAGCTAACATATCACCACAATATTTAATTCCTAAAGAACTAAAAATTTAATAAAGAGATTATGCAGATAAGAGATTACGATTAGCCTCCTTTAGCAAATGAGAATATTGAAAGGAAGATGTTGTAATATCCAAGCTCAAGAATAATATAATAATAGCACCAAAGCTTTGATGTAGAGAGACAAAATAATGACTTTAGGTGGTAGAAGAGAGATTGAAAGAGCTTGAGAAGAGTGAAAGAATGCTAAATATTGAGAGAGAAATCCATAATGAAAGATAGATTGAATGAATGGAAAAAATGAGAGGTCTGAAGAAGGTATAGGCATCCAAAGGATCATTCTAATGTAGCTACAAATTGTAGAGGTTTTACACTCATGGGTAGGCAGAAAGTGTAATGTCTAAATGACTACTACATTTGTGAATCTTTTTTGGATATTCATGCAACACATAGACGTTTTTGTCGTGCCTGGTCATTCACATCAAAAAATTACCTTAATGACTAGAAATGGATGAGTTAAGGACAAAATTAAGGTTGGATAAAAGGGGGATTGTATCATTGAACTTAATTTATCTAAAGGGGAGGTTTATTGAATGAAAAATTGCATAGGATGAAATTTTTGATATTACACATGGCTCATCAAAAATATATATGTTTATGGAATTATATGGATGTCATCCTCCTTCCATCACATTGTCATTAAAGGTTTCATCAATAGTTCAAGTAGTAGAGGACCACTTGCTTCATCAACAAAAAGTACTCTCAAGACTCGAGTAGAATCTAGCCATGAAACAAAATTGAATGAAGCAACAAAAATTACCAATACCATAGTGAAATAAGTTTTGAAGTTGGGGATTGGGTCTTCTTGAGATTGTATCCTTGCAAGAAAATGTCACTAAAGCAACAAAAAAAGAACAACTTGTCTCCAAAATATTATTGCCCAACCAAATCATCGAAAAGATGTAAGGAAGCAAAGGTAGTGGAACAAGTTCCTACACTAATCTTGAGAGGAGAATAATGCAACCAAAAAAATTAGATCTTTAACAGTTAAAAAAACTTAAATAGAAATAAACATAAACATCATGCATACCAATGATTTACATGGGGAAAACCCTTTTGGGAGAAAAAACCCACACTCCAAAAGCTGCCCAATATATTATTCAATAAATCACATTTATTACAATATACTTGTAGAGAAAGCTTCTCACAGGAGTATCACCACTCAGAGATCAAGAGATGACACAACTGCTATTAGACTCTCAAAATGCATCATTGTCTCTCCCGTAGCCATAATGCAATTCCCTCATAAAATAAGGTTACAATTTAGGACAAGAAAGGCCAACAAACTATCCACCATTAGATCTAAAACCTAATAATTAACGGTCTAGATTTACAATGTATCATTTATCTAATGTATGTCAACATTTTTGTAGTTTCCTAAAAAATTTAACAAAAAATTATTTACATGCATCCCACTCCTCCCCCTTGATGCCATTGTATATTACACCTATCGATGTAACTAGGAAATATATATATATATCCTATCAACAATAACCTTTATATAATTGCAAGGTTGAGACACATTTTCCCAACAAATCTCCCACTTGTCAAACACCTTGCAAGAGAAAAGGGAGGGAGTAAACATTGTCTCTTAATTGCTAGGGGTCAAAAGGCCCATAATCTCTTAACACCATCTGAACTTCTTTGTGCTTGCATGCTTAGTTAAAGAACCAACAACATTTATCAAAGTCTCTACCTTAACCAGCTTCACCCTATCATCTTTGACCATATCTTGAATGAAATGATAGTGTATATCAATGTGCTTGGTCCTAACATGAAATGTTAGTTTCTTGGCTAGACATATCGCACTTTGACTGTCGCAGTAAATTGTCACTGCACCTTGTTTTATTCCAATATTTGAACACATTCTCTTAAGCCAAATGAATTCTTTACAAGCATGAGTAGCTACCATATACTTTGCTTCAATAGTGGAAAAAGCAATAACAGCTTGTCACTTACTCATCCAACTTATTGCACCACCAAATAAAGCACACATAAGCATTGGTGGACTGTATGCTATCAATATCACCTACCTAGTATGAATCCACATAACCATGAATATCAAGGGAAATCTCATCTTCAATCACATTACTATGATAACACAAGGAATAATCTGAGGTACCACGCAAATATCTAAATAATATTTTAACTACATCCTAATGAACTCTACCAGGATTAGACATATATCTGGGAAGAACTCTCATTGCTTGGGAAATTTCTAGTCTAGTACAAAACATAGCATACATCAAACTTCCAACTGCACTCTAGTAAGGAACTATGCTCATGTCTTCCATCTCTGATGGAGATGTTGGATAATTTGAAATAGATGAATTTGTTCCAATAGAAAGGGGAACACAAAATGGTCTACAATCCTGCATGTTAAATCTCTATAAAATTGATTTGACATAATTACTTTGGCAAGCCATAGCTTTTTGTTCACTCTATCTCTGTTAATTTCCATACCAAGAATGTGTCTAGCTACACTAAGACCTTTCATTTCAAATTTAGCAGCAAGTTGAGATTTCAATTTTGAAATCATACCTTTCCCTTTTGCCAATAAATAACATTCATCAATGTATAATTCAATAAACAGGAAATGATCACCATCAGTTCTATAATAAACACAATGATATAATTTAGAATGCTCAAATCTCAAACTCAACACATATGTATCAAATTTTTGGCACCACAACCTAGGACTCTATTTAAAGCCATACAAAGATTTCTTCAATTCACAAACCAACTTACTAAATTACCTTTCACCACGTAGTGCTTTGGATGTGTCATATAAATATCCTCCTCCAAGTCACCATGAAGGAAAGTAGTTTTCACATCCATTTGCTCAACCCCTAAATCATAAGCAGTAGCAATAGAAAGCAAAAATCTAATGGATGTCATTTTTGCAACAGATCAAAATATCTCACCATAATCAACACCCTCAAATTGAGAGTAACCTTTTGCAACCAACCTTGCTTTGTACTTCTCAATACCTCCATTTGAACCAATCTTTTTCTTGAACACCCATTTGCAACCAACAAGTGTTTGTCCTTAAGGCAATGGTCCAAGATCCCATGTATCATTCTTCTTCAAAGATGCCATTTCTTCATGCATAACAATCTTCTAGGATTTTGTATCATTCATACCTAATGCCACTTCTACAGATTTGGGTTCATCCATGTTAGTATTCAAAGCAAAAATACATCTCCAATCATCAGGTGTATACCTTTCAAGTGGTTGTCTATGCCTTGTAGACCTATGAACATGTTGAGTTGGAGGTTCTTCCTCCTCTTCTGAAGATCCAAAGCTAGATGAGTTGTCCTTAACTTCTTGTCTATCCATGGGCCTCGATTCAACTTTCTTAGGTGTAGAAGGAAATTGAACTACATCTTCCTATTTACTTTGTTCTGATTGCAATGTAACAGAAGCGGGCTTAGTTTCTCTAAAAATAACACTTCTACTATATATTGCCTTTTGTTCAATAGGATCCCAAATCTTGTTTCCTTTCTCACCATAACTATCAGATGAAGATACATTTAATAGCCTTGTTCCCCAACTTTGTTCGCTTCTCCTTTGGCACATATGCATATGCCTCACAATCAAAAACTCTATTAAGATGTATTGATGAAGGCTTGCGACCCAAACATGCCTCTATAGGCATCTTATCAATATGAACTGATGTGACTCTATAGAGGTTGTGGAAGAGATAGTGTTGGCCTCAACAAATAATTAAATATTAATTAGCATTCAAGGTGAAGCGCCTCTTCACCAATCGATATCTCAATAAATTAAATATTTGATAGGATATTCATGTAATTTATTCTTTAATACAAAGAAATTGGGGTTGGAAGTAGAAGCCTGATGCTACTATCATCAACACTCCCTCTCAACTAGGGAGGAATACTTCTAATTATCCAATGTCATCCACAATGGCTACACCCATATGTGAAAGGAGCTCATAATGGATTCACTCAACGTGATATTAACCATCATGTCTACTCCCATGTATGATAAAGCATATGTGCACAAGTGCCCACCATGGAATCACTCAACTTGATGTCGTCATCTCATCATGATGTCTACCATGGCTACTCCCAGAGGGTGAATAAACACAAGTACAAGAAAATCATCATGAACTCTCTCAACGTGATGTTGTCATGGAGTCACTCAACATGACATCCACCATGGCTACTCCCAGAGGGTGGAAACAAGGGATTTCACCTCAAATTTCTCTCACGGAGAAAGATACATTAAACAAGGGCTTACACCTTAAATTCCTCTCACAGAGAAAAATGCATTAGACAAGGGTTTACACCTCAAATTTCTCTCACAGAGAAAAAGCAATAGAGAAAATCACAGAAGATCACTGAAGCTGAGTCTCCCTCTCAGCTAGGGCTTCATTCTCCACAATTCCAAGCTTGTCTTGAAAGTACACAAACTTTACTCTGGAGAGAGGCTTGGTGAGAATGTCAGTTGTCTACTCATCAGTGCTAATATACTTCAATTACATAGCTTTCCTCACTACCATATCTCGGATATAGTGGTATTTTATCTCAACATGTTTGGTTTTGTCATGAAACATTGGATTGACAGAAAGCTTCACACAACTTTGATTATCACAATGAATGACAATCAGCTCCAATGATTTCCCAAACAATCTTGCAAGGAGCTTCTGAAGCCACACTGCTTCTCGAGTTGGCACACAAGTTGCAATGTACTCGGCCTCTACGATGCTCAATGCCATTGAAGACTGCTTCCTGCTACACTAGGAGATCATTGCAGACCCCAAACTGAAACATCATCCAAAGGTTCTCTTTTGATCAATAGCACACCCTTCCCAATTAGAATCAGAATATACATACAACTTCAAGTCCACACCAAAAGAATATCTCAAGCCATACCCAACTGTGCCACACAAGTATCTTAGGTTAGGCTTTGCTACAAGTAGATGTATTTTCCTTGGTTCATACATGAACTGACTAAGTGCACTCACTACATAGCAAATATCTGGTTTAGTATTGACTAGATACATCAATGATCCAATCAACTGTTTGTACATAGTAGGATCCACAAGATCTGAACTAGCTTCTGAAAATTGGTTTTCATAGGTGTAGACATGGATTTGCAATCCATCATACCAAATCTCTTCAAGATGTCTATTGAATACTTCCCTTGACTCAGAATGATCTCATTAGGCCTCTTCCAGACTTCTAAACCAAGGAATTAATACATGTGCTTAAGATCCTTCATTTCAAATTTAGAAGCCAAGTCCTTGCATTTGATAATGAGGTGTTCTTATGTAGTAAGAAATAGATCATCAACATAGAGAACCAAGATCAAAGCCTGAACATTAATTACCTTGAAATACTTGGGTTTGAATCAACATCATTCTTGGAGAAGCCCAAGCTCAGGAGGTATCTATCAATTCTCTTATACCAAGCGTGAGGAGCCTGCTTAAGGCCATACAAAGCCTTCTTCAATATGCAAACATGAGAATCCTTCCCATGAACCTCAAATCCATTAGGTTGCTCAATGTATACCTCTTCTTCAATTACACCATTTAGAAATGCAGTCTTCACATCCATCTGATATAACTTCCATCTTTTAGCCGCTACAATAGCAATGATGGTCCTAATGGAGGTATAACGAGCAACTAGAGAAAATGTTTCCTCATAGTCTATTCCCTCTTTCTGAGAGAACACCCTAGCCACAAATCTAGCATTGTACTTCTCAATGCTTCCATTAGTTGCATGCTTGATCTTGAAAATCCACTTAGAAGATACCACAGATTTCCATTCTGGTCTAGGTATTATATCTCAAACATTGTTCTTGAGGATGGATTGATATTCTTCATCCATAGCATCTCTCCATACTTATTGACTTGAAGCTTCCTCAACACTGGAAGGCTCAGATTCAATCATTTGACTCATTAATGCAACATAACTTGAAAACTTATGAGGTCTTTTGCTTTCTCTGAATGTTCCTCTAGGGGTTGCAAACTTTTCTACCTCCTACATTGTTTTCCTAGCCCATAGAGGTCTCTTTCGACCAATGATAATGCCTCTAGGTCTATTAGTAGGTTCCAAAGGCTCAACTAGATCACAATCTTCTTCTAGTTCAGGAGAATCCCTCTGAATCTCAGGAGTATGGTCAAATTCCATGTCCTGAGGAGACTCTTGATCTTCATTGTCTATCTCCATGTGAGTGCCCTTAGATCTCTTGAATGCAACATCCTCTTTAAATGTAACATCCATGTTGATCTCTATCAATTTATAACCTAGAATGTAAATCTTGTAGGATTTTGAAGATTCATTGTAGCCCACAAATATTCCCTTCTTTCTAGATGGTTCCAACTTAGTCCTTTTATCTTTAGGCACATGAACATACACAGGACAACCAAAGATTCTCAAATGGCCGACTTCAAGCTTCACACCTGTGAAAGCTTCTCCAAGAGTCATGTTCTCCAAGATATGATGAGGGCTCTAATTCTGAACATACACAACTATCCTAGATGCCTCGGCCCAAAGGAAGGTTTGCATACATCAATCATGGATCATGGCTTTAGTTGCTTCTATAATGGATCTGTTCTTCCTTTCTGCAACACCGTTTTTCTATGGATTGTAAGGGACACAAAACTCCCTCTTAATCCTAGCCTCGATACAAAAGTTATGGAAGCCTCTAGAGATGTATTCTCCTTCATAGTCTGATCTTAGAACTTTGATC
Organism: Sequoia sempervirens; assembly: GCA_007258455.2. NCBI lineage: Eukaryota > Viridiplantae > Streptophyta > Pinopsida > Cupressales > Cupressaceae > Sequoia > Sequoia sempervirens. The sequence goes on along the minus strand of VDFB02000002.1, from coordinate 215,763,776 downwards.
CTCTTCCCAGAAAAGTTCTCCACTTGAACCTTAAATTCCTTGAATTTCTCAAGTGCTTCCTAAGATTCTTTAGTCTTTAAGAAATAAATTGAAGTCTTTCTAGAGTATTCATCAATGAAAGTTACATAATACAAGAAACCACTCAAAGAAGCAACATACATTGGACCACACAAATCATAATGAACAAGATCTAGAATGCATTTAGATCTACTTTCACTACTATGAAAAGGTTAGTATTCTTACCCAAAGCACATCCTCGACAAGTACCTTCATGCTCCTAGCTGAGTTTAGGAATGCCAGTGACCATCTTCTCTATGGTTGGAAGTGCTCTAAAGTGAAAGTGAGCAAGTATTCTATGCCAAATCTCACTCAAACTTGATGAATCATGCAACAAATCCTGTAGTGGACAAGTAAAAAATTTGTAGAGACATTCTTGCCGAACACCAATCACCTAGGTTGACTTGATGCTAGAGTTCTTTGGCCATGCAATAACTTTTCCTTCGGAGAATGCAACTTGATATCCCTTGTCCTCCAAGGCTTAAATAGAGACAAGGTTCCTCTTGATGCCTGGTATGAATAGTATATCACTCATCTAAAGAGATATGTCAAAATCTAAGTGAAGAGAGGAGGTTCCAACACCTTTCACCGAATAGCATGCATCATCTCCAATTATGACTTGAACACTTGTATCTCTCTCCTCCAAATTTGAAAGATGTTCTCTAAATCTAGTAATGTGATGAGAGGCACCACTATCAATCAACCACATGTTGCTATTTTTTGGAACATTTCTTGATAAGGAAGAATAGAAAATAAATCCACTTGACTCCTTCTGAGGAGAGATCTCACCCACATCCACAACTGAAGCATGTTGTGTAGGTCTAGTTGGGAAATATTTTGCATAGTGACCAAACTTGTCACACCTAAAGCACTAAATATGAGAAAGATCCTTCTTCTTCTTAGATGCAAGAGCACTATCTGATCTTCTATCTCTGTTCCTCTTGAAGTTTCCTTTCTTCTCTTCTCTTCCTTTCTTCTTAGAAGATTGAGCGGAAAGTACATGAATCTCTTCATTAATAGAACTTTTCCCATTGCCTCTTGCTGCTAATCTTGACTCTTCTTGAATGTAATCTTCCCTCAAGTGATCAAACTTAGGTAGCTTTGATCTCCCACTGATACCTTGGATAAATGGCTCCCAAGATTGAGGAAGACCATTAAGCACCAACATAACCAAATCCTTATCATCAACCATATGCCCAATGGTAGAGAGTTGATTTCTCAACTCGATGATCTTCATGAAGAAGGAGATGACAGAATCTCCTTTTTCCATCTTGACATGATGAAGTTGTTGCCTCAATGCAAGAGCTCTACTTGTATTATTGATTTCATACATTTCCTCCAAGGTATTGAACATTTCTCTTGCTGTCTTCATTAACTTGGAGATAATCAGCACAAGGTGGTCCTTCACGGAATCAACCAAGATCTTCTTTGCCTTAGTGTCATTCTTCTTCCATTTTGACTTCTCATTTTCATTGAAAGGTTCAGGAACTTCGCTCTCCACGAACTCAACAATCTCATTTACTTCCAATGCAACCAATACTTGAAACTTCCAAGAGGTGAAATTGGAAGCACCTTCAAGTCTATCTTCAATCTTGAGCCCGTTCACCATTTTTGAAGATAAGATAGACACAAGAAGATGATAAAAATAATGGAAGATAATGTTGCTTATGTAAATTTGATCACAATCTTTCTTAAACCCGCTCTGATAGCATGCTAGTTTTATGATCAGATATGAAAAGAAAATTTTAAGTTTAAATTCAAACAAGTAGACACAACATATATCCTAGGAAAACCCTCCAACTTGAGGGAGAGAAAACCCAACAACAATATATCACTTATATATTGAATGATAAACAACAATTCTCTTTACAATGAGGCCAAGAACACTAGGCCAAAATAGCAACACCTCACTAGATGCAAACTCAATGTATAATATCGAACTCCTTAATAATAAACTCAACCTCTTGAAAACTTCAATCTGCTTTTTAATGAATTCACACTTGACTCTAGAACTCAAATGAATGAATATCATGAATGAAGAATAATGAGTAACTTGCATATATACAAGAGGGAGAGATCGTGTCCCTTCAAAAGCATCATGTCAGCCTTCAATATGAATCGATGTGACTCCATAGAGGTGGCGAAAGAGATAATGTTGGCCTCAACAAATAATTAAATATTAATTAGCATTCAAGGTGAAGCGCCTCTTCACCAATCGATATCTCAATAAATTAAATAGTTGATAGGCTATTCATTTAATTTATTCTTTAATACAAAGAAATTGGGGCTGGAAGTAGAAGCCCAACTCTGCTATCATCAACAACTAGTCCCCTAGAGGTGACAACCTTAGCTCGCACAAGGTTGCCACCAAGTTCAAATAGCCAGCGTGAGTCAAACCTTGGACCTACATGGGAAAAACCAAAAACCTTGACACAACCATACCAACCGTACGAACTAAGTTACCCCAAACATCATATTTTGTTATTATTGTTGTTCCTATAATTATTTTTAATGTCCCAACTATACCCTATTGTAATAATCCTTATTAATTCTACTTTGATGTTTTATAAATCTTAAATAACCATGACAAATTTGATATATATAATTTAAAATGCCCAAAATAATAATATCCACATGAGCATTTTCCTATGTGGACTTCCATAGTGCAAAGTTCAAGCTTTAATTATAAACCTTCCCTTCCCATTAAGTTTTTAGGTTATAATCATACACATTAAGGCATGACCAACATCGAATATTATACAAATATTATTTGTCCGTAGATTTTAGTACATAACCTCCCACATGTTGACTAAATATGTGATTCATGTGAACTTACCTTGTCCTTTAGTGGAGGTGCAAGCATGACTTTCATCCTTTTCAAAACCAAATTGAAACACTTATTAAGGCATGAAATCTGTTGTTACATTATTGGTCATGTCAAACGTCCAATTTTATACTTTTAAGTCTACTTGCTTACTTTGGATTCCTAGCGTCCACATGAATAACATGAACTAAAATTCTTCTCTTTTAACAAGAGATGCATTTGTGTCAGGTTCTGCCCATTGTGGGGTGTGCTTGGTTGTTTTAAACATCTAGTTAATAGAAATAGCTAGGGGTTTAATGTGGTTGTTTGTTGTTTTATAATGTCATTATTATAGTTGATTAATATTGAAAAATAAAAATAAAAAATCTTGTGGGGTGTACTTGTTGTTTTAAACATTTAGTTAATAAAAGCAGTTAGGGGTGTAATGTGATTGTTTGTTGTTGTATAATGTTGCATAAATAAAAAATAAAATTCATATGCTTGTGTTTTGTTGTTTTAAACATTTAGTTAGTAGAAATAAGGGTGTAATATAGTTATTTGTTGTTGTATAATGTTATTATTATGGTTAATTAATGTTCCAAAAATAAAAAAATATGCAATTATACAAATATATTATTATAATAATTCCATATATATATATATATATATGTAATTTTTGCCTTGCTAAATTATATTATTACATGTATATTTTTTTAAATATATTTTATTGAAATATTAATTGTAGATACATAAAAAAAAAATTGATATTTATTATAGA
>VDFB02000002.1:215548582-215760038 GCA_007258455.2 Sequoia sempervirens | reverse complement strand
TTCTTCAAGGTTTTTAAACATTTTTCTCCTATGTGGCCTAACCTATGATACCAAAGCATAGTCTTCTCTACAGGAAGTTTTACTTCCATAGAGTTTACATAATTAGGGATATTTCCCTCTTTACCTCCATGAGCAGCTTTCAATGACTTTCCAGAGACACTGCTACATTGAACAACCTGTGCATCCAGCTTGTACAGGGCACCAATTCGAGCACCTCTAGCCAGCACCATTGAACCTCTAGTCATCTTGCAGCCATTTCTAGAGAACGTAACTTGCACTCTGATATCATTCAACATAATTACAGAAAGTAAGTTTCAAGCCAGACCTGGTATATGCATTACATTATTGATTCCCTTTACTCTACCATCAGGGAATTGTATCCTGACTCTTCCATGACCAACAATCTCCAAAGTTGAATCACTTGCTAAATACACCTTTCCACTATCGTATTCTTCATACTTTGTGAACCACTCTCTATGAGATGTCATGTGGAATGATGCTCCAAAATCAATCAGCCAGACATCATTTGATTCCTGAGTACCCAAGGCTGCAATGAAGGCGTCACCATCACTATGAGAAGAACCATTATCGGAAGATCCCTTCTTCTTTTTCTCCTCTTTACAATCCTTTCCGACATGACCAGGTTTTCCACAGTTCCAACACTTCACCTTGGACTTCTTGCTAGGAGACTTTGATCTCCCCTCTGATTTCGATTTGGACTTCTTTTTTCTTCTTCTTGCCTTTCTCCTTTGACCTTCCTCTGACAGCAAGAGCCTCCTTCACCATCTCAGAAGACTTCCTTCTCATTTCTTTTGACAGCAAAGAACCAACAATATCTTCCATTTTGAAACTGGATGTTCTACTCCCAATAGCCATCACCAGATGATCCCAAGGGTCTGGCAAAGAACACAATAGAAGCATACAATGATCCTCTTCTTCAGTCTTCACACCAACAGATGTTAATTGAGCAAGTAGCATGTTAAATGCATTCAAATAATCAGCTACAGACCCTCCTTCCTGCATTCTCAAAGAGTACACTTCTTCCTTAGGAACAACTTATTCACCAAGGACTTCCCCTGATAAATAGACGCTAGTCTCTTCCACAAGGAAGATGCAGTCTTCTCTTCATGCACATTGAGAAGAACTGAGTCTGCCAAATAGAGCCTTATCAACCCCTTAGATTTCCTATCTGCAAGGTCCCATTCATCTTGCCTCATGCCTATAGGTTTAGTTCCAGACACAACAATCCAAAGATCTCAATCAACTAAGAGATCCTCCATCTTGAGTTTCCACAACTCAAAGTTACTACCATTGAATTTCTCTATTTCAATCTTACCAGATGTACTAGCCATCTTAATATGTAATTAGAAATAAAAAACTCTACAAGAATCCCACTGAACAGAATTGACACAAAAAACCCAACGTACCCACAAGGATAACACAACTGGCTAGGCTCTGATACCACTTGTAAGGAAAATTAGATGCAGAAAACAATTCTCCTAACGTTAATACCTTAGGAAAGAATGCATATAGACTTTAAAATTCACAATTACAGTCCAACTAAGATACACTATGAAGCAAATAACAGAAATAGAGTATTTGACAATCACACAAGAACACTAGATATATGTGGGAAAACCCTTACGGGAGAAAAACACACCACACCAAGAGAAATCACTTTGTATTACAGTAATTGAGTTTACATATAAATGACAGACTTATCTTTCTGGTGTCTATTTATAGCAGCATTCACCATTAACAATATTGCATAGGAACCTTTTCATTACAGTCCATAGAATAGAAATCATACACTGATACAATCACTCAACAATCTATCAAACCAACCAACTGATTACAATCTACAATCATAGAGTATATCTCTATTGTTCCATGCCCGTCAAGCTCCCTCACAGAACCATCACAACAAACCACATTCTAACTGTTCACATTCGGCTCCTCCTATTCGTCCACGAGATGCCACATCAGAAAGTCTTACTCAGTCAACATAATTCACACTGTGTTGGCATCTCGGTGAGACACTAACAGTGTCTCGCCGATGCCACATAGCCTTCATACCGATGTCGCCAAGAGTCATAGTTATCGCCAAGACGTTCCATCAAGCTTCATGTGTTACACCGAGTCACCAAGCAGTCGCCTAGACCTATCGCATTCGCCAGGAGATCATAGCGAGTCACCAAATGCTATACCGAAGTCCCCAGACATACCGAGCACAAAGTAGAAGTCGGCAAGACTCACATCTTTCATTGAGAGTTCATACCAAGACAGAAAGGTTACCTCGAAGTGTTCATCTGTTGCCAAGAGTCATTCCGAAGATCCCAAAAGGTGTTCCTGTCGGTGAGATCTTCAATGTTCTCTAAGACATCTTCCCAGGACCTTTGAGTTACCTCAATAGCCAACACTTGAGCCTCTGTCCGTGAGACATTTCTCATCACTCAGACTTCATAACGAAACCTTAGTGTTACATTGATGACTCCCAAGTGTGTTCTCATTGGCATGACTCTCATCTATGGCTAAGACCTCACACCATGATCTTTAGGTTATGGCGAAGACATCACATGTATTCCTGTTGGAGAGACATTGGTTATTCGCTGAGACTTCATAACGCAACAAACATGTTACTCAGATGAACCCAAATGCATTCCCGAAACTCATGGTCACCAAGAGTCTCCCCGATTAACGATTGAATGGCATGTCGGCCAAAGGACTCCACGTGATGAGATGTCACACCGACTACGAGCTATGTCACAGTGATAGACACCATAGTGAAAGCATTTGGCAAGACATAAACTAGGTCACAACGAACTATTCAAAAAAGAAAGAATCAAACTGCTAGTCGGTCAGACAATGAAGATGCAACACCGACTTGGCTCTAATGGAGGTTTCAGCCTATATTGTTTGAGGCACATATTTCCAAGAAAATCCCAATACCATGCTATGTGAGATTCAATACAATGTCATTGCCATGTTAAACATAAAAAAAATCCCAATACAATATTACTTTAAACATTGTTGCCAAATAAACATTTATCCCGATGATAATTTAAGATCATATGCAAAATGTGAAGGGCTCAATCAATAATAAAGACAAGTATTTGTGAATACCAATGCTAACCCAAATTCCAAGTATTCACCTTTGTATATCAACCAAGATGTATAAGAATGTGTGCTAGAAAACTTCACACAAGGTGAAGCACATCTTTTTAAATACCTTGTGAATATAAACAAATCTCATAACTAGATTTCAACATTACCTTCATCTATATATGCCTTATCAATGTCATGTAATCACTAAAATATGAACATTCCAAACAACCTATATGAAAGAATAACCCCATGTCATATATATATAACCTTTGCACATGAATCCAACATGATCAGTACCACAAAAAAAAATTGAAAGTATCCAAAGCACTGTCCATAACGTACTGAATATGCCAAGATTGATTACAACAATAACCAAATGCACCAAGTACCATAGTGCCAATGAAAAGAGTGAACCAATGCCAATTGAATACCATAGTGCAGCCAACTGTCAAATTGTGCCACCAAATGCAAAATAAACAAACTGAGTATGCCAACTGAAATGCGACTAGTCAAAATTATCAAAGTGGATATGCCATGTAACCAATACCAAACATCATTGTAATCAATCTATTTTGACATCAAGAACAAACTAATTTCAACTAGAACCAAACTTTGCATTGTGACTCTGAAGAGCCAACCTTGATAGCAATGGAAATATTGAATTGTAACCTTGAAGAACCAACCTTGATAGCAATGGAAATATTGAAACCAACTTCTTATGAATTCCAATCAACAATGTAGCACCGCAACATCAAACCATTACTTTTTTCAACAACTTATATGCAAATCCATTCAATAACTTATGATGTAAGTCTGCCTCATACTTTTCTCCACAATGAATAATCTCATGATCACACCAATAACTTTTGACATCAATGACAAAACATGTCAAAGACTAACAAACTCCCCCTTTGGCATTGATGTAAAAAAAAATCTCTTCTTTCTCCCCCTTTTGACAACATATGATAAAGGGATAACTAGGCTCTCAAATAGCTCCCCCTCAAAACATGCTTCCTATCAAATTTCTACCATATGATGTACTGTGTACGCATGCCTGCACACTACACATGCTCATCAAACAAACTTTTATTGGTATCAAGTGTACATTTTTCATGTCCACCATCTTTGTACCATCTCTTGACTTCATCTATGTACCATGCATTAGAAAATAAGGATGACCTCCAGTTCATGGTATCACTGATTATTCACAATGCAACATTGAATTTCATAACAATGAACCTGTCTCAATGACTGTCTTGAACTTTCCGTGCAAAAAATAATATAGTCCTTTGTCTTGTCAACAAACAGATTGTCAACTCTATCTTGTCATATTAACATTGTACTCCTTGTGAAACACTATCTCATGCTAGGAAAATATATACAATCCAATTGAAATAGATCTTATCTTCTATCTTGTATCAACATGAAAAAATGATCAGCCCTAACAAGAATCTCTGACAATAACTTTTGGCATCACTCAATACATCACAAATACAACTAAATCACTATTAACCAGCTATGCTACAAGACCTTTGAGCATTTGAATGTATAAAGAGACTTGCTAAAGTTTGTACTGCGCTTTAAAGCTTTCACTACCCCTTATATTGACATCACCACAAAAAAACATTTCTACTCATTGTCACTTAGATTTAAAATGCAAAAATAATGACATTATATGATGGTAATTCATTGATCACCAAAAAATCACTCCACACTGAAATAGCACCAAGAAAATAAGCAAACAAGATTGTCCAAGTAGTTGAATCCACCTTCTTTGTCATTTTAAACTCCATCCGCCAATTTCACCTCACAAAAAAATGCTTTGACTGGCACTGATACTTTGAGTCATTGTTTCAAAGTAGCAAGCTTTGTTAATGATTAGCAACCACCACAAATTGACATTTTGCAAGGAATAGAACCACAAGTATCCAATTGAAACATCACCAAGAACATATGAGAGGCTTTGCACCAAGATGCTTCCAAGACAAACCATTACATCCAAAACTCAAGCATCCAAAATAAGATCTTTTAAAACAATGCACAATGTCATTTCAAAAAATTCTAAAACCTGCCAACCACTAGACCAAGCAGGATAGGTAACCACTATATATAAAAAAACATTGGAAATATAATAGAGCAACAAAGTAGATCATTGCACAAAATATATCACTATCTAGAAAGAAACAAGAACCAATAGCATATAATGATCTAGAGCACCAAAAGTGGAAAAACAAGTTGCCAAAGCAAACCAATGCATCATGACAATGCATTACCAATGCCCAGTCCATCAACTTTCCAATTGTAAACACAATGTTACCAACATGAATAACCATGTACCAGAGCATCAACTATGAAAACATCAAATAAATTATGAGCTTCTCCTCCAAAGTGAGATAACAAAGCAAACAATATTCTCAAGAATCTCACTGTAAATCTCTTCCAAGCACAATTGTTAGAAAACATGATATTGTAAAACATCTATCATAATATCACAAGAATCTACACTTAAAGCACACTGTGTGAAAATGAAATCTCAAGATATTCTTACCAAATAGCCTTGATCCCCCATTATCACTTACTTGGAATGGACATCATAAGCATAAACAAGATCACATCACTGTTGTAGCAACATATCAGCACCGAATGAAGCAAAAAACTGAGATATCAAAGTATTATTTTATTGCTATCCAATCACTATTATTGTATCATACATATTTTCTCTGCTGTAAAAGAAAACATTGTCACACTACTCACTGTCATTAAGCAATTGTTCACTATAGACATGACTGATTGCAAAAACAAATAACCATAATGCATAAAATCTGAACAATGATGAGCATAAATCAAAGCACAAGTTTCATGATCAGAAAGCATCAAAATACAATTGTCACCACACACTGTCCAAGATATTTAGATGCCAAACAAGTAGATATTGCATTATACCAATACTATCAACATTTGAGACTTCTTATTTTGTCATAACTCATTCTTGACTTCATAGAGGTAAAACAATTGTTACCATACTAGACTCCCCCTGAGTCTTTGCTTCTTCTCAGGACCTGGATGGCATCACATGTGTAGGGAGTGCACAATGCACTTTCATTGATTCATCTTTATCACCAGATTGATTATTCTTTCTTCTCCAAATCATACATGATCCTTTCTCTCTATTGTCTAAGGTATCTGCCTGTTGTTGCTTGGTCAAGGTATTCAACTTTTTGTTATGTCTAGATGACTTCAACAAATGATTTCTACAAGATTGAGCTCTATGTCCAAGATAGTTACATCTAAAACACATGATATTATGATCTGAACCAAAAGAATGATAACTCCTTCTAGGAATTATGTAATAACCTTCATTACAATTCTTATCATTCCACCAACAGTTAATTGCTACATGACCAAATTTGTGACAAATATAACATATAGTGCCACAATTCTGATTTGACGAACTATAATTATTTCTGACATATCTTTCACAATCTCTAGCCCTATGTCCATAAACATGACATAAAACAGTAACCATGGAATTGGGAATAATTATACCTTGTTGATTGACATTTCCTGGTGGACGTGAAACCCATGAATCTATTAACAACTTTTCTTTTTGTCTTTGAGACATGATTGTTCAAGTCTATTTTCTTCTTAGGAGTCTACCTAACCTTGAAAATTTGTCCATCTTTTGTTACAAATACTATTTCATGTTGAGACTCATCTTGAACTCTTGAACTTTTCCCTGTTTCATATCCTACTCCTCTAGGATCTTTAGAATGTTTTTTTCTACCAATAATCTTATACAATAGATTAGTACTATGATCAAATTTCTATTTTTTATCTAATTGAACCTTGACACTTTCAAGCTCTTTCCTTAATGCAACTACTTCTGCTTCAAGTTTTAGACATTCAATCTTTTTAACCTCCAAATTAGACCTTACAACATCTGCTATCCTCTTACATTCTTCAATTTCAATTTTCTGACTAATAATCATATCATCTTTAAGAGTTAGTTCTTTTAACAAGGAATCACTATCTGAACATTTCCTTAAAGAAGCAATCTCATTTTCTAGTTTAATACACAACTCATCCTTGTCTTTTAACTTGGCTTCCAATCCTTCTTCGGTCTTTTTCTTCTCAACCATTTGGGCTTTCAGAAATTCAATAATCTTTTTATCACCATTATGATCTTGTATTACAACTTTATTAACATTGAAAATTTCTTGTAGGCATACCTTAAGATCCTGATTTTCTTTACTAAGCCTCTTAACTTCATCAAAGGCATCAAGTAGTTCTTCCTCCAAATCAACCTCAAATTCATCACCTTCATATTCCTTTTCACTTACTAAGTGAATTTCTTCTTCTCCAACTACATGGTCACATTTAGTATTAACGAGCAGGGGTATTGCTTGAGACAAAACTTCACTAGACTTGACACTCGTATTTTTCTTCTGACTTTTGTTTCTTTTGCACTTACCCATACTACTCCTCTTATCAATAACTTGGTTGAATTTAAATTAGTTAGGTTTATGTTAAAGTCTATTTCTTTACACCAACATCAATCGAAATCAGATATGTTTTTACAAAACACATAGACTGTTCAAACAAACAAAAATACCTTCTCAAACTTGTGAAAATTTGACTTCCAAGACCATAATCAATCCTAGGTATGAAACCTAATGCAAGACCCTATGCTCTGATACCAATTGTTGGAAGATGAATTACTCTGAGAGGGGGGGTGAATCAGAGTAATGTACAATTTTTTCGAACTTTTAACTTCAAGAGAAAATCAAACAATGGCCTTGAGACAACTTTATGAACCCTCTTAAATTGCAAGGTGAACTCTAACATATCAAATACATTTAACAGAAAGACAGATTGATAAAAGACTTACATAACCATGTCAAAGCATGATATTGATTGTTCATGTAAAATTGATTGAACAATTTTGTTTATACTTTATTTGCACAAGACTTCATGTATGTTTTGAACACTTTTATAATAGAATGAAATGCTTAGTCAAGTATCAAAGCATTGCATGAAATTGTATTGACAAATGACAGAATCAAAACATTAACATTTACGCACATGGGCTGAAACACAAATGCACAGATTTCACCACATAACACATTATTTTCCTAACTAGAAAAACTCTCATGGGGTATAAAAAACCACTCGAATAATTCCTTTTATTATTTAGAGCACCAACTATTACAATTTAGGAGAACCAACTCCTTTTATCAATTCTGAATAATATCAATGATTCAGAGGGTTTCTCTATTTCAATAAAACCTTTTACAAAAACTGACTGGTATACAAAATACCTTAAGAATTCAAAAGAAGATTAGATTCCTTAAAATATCAAATATATCAGTATAATGATCTGCCTTTCAATATTACATAGAAACATATTTTGCTTGATAACCTTTTTTTTCTCATCAAATCCTCATCACGGAGTAATGACAGAAAGCCATACATTTATATAATGAATGAATGTAAAAACCAGTTCTCATTTACAAAACCCATATCCAAAAAAAAACTCTTCAATTAACTAAGGTTTGTCTAAAACTGAAAAATGTAGTTAAATCATGACCCATAATGGGTTCAAAAGAATAACCAAGAAAATTCATTGAATAACCTCTAAACTATGAAACCCTTGAGTAAAGAACTTGGGTTAAGCAAAAATGAAACTATTTTTCCACAAATCCTTAACCAAAATTAGTTATGCTTAAAAACAACACAAGATATTTCTAGACTTGAAGACCAATACTTGTCAAGGCGACCAAAAATATATTACCAACTAGCAAAGAGAAGATCATAACTGCCTTAGTGAAGCTTACTAACTTCTAGCTCGAGCTCGGGGACCAATAGCAACCAAAATCCATGGTGGCAACAATTAGGGTTTCAAACCCTATGAAAAGAAAACTTCTTTCCTTTTTACCTTTTGTTTTCTAAGACTTTCGAGAACTTTTCCCAAATTGATAATCATTTGAATTTTGTGTGATGTCAACAACACAAATGACAACTTTATTATTGTTGTCGACACATGAGTCACTGTCCACGTGACCTATTTACCACATGAAGCCATAATGCATTTTGACTGACAATTCATCAAGTGTAAATGCCATGTAATGAAACAATGAACCCGATGTCACAATAACAAACCATGTGAAACACAAGAAGCCCAATACCATGCTATGTGAGATTCAATACAATGTCATTGCCATGTTAAACATAAAAAAAAAATGATACAATATCACTTTAAACATTGTTTCCAAATAAACATTTAGCCTGATGATAATTTAATATCATATGCAAAATGTGAAGTGCTCAATCAATAATAAAGACAAGTTTTTGTGAAGACCAATGCTAAGCCAAAGTCCAAGTATTCACCTTTTTATATCAACCAAGATGTATAAGAATGTGTGCTAGAAAACTTCACACAAGGTGAAGCACATCTTTTTAAATACCTTGTGAATACAAACAAATCTCATAACTGGATTTCAACTTTACCTTCATCTGTATATGCCTTATCAATGTCATGTAATCATTGAAATTTGAACATGCCAAATAATTTGTATGAAAGAATAACCCCATGTGATATATATAACCTCTGCATGTGAATCCAACATGATCAGTACCACAAAAAAAAATTGAAAGTATCCAAAGCACTGTCCACAAAGTACTGAATATGCCAAGAATAATTACAACAATAACCAAATGCACCAAGTACCATAATGCCAATGAAAAGAGTGAGCCAATGCCAACTGAATACCATAGTGCAACCAACTATCAAACAGTGTCACCAAATGTAAAATAAACCAATTGAGATGCAAATAGCCAAAAGTATCAAAGTGGCTATGCCATGTAACCAATACCAAACATCAATGTAATCAATTAGTTTTGACATCAAGAACAAACTAATTTCAACTAGAACCAAACTTTGCATTGTGACTCTGAAGAACCAACCTTGATAGCAATGGAAATATTGAAACCAACTTCTTATGAATTCCAATCAACATTGTAGCATCAAACATCAAACCATTACTTTTTTCAACAACTTATATGCAGATCCATTCAATAACTTATGATGTAAGTCTTCCTCATACATATCTCCACAATGACCAATCTCATGATCACACCAATAAATTTTGAAATCAATGACAAAACATGCCAAAGACCAACATCATGAGATTGCAGTATTGCAGGGAACAGTTGCTACCCGTCATCCCGCAACAAGTCGTTCATGGGATTGCGGTAGTGAGGGATATCCCGCTGTCCCATGACAGTCTATGAGGAGGCATGCGGTAGTGTGGGAGGAGTTCTAACTCACAACCCTGCAACAGTCAAATGAGGGGGTCGGCAGTATGGCGATAGGTTGTGGTATAGCTCGATGGCCGCGACCCCATGATGGTCAGGTGGAGATGACTACGGTGTGGCAGTAATCAATGGGATGTTTTCAAAGTTGGTGTGTTGGTATCAAAGAGACATAACATTATTGACATGACAACAATGGGAGTCCCTTTGACATTACGATAGACATATCGAGGTGACGGTTAAGATTGTCTGGCATGGAATTTGGAACGTTGATTTGTTGTTACGCCTATGAAGTTTCTATGAATGTTGTAGTGCATTTTGGAACAAAAAAGAGATTGAATTCAAAGGGGGTTGTGTTGCTAGATTTTTTTCCAAATGGAATAGGATGTAAATCTCCATGTAAATCTCAATAATAAAATGGATCTATTCTTTTGAAGGGGGCATTTTTTACCCGAAAGGGTTTTCCCCACATAAATCTTCGTGTCCACATCTTATGTTCCATATTTCATGTTTAATGATTTTGCTCATTGAATCTGTTTAGTGCTTGTTGTTGGAACTGGTTGATCTTGAATGATCTTAAAATTGCATAAAATTTCCTCTAAGGATTAATGGTGGGAAATAAACTATGTCTGATTTTTCTTTATGGCATAGTAGTACGTGTTTTTGAGGTTATCTGGAGAAACACAATTTACTAAAGGTATCTACTAATCTCAGAAGTTTGTTCTGGGATGAACTAAATTGCCCTTCAATTAGTATCAGAGCTGGCGTTTTTGATTTTGGCTATTCCTTCTGTGAAGATTTCTTAGTCTGGCAAGCTTGAGGAAATCCGAAGGAATCAGATGAAGATTGATCCTTTGGTGAGTGGAAGTTGTTTTCTTTTTTGTTTTAGTTTCAGGAGACAACATGCAGCTTGAAGGATAGTGAAGATAGAGAAAATGGAGTTTGTCATATTGAAATGATGTGATATGAAGCTCTTAGTTGACAACAAAATAATCCTTATGTATGGGGTGAGATATTTTACTTTGTAGTTATGTTGCAGCAAAGCTTTCAAATTGGGTGTCTGTGTGAGAGGCTCCCTGATTATATGGAGAAGCTTGGGTGGTTTTCACCTATGGAGTAATGTGCTTATGTTGGGTGCTTTTTCCTCATATTAGAAGGAATAGTTTTTATTACCCCAATTAAATGTAGTCTATGGAGTTGATCATTGGATGATCTGCAAGCTTTTGTAATAACTAGTCTCCCTCGAATGCATGTGCATGCTGGTGGTTGCGGAGTTGGCCTAAAATGGGCCTAGGATTTCCTAGACCTCTACTTTCCTAATGGATGTTTGTACTTGCATGGCTCAGATTCATGTTCTTTGGATTTGAGGGTTTAATGGATTTTTGTTAAAAATCTATGGTTATGCATATTCAAGATATTCCATTGTTCTGGTTTAACTATTATGGTTGTTTATAGACTTATGGGTCTTCCAGATGTTAAGTGGATGTGGATTTGCATGTGCGTTACAAAACACAGTGGTTTTGCAGGTTTACATGGTTAATCAAAACTTGTAATTTTGTAGATCTATAGATGAAATATTTTTCAAATTGTGTTTTCCCTTGGGGTATTTATGAATCTAAGATAGTTATAGGTTTGCATGTATGCTTCGTGCATGTATTGAGGAGGTTTTTAGCTCTCTCGTTGAGGAAATGGTGATTTGATGGTGGTTGTGAAGTTGGGGTAATTTGTATTTTATAAGCTTCTGGACAACCTATTTCCTTTTAAGGTTTTGCAGTTTTCCTATGTTCTAAAAGCTATGGGTTTGTGTAGATCTAGATTATTCATTTGTTCAAATGAAATATAAGTGATTTCAGATTACATGGAGATGATTTTTATAGGTTTTACATGTTAACTAAAATCTGTGGTTTGTAGATTTGTGGAAAATATTGTGTTTAGACTCTTAGAGTTTTTTGGATGAGAACAATTGTAGTTTAGCAAGAATGCTTGTTATAGTTCATTGACTATGGTACTTAATAGTGGATTTGTTTGGAAAATCGGGTCTACTGGTGATCTGGTGTTTGATTCTTGAAATCTACATGTGTTATCTTCTTTGATATCTCATATTTGCTTGTTACTAATGTGATGATGAGTTTGCATGCTTCAACATATGACATCCACGAGTTATACAATTTTTGGATTAGCTACCCATTAGCTACAGTGGGATGACTCGGAAGTGGACTGTTTATATCCACAAGGTTTAATTCTGTGTTGATGAATATTTCATTAGTTGGCCTTGTCTGTGGACACTTGTGCATTGGTGTAGTTTCTTTGAGATGAGAGGATCGATGATGTTGAGTACCTAGATAGTTGGTTATGGAGACTTGGAGCATGTGTATCATGATGTCATGAATAGCTTGGATACATAGTTTTGTGTAAGCTTTTGACAGTGATGGTATTTTTGCTTGGTTTGGAGATCTTGGTGCCACTTGGTATTATTGTTAGATGGACATGTTGATGTGTGGACTTGGAGGACTTTTAGATTAGCAAATGTTCAGTCATGATACTTGGAGAGCTCAATTGTCACGGTTCAGTGGGAGCTTTAGCAATGGATCTTCTTTACTGATGTAGATGTTACTAGGAGGAGCTCTTAGATCTTGTTGTTGCAGAAGGGTGCTTTTGCATTTGTATGAACACAATTTGGAGATGGGTCATCTTCCTAATATTGAAGATGTGTAACATCTTGGAGCCATGTAGGACTCTTGGAGTCTTTAGTTGAGGTGTTGGTGGTGCTTGACAAGTTATGTTGGTTTAGAGTTTGTTTTGTTTTATGTCATGGTATACTCTTGATTGCGCATTAGAGTTTTGGCATGATACATTTCTCTTGAGACCACGTTATGTTCACTTGGAGCATGGGATCTCCTAAGGGGGATGGTAATATCATGATGTCATGATAAGTTCCTGATTTAGATGTTTGGAGCTTTGACAGTGGTCTAGTGATTCTTTGTGTTTTGGGTGCATTGGTCATATGCTTGAGAACTTCATGATAGTGCAATGATGCATTTAGATCTTAGCATGAGATGATTGTTTGTAGGTGCTTATGAATACATGGAGAATGAGGTGAGGCTATATTTCTCTTGAGATGAGAGAAGTGTTGTTGAGATTATTACTCGATTCAAGATTTCAACAGAATGTCCAAGAAGCCTACACCTTGGTTGGACGTGAGTTCAACAAAGATCTAAGAGGATATTTCTCTTGGAGGAGTCATGATGGTTTGCATATCTTGGAGGAGTGTTCTCATACCCCACTCTTGGTCTACTCGGCAACTTATTGCTTGAGAGGTAATGCCCATTATTTCTCTCAAGTGCTTTATGATTTCTTTCACAGATACGGATCTTGAGCTATGTAGTTAGTTCTAGAGGATTCATTTGAGGGATGTTTGGAATGGTTATCTCCTTGTGCATTTGAGTTTATGATATCATTCATTGATGAGGACTATTAGGAGATGGTTTATGGGATGATTTCCTGAGATGGGAAATGGAGTAGTTTGATCTTATTTGAGAAGCTTACATCCATGTAGTTACATGATACATATGTTATGTTTGATCTCTTGAGGTTGAATGGGGTTGGATGTTATCATGGATTTTCTCTTGGGGTTGTGAGTGATATCTTACTTGACACATTTGGCATTTAGATGTGCATGTAGAAGGGCATGCTACAGGTTTATGATTTGTAGATTTTTCTCTTTAGTCTAGTTCTTCTTCCTGTATGTTCAGATTCATATGACTTTATATGTGAGATTTCTATGTGGAGCTATGGTGATCACTAGTTTGTGGTCATGTGTTGTCACTTGGGTGATGACATGGAGGTTCTTGTATCTCTTTCTTTTGTCAATATGGAGAACATGGGAGAGTTATGGAAGATTTTTGAGAGAGATATTTCTTACAACAGTTGGTTGTAGGATTTGCAGATCATTGTGGATGGTCCTTGGTACTGCATGGATACAATTTCTATGTGTTGTGATTGGTAGACTCATTATTCCTTTTGATCTTTTCAGATTTAACATTACCCATGAAGTGGGAGTTCCTAGGTGTGTTTGGTCTTCTTCGACTGGTTGGCACATGGATCTTGTATTTGTAGTTGATGGGTTGGCTATGTAGGTGGCATGAGTCTATTGATGTGGATACCTTCGAGGTATGGGTGATTGGATGGATTAGCAGTTGTTGTGTGTGCTATTTTCAGTTGTGTAGGTTAGTTAATTGGATGGGATCAATCAGTTTCCTAATTGTTGTTCTAGTTGATGTTGTATGTTGTTTTCTAGAGGATGACTTCATGGTTGTTTCCAGGTTGAAGCTTTGAAGTTGATGTTTTTCATTCTTTTGTATATCTTATGAGTACAATGGAGTGGTGGTAGTATTATGTATCCTTTCCTATTAGTTCGATCTGATGCTTGTGTTCCTTAGATTGGTGCATATACACCATGGCTCGTTCCTTTCCTTTGGAAGATGGCTGGAACTGCGGCCTGAAATGGTGGAAATCTTGGATGTTGTTGTAGGTGTCTTGAATTATACAGTGACATTGAGCATTGATTGGGAGCTAGTAATTTCTTCGTCAAGTGGGAGAATGTTGAGAAAAAGTTGTCTCAAACTTACTGGTTAAAGCTCTCTAAAATCAAGAAAACACTTAGTCGTGTCAAAGTCTTATACACTATAGTACCACAAAGGTCTAATCTAGGGCTGGCAAGTTGGCAGTAAGGGTTCACTAATTTTCTTCTTGCCATCCCACAATAGTTGATTCATGAGCTTGCAGTATTGCGGGGAAAAATTGCTACTTCCCATCCCATAGCAAGTCATTCATGGGCTTGCAGTAGTGCAGGATATCTCGTTGTCTCACGACTATCTATGAGGAGGCATGTGGTAGTGCAAGAGGAATTATAATCTGTGACCCCCTGACAGTGAGATGAAGGGGTCGGTGGTATGGCGGTAGGCTGCAGTATAGTGGTGGCCCGCTACCCCACGATGGTCGAGTGGAGATGACTGTGATTTGGTGGTAACTAATGCGATGTTTGTGAAGTTGGTGTGTTGGTATTAGAGAGACATAATGTTATCAACAAGATAGCAATGGGAGTCCCTTTGACATTATGATAGACATGTCAAGGTGTCAATTATGATTATATGTTATGGAAGTTGGAACGTCAATTTCCTATAACGCCTGTGAAGTTTGTATGAATGTCGTAGTGCAGTTTGGAACAAAAAATTGAGAGATTGAATTCAAAGGGGGTTATGTTGCTAGATTTTCTCCAAATGCAACAATATATAAATCTCCATGTAAAGTCTTAGAACCTACATTGTATTGTAACTATTTTTTTTTTTGCTAAATAATACAATGGATCTATGCTTTTTGAGGGTTGGGTTTTTTACCTGAAAGGGTTTTCCCCATGTAAATCTATGTTCATGTCTTATGTTCCATCTTTCATGTTTAATGATTTTTTTCATTGAATCTGTTTAGTGCTTGTTGTTGGAACTGGTTGATCTTGAATAATCTTAAAATTGCGTAAACTTTCCTCTAAGGATTAATGGTGGGAAATAAATTATTTCTAATTCTGCTTTATGGATAGCAGTACGTGCTTTTGAGGCTATCTAGAGAAACACAGTTTACTGAAGGTACCTACTAATCTCAGATCTTTGTTCTGGGATGAATCAAATTTCCCTACACCTCAAAAGGCATTTGTGAAGTCTTTAAATAAAACTGGCGCCTATATACATTTTGAAGATCATGTGTGGTGCACTAGTGGAGAGTGAAAGTTGTAGATGGGAGGTCAAGAGTTTGATCCCCATCAACTAATTTTTAATAAACAAGACAAACTCGAGCAACTGTAGGGGTGCCATGTGGCACCCAATCATAAGTCCACATGGCACCATTTAATTTTCCATTATGCCATGTGTCAAACTACCATTGGCCCACATCATCTACCTTGCTACATCATCTACCATGTGTCACCTTTTGAACTTGCCATGTGTCAGCACTAGAGACTGCCATGTAGATGGGAGGTCAGGAGTTTGACCCCCATCAACTAATTTTTAACAAACAAGACAAACTTGAGCAACTGTAGGGGTGCCATGTGGCACCCAACCATAAGTCCACATGGCACCATTTAATTTTCCATTATTCCATGTGTCAAACTACCATTGGCCCACATCATATGCCCTGCCACATCATCTTCCATGTGTCACCTTTTGAACCTGCCATGTGTCAGCACCAAAGACTGCCATGTCACCGTGTTGACATCATGTTGACGTCAACATTTGTACTACTTGGTCAACATATTTTGCAAAACTTTGACCAGCCATAACTTTTGTATATGGACTCTGTTTGACGTGATTCAAGCGACATTGGAATTGTCTTGACGAGCTCTTCAACATGATGTTTTCTTGAGCATTTGGAACAATTAATTTTTTTGGTAAAAAATATCCACCTTGTATTCTGACAACACTTTGTCGCTTTGAAAACCTACAAAAAAACTATACAAACCACTATCTCAAGGCTCCAATAGAGAATACCATAAATGATATCCCAAAACAACAAGCAAAACCACCTAGAAAACCCCACACCCTCCTTAATGGACAACCCGTAAACATGACACAAAAATTAAATAATCACATGGCCTTCGCATGGGTACCTAACCCATAGCCAATCAAAATTGGTCAATCTCAAGTGCTCCATAACTCACTAACGGATCCAATGGCTTCATGCAAAAGCATGCACAGACATGAAATTCTGGGCATACATCCATTCAAGAGCATGCAAAACATGCAAATAGCAAGCAATGACATGCACAATAAAGTGGTCCCCACTCACAAAGTTGGACGCTCAAAAGGAATATCCTCCCAAAATGCTCTTTAATCGTCACCATAATAGGTTCACCTCTTTGAATGCAATTACAATTTGTCATAGGAAAATAAATAATAATATTTTGTCCCTCATGTCCCTAGAACACTTTCCAAAGAACGTAGAGATACATAAATCATCTTAGGATAGTGTAGACACTTCAAAATGTCCTGAATGATACTACACACTTGAATTTGATCACTAACATCATTTCATCCTAAATTTCATCCTCTTCTCGCGTATTTGATTAAATTAACCTAGTTATTTAATTAAATACATTATTTTCATGTATTGATCTAATTAATCTAATTAGGTTAATGCATATCCTCTCACACTAACATTCCATCCTATTTAAATTAAATAAATCAAATTATCCAATTTAAACCCTAAGTCTTCTTATTTAATTAAATAACTCTAAACTATTTAATTAAATATCATATTGCATCCCCTTTTCATTAAATAAATCAATAATTTAATGAATATCCTCACATTCTTCATCTTGCACATTAAAATTTAGTTTTAATTACTAAATTGCTAATTTCCCTTACCATCCACTTGCATAGGGAATACTTTAAAGGAATATTCTCTAATTTGGCTCCAAAAAGGGAATGTTTTTTTTCAAACTGTTACTCCAAAATTTGAACCTTGAAAATTTCCAAATTTTTTGAGCATTTACCTACATGCCTTTGAGCCTGCCAAATCATGAAAACAATTAAATTTCAAAATTTGTACAAGATGGTACAAATAACTCTTATGAAAATGTTTCTATCCTCATTCCATCCAGTCTAGCAAGATTTCACGTTCAAATCCTTTACTAATTGCGAGATTTAAAGCTTCACATTTTCCTCGCCACAATTTGCGAATCAAGTCAAATTTGAGATTTTTGTTGCTAGAAGTCAAAACTTTTTTGGGTCCCTCTCTCCAACATTTAGTTGTTCTGTTGTCCAAATTTCGCACAAGTCAGAGCTGTTACGAGAAATTTGTGAAGTTTTATGTCCTCAGTTGAAAGTGGATTCTTCAAAGTTTCAAATTTATCCTCAAAACAAATTTATGCTATGTTATGAGATTTAATATTATCAAAGCTAAAGGGATGGAAAGAGGCATTAGATAAAGGATGGTTATATTAACTCTCAACGCATAGTATTTAGAATCCAATTATTTATAAAACAAGTGATTATAATGAAGTCATGTTATTTCTAAGGCTCCAAGTACTTTAAAAGTGCCAACAGATATGTATTATTCCTTTAAAGACTAGGAAATCTTATTTATTTGACGAGAATTATTGTATGGCCTACCAAAAGACCTTATAAAAATCATATTTTGATATGCCTTCATTGTTTTCGGGGGTTATGTTGGTTTTGAAACTTTATGTTCACTTGACTCCTCTTCATTGTCAGGAATTTTACAAGTTCTTAAACTCTTCTCTTCACCGACTAAAGGTTTGGGAATTTCAAAATTGTCTGACTCCCCGACAACGTTATGTCCACAATGGATTTGTTGAAAAGGCTTGAAGTTCTCAGGAGTCAGAGTGATTTTATCATCTTCTGCCATCGCCAAACTGGGAGCTTGGTTGCACCTGAGCTATTTGACAGGATTTCTGTCGTATGGAATGAATAGAAAGGGCACACAAACCGCTTGACATAATGCATCTATTTCAGAACATGCACCAATATGAATTCGTTGAAAGAGCTAGTTCATTCCTCTACTTGTGCGATGGGTGCGAGAGTTCCTTTGATATAGTTTGAATTCCGCAAAGATCTATCATCTCATGGAATGTAGAACACTGGTGGATGCTTAGGATATTATTCTCATGGCTACATTGGCATAATGCGGTTACAGTAGTTAGTCCTTGTATTTGCAGATCGCCTTCAAAATTCTAAACATATCATTACTACATGTTCTTTGAAGAAGCCTGGGAAAATGGGATTGCAATATGGTCCTTCCATTACCCAATGCTTATCAAAGTTGAGGTAATTTTCTTCCTTCTCAAATGGAAATTCAAAATCATTAGGACAAAAGAAGCTAGTTGTATGTGGAAGGATGTGCAACAATACTAGGGAACAAGAAAATATAGACAAGGAGACATGTTGCAGAGGTATTAAAGAGGCAAAAGAAAGTGGATATCGCGTTGAATTCTTTCAGATGGCTCCAAGAGAACCTGTCAATGTAACTAAAAACTCCTTGGGGATTCACTTTTGTTTGCTAGAAGAGAAACATATGATGTATCAGAGGACCACTATCCACAAGAAAGTAAATTATCTCCAATGCGTGTAGGAACCCCTCTATCCAGTGATACTACCAGAAAGGAGAATGATGCTAGTTATTACATGGTTGATGAAAATTATAGGATTCTCGCAGCCTTTGCAAATAAAGACGTAACGATGGGAGATGGTCATTTTGAAGTTAAGTGTAAGGAAGAGCCTTCTACCAATAATCCCAACCAACAAGATGCAGTTATGAGAGATGATCTGCAATGCCTCCATTGCATAGTTTTATAAGATGCAATGAGTTTGTTGGAAAATGAGATAGAAAGTGGACAAGTATATGAATGGTTTGGTAATTAAAGGGACAAATTCTTTTATAAAAAATCTGAAGATTCTTTCGGTGAAAAAGAGAATATTGATTCTTTGATTAATTTCAAGAAGCAGCTATGAAGTAGTTAGGAGATTGAAAGAAGAGGCCTTTAAAAAATCATTGAAGGCTATTATTTGGGGGATCTTTTTCAGCTATTCGGGAACATGGGAAGCAGAGGGGCAGTTTATGTTTTCACACAGTTTTTTTATGCAACAATTTAGTCTTTGAATTCATATTTTGTATTGGGGAAATAAGGAAATATGACTTAATCTTTGAGTTTAATAAAAAAAAAAAATTATTACAAATGTCTTTGTGCCATTGTGGTCATTCTTCGATATGATATTTTGTTGTGTCATATTGTGTTGATGTTTTATTTTCTAAATATGTGATTTCAATATGAAATCATCTTTAGGAATGATCTATTGTTCACCTTTTCTTTTTTACCGATTGGGGTTGTGGGGTAGGTGAACTGTGAGTCATTTAACCTGCATCCTCTTCTTTTCAGTTTTAAAATTTTGCATCTATTTCATGGTTATGGATGGATGTTAGTGTACCTTTCCTTCTTTCTAGTTAAAAGCATACCCAATATTTTCTATTCATTGCAAATCATTTGAAGGTAGCTGCACCTTGTAACATAAGTAGAGAGCACTTGCCACTATCATTGCAAGTGACTCAACTGTTAGTACTATTTGTTCTTCTTACTGAGCATTCTGAGTCATTTTATACATTCATTTTCGAAGGAAAAATCTATTTACTAATAGTTTTTTGGCGACTCCATTGGGGAATGAAGTGGTTGGTGCTTTGTTCTCTCAAAATTTTGAAGGTGCCTCCCTGAGGATGGAGGTTGGCGACTCTGTGTTTATAAAAAGTCTCTGTGATAGAAGAATTCTAGTGTTATGTCATGGCTTTGGTAGCATCCCAACCATGGGGAACTCAAATTGGACCCTTGGCTTTTCCCCAATACTCAGCCTTGCCTGAAAGATCAAGAAAGAACTTTCCAAAGTTTGTTGGAGATAAAACACAAGATCTCGAAGATCATATCAAAGCATTCACAGTTTCTTGTGGGATTCTTGGAGTTCGAGAAGAAGATGTGTTTGTATGCCTATTTGTTGAAAGCCTCATTGGAGACACTGCATAATGGTTTCAAAATTTGGGCTTATGGATGCATTAATAGCTAGGACAGTTTGAAGGTGAGGTTTCTTGGAAGATTTAAGCCTGCAATTGATACATAGACATTGTTGATTCATTTTTTCCAAATAAAGAAGAAAGAAGGTGAATCTATTAGAGTTTGTGGAGAAATTTAATCAGACTTTGAAAAAGATTTCTCAAAATGAGTAGCCAAATGAAAGTATTCAGTTATGTGTATTTATTGCTGCCATGGACCCAGAAGTTAGTTTTCATTTGAAAAGAAGTATAGTACAAAATTTGGAGGTTGCACAAACAATGGCTGTTGAAATTGAGGATGATTTTATTTTTTCTGGGTTATTTAAAGAAAAGGAATGTATGAATGATTTTAATGCAAAAGTTTCAAATTCTGAAATAGCTTTAAATCAGATTTTTTATTCAGAAAGGAAACCTCTATTACAAAATAATCTTGTTGAAGAAAGAATCTCTCCTATATCCTCTCATCAAAATCTGACAGTACTTGATAAAGCAAGCATCCCAACACCTTTTGCTATAGGAATTTATTATTTACATGATGAAGATGAAAATTCAGAGCCTATCTTGACATGCTTACAAACCAACAATATTGAACCATCCTGCAATTCATCAGTAGATTCTAATATTACTTTTATTCCTAGTTGGTGCTTGGATAGTTCGAAAGAAGACTTCTTATGTGGAGTTGAAGATGAAAATGGCCACATCACAGAAGTTGGGAAAGATGCATTCACTTGCAGCTCTAGTGACATAAAAGAAGGTATGAATACATCATCATTTGAAGATCTCTCAATAGGAAGCATGAAGATTTTAAGAGATCATTTAATGCACTATATTTTCCTATGGGATTTTGCAAAGCTTCAAGAGTAAGAGATAATCCTCTTTTTGAATTTTCTGATTCTTTTCAGGAAGATTTTATGAAGCCATTTATTTTTCCTTCTAATAATGATGTTGAACAAAATGAGTCTGCTTTTAATAAGACTGAGATGAACCATCAAACTGAAGATGATATTTCATTTGAGGAAACCGTTTTCCTTCAAGAAGATAAATTTCCAACCAACATGAATGCAAAATTTGGGGAATTGGACAATGGTGAGATGAATAAATTAAAGGGTGTTTTTGGTGATAATGATGAGCCATGTATTCCTACAAGTATCCCATTTGAAGTCACAGAAACAATAAATCATGTTCCAGAGATTTTTAATGAAGGATGGTTGTTTGGGCATGATTGTGTAGTTACAAAATTCATGTAATCTATCAGTTGGATGTCTCATACCACAATAGTTGCATGGTGGCGGTTACTCCCAGCCTCATTATGTAGCGACAATTCTCTTTTCTGCAGTGGGTCCTATTTCTCTCAGCGCGTGAATGGATTTGCATGAATATCGGGCTCTCTGGAGGTAGGGTCTTATGACCATGTACATAGTAGAAGTTTTTGGTGTGCCAGTAGTGTAGTTTTCTTTCCTGTTTTGTCTAGTTTTGGTTTGCTTTGGCTCCTTGTGTTCCCCTATTATTTATTATCACTCCCTACCCAATGGAAAAGGACTGGTCTGCCCCAAAGATTTTGGAGTTCTTTGCATTTTCCACAAAATACAATCCCCAACTAGAGCCAATGTTACCCCAAAATTTGAAGCTTGAAAATTTTAAAATTTCCCGAGCATTTACCTACATGCCTTTGAGTCTACCAAATCATGAAAACAATTAAACTTAAAAATTTGTACAAGCTGGTAAAAATCCCTCTTATGAACATGTTTCTATCCTCATTCCATCTAGTCTTGCAAGATTTCACGTTCAAATACTTTACCGATTGCGAGATTTAAAGTTTCACATTTTCCTCACCGCAATTTGCAAATCGAGTCAAATTTGAGATTTTTGTCGCTAGAAGTTAAAAAAAAATTGGGTTCCCCTCTCCAACATTTAATTGTTCCGTTGTCCAAATTTCATGCAAGTTGGAGCTGTTATGAGAAAGTTATGAGGTTTTATGTCCTGGGCTGAAAGTGGATTCTTCAAAGTTTCAAATTTATCCTCAAAACAAATTTATGCTACATTATGAGATTTAATATTATCAAAGCTAAAGGGATGGAAAGAGGCATTAGATAAAGGATGGTTATATTAACTCTCAACGTAGAGGTTTTAGAATCCAATTATTTATAAAACAAGTGATTATAATGAAGTCATGCTATTTCTAAGGCTCCAAGTACTTTAAAAGCGTCGGTTGTATATGCATAAAATTGGTCATGTGTAATTAATCTTGACATTTAATTAAATATTTATTATTTAATTAATTTCTCTAAAGTACTCTACATATGATTAAATTTAATTAATTTAATTATATTGTTCATTCACTTTATTCTTCCACCTTAATTTAATAAATTCACTTTATTTAATTATTTCACATTCATATGTCTACTTAATTAATTAAATAAATACCCTTTATTTATCTTAATTAATTATCACCTTTTGAATTTACTTAAGTCTTTTGATTTAATTAAATTTAAATATTTTATTTCTCCTATTCAAATCTTTCTTCTAATTAATTTTAAATATTTTATTTAATTAATTTCATCTACATGTCATTTCCTAAAAATTTAATTAAATATCTTTATTTAATTAATGTCCTTCATATCTTTTCAAATCATAATTAAATATTTTATTTAATTATGAAATCTGGTATTCTTCAAATCTTAATTAAATGATTATTTAATTGGAAAAAATCTCCATGTCACTCATAAATAAATAATTGAATTTATAATTCATTATTTATCTTCTTAAATCTTTCCAAAATCCTCTAAAAAGATGATAATTAATGTCCATATATTTTCAAATCATAATTAAATGATTATTTAATTGAGAAAAATCTCCATGTCACTCATAAATAAATAGTTGAATTTATAATTCATTATTTATCTTCTTAAATCTTTCCAAAATCCTCTAAAAAGATTATTTTTATCATCTCATCTTATCTCTTCCATGAAAGAGGAGACAAATCCCGCTTTCTGTTTTTCTTCTATTTTTCTCTCAAGTCTTCTCCATCCTCGACCATTCAATCTACCAAGATTATCACAGTCGTTGATTGCATCAGCCAATCACAATCCTTCAAAAGCTCTATAAATATGTCTACATATCTAAGCATTTATTCTATTAGGCGATAGGTGATTAGAGAATAATTGCATTCAATTAGCATTTATTATTAGCATTAAGAGCATTCATAATCGTAGTTTCTTTATCAAGTAATCATAGCAATCTGCAATCATGAATCATTTAATCAGCATAATCATATCTTAGCATAGCATGCATCCATCATCTACAATCTCATTCTCTGGGAGGACTGTTCGTTGAGCCCGAAAAAATCTAAGAGCAACAGCTGGAATCAACAAAATCACTAGAGATAGAGGACGATAGGACAACATCAAGGACAAAAAACTGAGTTTGCACTTCTTTTATTTCATTTTTTGTTTTGATATAATGTTCTATCGATGTGTTTGATTTTCTTTAATCTGTTTTTAACTTGCACATTTAATCAATCACACACCGGAAGATATGTATTATTCCTTTAAAGATTGGGAGATCTTATTTATTTGATGAGAATTATTGTAAAATTATATTTTGATATGCCTTAATTGTTGTTAGGGGTTATGTTGGCTTTAAAACTTTATGTTTACCTGACTCCTCTTCATTGTCGAGAATTTTAAAAGTTCTTAAACTCTTCTCTTCACCGACTAAAGGTTCAGGAATTTCAAAATTGCCCAACTCCCGAACAACGCTATGTCCACAATGGATTTGTTGAAAAGGCTCGAAGTTCTTGGGAGTCAAAGTGCTTTTATCATCTTCTGCCATCACCAAACTGGGAGCTTGGTCAAATACACCATTTTCATTTCACTTATCATTTCAACTACATTTCAAAATTTCTTGTGTGTTGAATCTGTGAGAACACAGTGCAAATGGGGAAAGCCAAAATTATAACTACCATCAGGAAAGGGAAACACAAAGTGCCACCAAAATCCTTTTTGTCGCCATCCACACCACAACGAACCAGACATCCATATTGCTACGAGGGCACAAAGTTGGCGTCCAACACTAAAATGTGCCACGCATGCAAAAACAAAGCCATCACCACAGCAAACATTAACAACACCAAAAATTTCATCACCCACACATAGCAACTCTTAATTTACCAACCACCCCACCTTTACCAGTGCCCAAACCGTGATATATGCGCTCGCTCTAAGTCATCGCAAGAGGAGAGGAAACCTTGGCTTCTGCTTCATCCTTTTCTTTACCTAGTCAGTTTTCCCTCTTGGAGTTTTGGTTTCCAATGGTGAGACAAATATTACCTCCTGACAAGGAGGTAGACCATGACTCAAAAAAGCAAGGTATCGACAATAGTTGGAATCGGTCTTTGTTTCACTAGCAGACACACTTCTTGTGAGGTCAATGGGAAAGTTTTGACATCCAAAGGAGCCACACCCATAAGTTATCTACCTTTCTGCTCCGGTAGTAGACTGCACTGGCTGCTTGCCTTTGTCGTCTGCTTTCTCCGCAGTCACACTCTAGAATTGTAATCTTCGACTACACCTTGTGGGTGCAAGTTTAGACTTGCCAATAGGAATGTTGGCCTCCATGGTTGAGGCAGCTTGTGATACACTAGAACTAGGCTTTTGAGAGCTCAGGTGAGCAAACCTCCTCACCGGTTCACTCATCTTATCTGTCAATTTCTCAAACCTACCTTGCCTTAATCAAGAAAACATCCATCTGCTGAGTGTGAACGACACGAATAGCAGCTATTCCTTCCATATTTATCATGTGAAGTGATGGAATCCACAATTAATGTTTAGCACACATGCATAACCTAGGAAACTCATTGGCAGATGTACTATCATCGTTTAATTCCCCATTTGAAAAGAAAGTCATAGACCATATTTCATGATTACCAACATTTGCGTCTTCACACGAATTGAGATCAACTCGATCACTTTGCAAAAGGGTGGTCATTAATGAGAGTTGGTTGCACAAAGTAAAATGGCCATCACATGTTGTTCATCAACTTTGAATACAAGCCATCGATCTCCTGTTGAGATGGCACATCAAGTGATCGGTCTTGTTTTGACACCCCTGACTTCCAGTGGTCCTTCACTGAAGTATCTATGGCCAATAGTATTCATCCATCTTAGATGATATCTTCCTTGTCAATGAGTCCCATATATCTTGCAAACAGGAATGTTCAAGCCACATGTCGCAATCTCACTAACCTTGCGGCTCTTAAGCAACCTCTATCTTCCCCCTACAAGCCAACGGGGAATGGTGGAGATTCACCTTCTCCTTTGATCTTGGTCGTCGGTCTAGAACCATGAGCTAGGATCTCAGTAGTGGGGAGTGGGTCCCATGGTTGTACAGGGACATGCATCTACTTTTCGCCGGCCTCGCTGCTTTTAACCTGCCGACACTTAACATTCGCGGGCTGGCGAGGTATGACCCAAATCTTATCCTGGATCTTTGAATCTTTAAACCTGCACTCCAAAAAATGTTAGCATTTAATGGACAAGACTTGGTTTAGCCGATGGTGATATGACCCTTAAAAGTGAGTGACTTAAGCTTAAGTCACTAGGGAAAAAATAAAACCCAACTTAGGGAACAAGTTAAAGTCGATGAAAAAATTGTTGACCAGTTCCTTGAGCTCGAGGGTTTGGTAACCCCACATGGAATTGTGGCTTAAAAGGTGACTTAAGGGATTAGTGATCGACAGAGCAGGTCAACTTGAAATTATAACGTTTGCATGCCTTTGTGAATAAAACCCTACTCATAAATGGGGACAAGGGTTTAAAAATGAAGACCAACCCCATGGGGAAATGAGGGAATTCTACATAATTTCAGAAGCACCATCAACAGCTCATGCTCAGGGATGCATACCCCTGGCAGGTATGGCGAGGGAAAAATCTTCAGTTGAAGAAAACCAGGGTAGAAGACCAAAACCAAGGAACTCACCCGGACTAGGCAAGTAGACCCAACAGGAAGCAAACAAACCAGACCATCATATGTACACTACTATACAGGACATACATTGTGGATTACTTGCACAAGATGGAGGCCCCAGGCCCCCAAAATTTCAGGGACAATTCTTCCATGTATCAAAGACCGTGGTTTGTTTAGCCTACAATGAATTCATATGAGCATGGTGTAGTCCCAAGTTATCAGCATTACCTCGATCCACACTGCCTATAATACTTGAAGTAACATTTCCACATTTGTCCCTCTCATCTGCAAGTTCACCAAGCTGAAGCGAGAAGGTGAATCCTTCATACTCCACACTGTCATGAAATATACCATCATATTCCATTTTTCCATCAAACTTAAAAGCCTCATAAATGCTCTGGATCATACTGGGCCAGTCTTTAGTGAATTCAGGAAAGAAAGCATGACCAGGTCTATTGTCAACATGCTTTCCACCAATGCTAACCTCATAGGGTGAGAGACGTTCCATAATCAAATCCATCAAATAGGGAGTTTCCACAAAGAACTCTACTACAACTTCATATTTCCCTGTATTACTTTCATGATTATCTATTTTTTTGGATTGCCCCTCACATGGGTGAACAAATGTTGCAATATTTGCAGGTTCTATAGAATCATCAAGTAATTCCTTCTTCTCAACACAAAACAATGTAGTTGGACTATTTATGCAATCACCTTGTGGAACATGGGTAATTGACACTTCATTTTTATTTTCAAGTATACAACCCTTCACCATAGGAAAATCAATGCAGTCATGTACATACTCTTGGACATTCACACTGTACCCAGAGCTGATATCATATTTATGAGCTTCATCACCATGCAAATTGTTGTTACATTCAGGTTCTAGGGAATATGAGGCATACTTGTCTAGTAACATTTGTTCAGTCACATACTGATAGATACCTTCATTGGTATCTACATCTCCACATTCCCCATGCAATTGGGAACTCAACAAGTCAGAGGTGGCATCCTCATCAACACACCAATTGGTAGTACTTGTCAGATACTCATTGGAGGTTTTCTCAAAAGGAGGATTGCTCCTACACCAATAGGGATTCTCAATTGCAACCTCACAATCCAAGTTATCTTCATCAAATAAAATATTTTTCCATACATTAATTGGATGTATCTCATCATCTTTAAAAATCAAGATGCCAACAATCCAAATCATCAGTGTACTCAAAATCAGTGCAATCACTTAAGGAACAAATAGAGACGGTCCCAACATCCTCATTATTTTTGTTTGCAATAATTGACCCATATTTAGAGAACTTTTCACATGAGGAGAATTGCTCACTGCCTAAGAAGCGTACACCTTCAAGGATATTAACATACCCCTTACTAGAAGCAAGGGATTTTGTCTCTACCTCATATGAAGAATCATATTCAATAGTAGAGTGTTCAAATTCAATCTCCTCATCTTGGCTTCTCATTTGGACCATGTTACTGAGAACAAGTCTATTCCCTTCATTGAATAGTGCATGATGGTTGTTAGCTGAATCAACTTGTGAGGTTTGATCCTACATTTCTGGTTTTTTCTCGCAGCTTATGAAATCCCTAGGAAGATAATTAGGCAACACCTCCTTGTTTTCATATTCTATCTCTTCATCCTCTTCACTGCTGCTTGCATCTGCTTCTAGGTGGCTAGAGAAGTGACAACATTCAACATTCAATTGTTCTGAATTTGATGCTTCTCTTGGATCTAACAATATTAGCCTTTGATCTACTTCAACATGGCATCCATTACCCTTATTCTAGGAAGTAAATAAGAGCTTACGACTGTGCTCAATGCTTTCCACAACATTTATCCAATCTACTACTTGATCAAGGCCATGAGGCTTTTGATCTTCAGACCATTGGCTTTATCTTGATATATATGCCTCACAAAACAAATTGATGCACATTAGATCACTAGGCCTAAAACTCGTGGGAATCTCCATCAAAAAATCTAAGAATCTTGAGTATAAGTCATAGGGAGACTCATTCACATGCCTCTTTATTTCATGTAACTTCCTAATAGAAAAGGTTATATCAGACCTTCCCATCCTTCGATGGTGTGAAGTTGTTGCTTGCTCACATTCTGTATTTCTTGGGGGTAAAGTGGATATGATATATTCTTGACAAACCCTTTTACGTTCTTATCTACTTGGATTAGAACTTTGAACATTGCTTCTAGAATTATTACAAGAAATCACAGGTCCTCTCATCATTAAGTACCTCAAATTGTTTTTGATGTCAATAGAAATTTGATATGCCTGATGCACAGTTGTGGGGTCCTTGTCTCTAAGTAAGAAGCTCATTTTCTTGTCAAATGCTCCTAGATACACAATCAAACATCATGTATCACTTGGTCTTATATCTTCTGGGAATTCCCTAATTTCCTTTGCAAATCAGAGATTGAAAACATGAACTAACTCCCCTTCACTTATATGGATTTCCATAAAAAAATTCCTTACCATACTAGGATTCATCCTTTCACCGAATTGTTTAGTAAAGCTTGTCATGAACTAATTCCATGAAGTTATGGAACCCGCTGGAAAATATGAATACCAATCCCTGGCATCATCTTTCAAATATTGAACAAAAAGCTTCATGACAACATCCTCATGATTCACCTCATAATCCCCCATAACATCCATGAATGTTTGTAGATGTTTAGAGGCTAATTCTTACCTTTTCCCTATGAATTTGGGAAAATATTTCCTAGCATTTTGAGGAATCATGTTGGGGAAACCTCTAATGCCACTAAAAACCAAAGGCATATACCTTTCAATAATAAAATCCCTTTGAGGGCATGATATGGCTTCTTCACCCTGCATACTTGTACTTGATTCTTTACAGGGTAATTCAATAAAAGGTAGTATTCAAAGGAATTGCATACTTCTCAAAATAATCACAGGCTTTACACATTAGAATTATGAAGAACCATTATTATTCCCTGTCTTAATGAAAAATCATCTAATAGGGAATCATTTATGATCTGATGTCTTGATCCTTTCTCATAAACATATCTCAAACAAAATAATACGCTTTTTGGATTTATGGATATACCTGGAAATATTTCTTCCTAACTGCAAATTCTACAAATCTAGAAATCTTCTACACAATTGACTAGTTCTTCGGACAAAGTCGCCACCTCGTTTCACAGAGGAATAATCTTCAAGAGTAAATCTTGTTCAAGTTCTTCTCCAACAGCAGAGTCACACTTATATCCTTTGATCTTTGCTACACTATATCTTCTTCAGGTTTAAGAACTTCAATATTTGAACCAAATTCTGAATGGAAATTAATAATATGACTTTGTAACTAAGCAGTCTACACTTGGAGATTCAAATTTATCCCCAGCAGAGTCGTCATTCTGTTGGTTCTTTTTTCCAGTGCACCCAAGAAATCTCTAAGGGATAGCCAATTCCTATGCTTAAGACTCCAGAAATGACTTGCCAACTAACAAGATCTAGTCAATGACTAATTTATTATGCACTTTAGGCTCTATGGGGCCAAGGAGGGTGTTCCTACTGTGTTCATTTTAAAATATGATTTATATAACACATCACTTTCATAGATCAATTTGAATGAAGGATAATTTCTCAACAATTACTATGAAATTGGCTTGTTTCTAACTAACCTACTACCCATTCATCAAAAGGTATCCCTCATGGTAATTAAAACAAACTTGTATAGAGATTAATGAATTTAAAGTCAATTGAAACCCTGACTTTAGGTCGGTCATCAGACAACTGTTTGATTAACCCTTTAGGTGAATCATTAAGAAATAGATCAATGCCTTATCTATTGGGCAATGGAGTCACACATACAAGAACCAGTAATGCAGAAATGACCCTAGAGTTTAATGGAATGGACTACTCTCACAATAACTTTGCATCATGAAGCTCACTCTTTCTGATACATAACTACTTATCAAATTCTTTACAAATAAATTTGAATTCATTGCCCCATTTAAGTATTTTAATTGATTTCTTGGATGAAAGCAGGAATAGAGACATACATTTGAACAGATGCTCAAAGAAGAATGAAAACACCATTAACATTTCATTTGAAATTCACATAAACTTGCAAAAGGAGAGAAAACATATTAGAATTATACGTTTATTCATCTTTATAAGTCATGTATGCATAACAATTTAAGATAACTTGCACAAGTTCTTCCATAGACTCAAAACAAACTCGCTATTCTATTCCTATCATTATACCTGTGAACCTAGTGTTTTTATCCTAATCTAAGTATGCAAACTAACTAAATTAGAATTTGAAGCAAAACATCACCTCAAATGATTAGCCTAAGAAAGAAAACACAAAAGAAAGATAACAAAGCTAGTGATTATACCTTTTGTGTGTCGATCTCCTTAGTTGTCCCTTGATGTGGTTGATTTGTGTGCTCCATGGATGGTTGTGAAATGAAGGGTGGATGCAAGATAATGAAGACTTGATGAAGCTATAATGGAAAATGCACTTGAACTTGGATGCTAATGCAAGGAATAATGCTATAAAATGGCTTGATAATTTGGTATTATAAGGGTGCAAAATGACTAAGTTATATAAAATGCATTACCAGCAGACTATATTAAAGGATGTGAAATCGTGAGATAGCATCAATCTGGGGCGTCCATAGCATACTACACCTAATCCCAACCCTTAAGTGGAACAAGAACGGTTGAAGATCCGTAAGTGACCAAGTAGGTGAATATGTGTCATGGTGTTCTCAGTTTTTTGTCATTAAGAACCTTATTTAAATAGTGGCCAACTTTATCCATCCAAAGAATTCTTTAAAGTGGTGCATTGGAACTTAGATTCCAAGAAGTTAGTTTCCATGTCAATTTTGGTTGAAGTGTAGAGGTTAAGAGTTCATTCTTAACATACCTCTACACTCTTTCCTCAATTGCATGTAAAATCATCTCTTCTCCTACGAAGGGCATGAGGCAATCCCACCAAGAAGAACATACCCAATTGGGCTAGGGATATTATATTGCTTGTGAGTCAATTTAACACATTGTTTGGTTCCAAAACAATTCAAACACACATCAACATGATTCATCAAACTTTAAACCCTTTGGATTAAGTATGGATACCTTTTGAAGATTCCTAATATTACTGCTTGTCCCTAAATATTTTATCCTTAGAGGCTTCTAAATTTTAGGCTTATATCTAAATCCACACTTTCCAAAGTTAACATAGGGAACTATGGATTTAGCTTCATGATTTTCACATAATGGATTTTGTGAAATGAAGGTTGCTTTGACATAGACATCTTTCTAGTTTGAACATTAATTAAAAATTTCTTGATGCGGTAATGAAACAATCTCACTTAAGCAAAGATTAAATCAAATGAATAACCCACATTAATGTATGTTCGCACGCTGACTTCCCAAACACAAGAAAATTTGAGACAAGGAAAGTATTGCAAAACATTGAGTCTGAATTCTATGGTCCAAATCATTGAGTTCTATTGTCTAAATCATTGGGTTCTATTTCAAAAATCATTGAGTTCTATTTTACCAAAATCATTGAGTTCTTAGGGTTGTATCACTTTAGAGGTATAGCATGTTTCTCACTACTTTGGTCTTGCAAAACAAAGGTTCACTTTACGTTAACATTTTGGGTCAAACATTTCATCCACCTTCACCATATTTACATTTCATTTCACCAAACAACTTTAGAAACTTTTGGGCACACCAACACTTTGGACTTAGACATTGATCAAACCAATCCCCTAACTTAGCTATGTTGTGTGTGAAATGGATCATTTTCCATGCACTTAGTTGAGTTGGTTATCACATTTTGTGGACAAGTCTATCTTAAAGGTCACAAGTCTACCTTAAAAATTTACAAGTTCATTAACACCTTTCATCCAAGACATCAAAACATTGGCTCCTTTTTTCTAAAAGTGTTGTCCAAAAGTTTAGAAAGTTCATCCCCCATATCATTCACCCTTTTCATCATCCACTCACACCATTGGTCCAAAACAACTTAGAGGGTCCCTTTTACCAAAATTTGAGTCAACTAGAGAGTTTCAAAATTATAAATCTCAACACACCTCTCCCATAGTTGACCCACAATTTATGGTTACAACAAGATCACATCACAAGAGAATCATGGAACAAACCAAAGTTACATCTACCACAAGTGATCCGAACCCCCAAGAATTTGATCTAAGGAGCCATTCTACCCCCTCACAACAACCACCAAATCCCTTAAGGTATGAGGTGGAAGATGTCACAAACAACCCACTTGAGCTAACTAAGGACAAACTCCTTGAGTATAAACAAGATCATCAAACCTTAGAAAACGTGGCTCCCACTTTTCTTGCACAAACCTTGACACAAGGGTTAACCCAATCCACGAATCACCCAACTCCACCCTTTGTGCCAATTCAAACATTAACTCCTAGTCTAGCAACTAGGATTGCCACCGATTTTGGTCACACTCTCCCTTTGGAAGGAAACACACTTTTGGGTACTCAAAACACCAACCTTCCTCCAAACACAACTTGGACACCAACATTTGGTGCCCTAACGCATTCTTACACCACCATTCCAGAGCATCCCCTACATCCATACAAACCACTTACATTCCATGACACCACGATGACCTCGACATTTCAAGCGCAACCATCTTCATCCATCATCACGAATACCCAAAGTGTGCCCAACGTTACACAAGGAAATGTGAACCAAGTACCTCAAGTAGGACAACAAGGGAAAGTTAACACTCTCACACAAGGTCAACCCTTGACAAGTGGTTCCAACAACCTCATTAACACATCAAAACAAGTGGTTACCCAAACTACTCAAGTCAATCCACCATCCACCTCAGCCCCATCTATCGTCAATTCAAATCAGAACAACACATTGATCACAAACACCATCAACCAAGGTAATGCTTTGGTCCCACATCAAACACAACAAGGGAAACCTCAACACATCGGCCAAGGGAACCCTTCTAATCAATTGATCCAAGGTCAGAATGTGACATTGACATCGCAATACCAAATTGTGCCATCATCATCTTTACCATTGGTCCCCCAAATCATGCAAAATCAAATGGGGTCCCAAACTTACATTCCTCCTTCCCAATTGACAATCTTACAAGGAATGATAGCACAAAACAACTCGCAACCATCTCAAATCAATCAACAACCTATGATCACCCAAAATCCATCCCAACATGAAAACACTTCCACATTGCAAGCACAACAAGCTCACACTCTAGCATTGCAACAAGCACAAAAAGCTTATCAACAAGCGTTGCAACAACAACAAGCCCAAGCACAAGCCTTACAACAACAAGCCCAACAAAAAGCCTTAATCACACAACAACAACAAGCCCAATAAGCCTTGATCGCCCAACAACAACAAGCTTTGCTAGCACAACAATACGCCCAACCACAACAAGTGTTTGTGCAACAACAACAAGGGATATTATAATCCCCTAAAAAACATCAATTTGAATACATTAGGAGAAAATACACCCCTACCACCATCACCTTCACAATATCAAACTCCACCCTACACACCATACAACAACCCATCATATCAAAATCCTACTTATAATTCATCCACCATCCCACAATACACACCATATGCTCCACCAAATCCAAAAGACGATATGTCATCGCAGCTCAAGGCGCTCACACAACATATCCAAGACATTCAAATGGGAAAAACAAAGAAGCTACATACGCAACAAAACTTGTGTCCATACCCATTCGATAGAAACATCACTATGGTACCTTTCCCACCCGATTTTGAGATCCCTAAGTTTGATAAATACAAAGGGAGGGGAAATCCTGCAGATCACATCAAAGAATTCCACGTCATGTGTATGGAGGTTGCCTATAATAATTCCTACTTAATGCGCCTCTTCCCACGAAGTTTGGTGCGTCCCGCAATCAATTGGTTCTCACAGTTACCTTTAGGCATAAAAACCTTCCAAGAAATCATCGATGGATTCATAGATCATTTCTCCTTTAACCTAGACATGGACGTAAGCTTAAAATAGTTGTACACTCTCAAGAGAAAAAAAGGAGAATCCTTCGCTAATTTCTTACAAAGGTGGAGACAAAGAGCTAGTAAGAGCAAGTGGCCCATTCTTGAAGAACAAGTAGGAATTATCATTGCTAATGTTGAAGGGGAGCTATCCTTCCAATTAAAGACGCAATGTGTTACCACTTATGATGAGCTTATCCCTAGGGCCCTCAGCATCGAGAGAGCCCCAATCTCACAAGGAAACACACAAGCATATAAAGATAACCACACATCTACTAGTTCAAATGACAAACCTCGTGTGTGGGCTAAGAACAAGAACATGACAAATGATGGCATTGTTGATGCTAAATTTTTCATAAGTGCTCATCGACAAAACACCAACCCACCAACCAACACACAACAAACTGTTCACCAAAGCACACCACCACCACAGGATAACCAAATCAATAACAACAACACTCAACAAAGAGGACTCCCCAATAGAAACAACTACCCAAAATGCAAATACACACCATTGGGGGAACCTATTGAATTTGTCATGCAGAAATTGGTAGAATCCAACTTGATTACGCTCCCCAATTTCCAAAACTATCAGGAACCTTAAGATAAACCACCTTAGTATAATGAAAAGGATCTTTGTGACTCACAAAATCAAAGGACATAAAAACGTCAAACTATATGAAGCTAAAGAACATTATCGAAAACCTCATCAAAAATGGTGATATAACTATCAAACTACTAGCAAGTAATCATGACCTCAAGATATTCAAGAATCCAATGCCAAATCACAACAAAGGGAATGACAATGGAAAAGGGAAAAATTGCATTAACATGCAACATGTCTATTCCAATGTGGTCACCTCTTGTGACAACGTTGTAGCATTCATCACCATCAAAGGACCTAGTGTGGAGTGTGGAGTCACCACATGACGTGGCAAGGTTACAATCCAAGGAGCTTCATCTCAACCTAGGACACAACCTACATTTCCAACGTTAAACCCTAGTAAATACAGTCTCCTAGATCAGCTAAAGAAAACCCCTACACAAATCTTTATTCATGAACTATTGAAGTTATCTCCCACACATAGAGATATACTAGAAAAGGCTTTGTCAGCTTCATCTATCCCTGAGAATATTGATACAGAGTAGTTTCAAGCTATGGTAGGGCATATCACTACCCCTCATCTTCTCACCTTCACAAAACAAGACCTACCAACGTAGCCATCCCATAATTGTGCTTTGCACCTTGAGGTCATTGTTCATTAAAATAAAGTTAAAAGAGTCTTAATAGATGGAGGTGTTGGTCTCAACATTTGCACCCTTCAGCTAGTCAAGAACTTGGGTTTTTAGAGGATGGTACTGAAAAAACAAAGAGTACAACCATAAGAGCATATGACAATCAAGAATGAGTGTCGTAAGGCATCATCAAGATACCCATCCAAGTGGGACCCATCATTGTTGACAATACATGCCAAGTGCTAGATCTTGACCTCCCCTACACCATCCTGATTGGTCAACCATGGATTCATGCCATGCAAGTTGTAGCTTCCACTTATCACCAATGTGTCAAGTTTCCTTTTAAGGATAAAGAGGTGACTATCCATGGAGATCCTGAGCCTTTCTACTATTTCAAGAACCTTGAGGCTAAGTTCTACAAGATCCCCCAAATACCAAAGAATGATGAAGGGCCTACACCCTCCTCCTCATTTGTTGACCCTTCTTCTCTTACATCTACCTCAGAAACCAAAACACCCATTGTGTAGACTATACTCGATATCAAGGCAGTTATCAAGGATAATTGTTGTGGAGATTATAACCTAAAGAAGGACAATTTTGTGTTGGGTGTGTTACCTCTTTCCCCCAAATCTCATGGAAAACCCACGCCTATTAACAAAGTGAATGAAACGTTAAAACTTGCATCTACCACCTTCACCAAGTGAGGGGACTTGAACAAAGAGGATGCCAATGAGGAAGATGTATCTAAATTGCTCTATCAGGACAACCTACCCATGCTCGTTCTTCCCATGGAAGATGATAATAAAGGTTTACAACTAATGATGGGATGGGGGTACAACAAGAATGAAAAGCTAGGACAAAATGACAATGCTTTGCTAGAACCCACTATTCCTGAGAGACGTTCAAAGAACCTTGGCTTAGGATGTACTACTAGCAAGGTTACCCTTATTGGCAAAGGTACTTCTACTAAACGGGCTGAGGCTTCCTCTTGGTTACCAATATCACATGATACTACCCTAGATGACTTCCCCCTTGACATGGTTGACTTATTTGAGAATAACTCTCTTCATGACATCCACAACATCTTTCACCCCAAATGGCCAAACCGCTTAAATAAGCTTAGTATACCCTCAACTCATCGACCGGGACCAACGAGGACCACCAATTCTAGATATATTTGAAAACGATGAAGCAGTCTCATAATTCATGGGACTCCGTGACAACTTACCATGTGGGGATCACAAAGCAAGATTTGATATAGAGCTAGTCACATGCGTACTATGGGGAGACGATTGAATCTTTCAATCACAAAATTGATGACATGAGAATAACATGCAGATCTTTAAGTGAAAACCACACCGTGTGGCACTTTCAAATCATAAAATAGTAAAAACAAAGAACACATCTGATGGTGAAAACCTCTCAAGGCGCCCAAGGATGAGGGATTCAAACCAATAGAATAATATTTGCAATTTGTATCCTAGTGGCACAAATCTGACCAGGAGAGTCATACATATGGGATCTGAGGCCTCTTTTGTTTCCTTTTGATTTGGTTTATTATTGTTGTCTAGTTTCATGGGGGGCGGTAGTAGGAAGCATTGTCCACTTCCTTTTAATTTGGTTTATTACTATGAATTAGTTTCATGGAGGGCAGTAGGTAACATAGATACTTTCATTCCATATTTTATATAGTAGAATATGGTGAAGACTTTATGCAAAGTCCACATTGTAGATGAAAATAAAACTCAATTCACATGTTTTAGATGGTTGGATTGAAACCCCATTCGATGTGGAAGCAACCAATAGATATGTGAAACATAATAGAAGGTGAAAGACAAAATTATAGCATACGTTTTTGCTACAATCTTATAATCTCTTGTATGTTTGTTCTCTGTTGATGGACGGCTCTTGTATTTGTTTAGTTTGACTAGCTTCTTGGCTGGCCATGTTCTCCAGCTACTTCTAGTAGCTCCATTCTTGTAAATTCTTTTGCTTTGTTCAATAAAAAAAAAAATCTTATAACCTCACTTTATGATCAGATTAAGTCACCAAAATAACATAGAAAAAAAGAAAACTTTCCGGTGGAAGAAAGCTCCAGCATGTAGCAACTACTTTGCTACAATCTTATAATCTCCACTTAAGATCAGATCAATTCACTCAAATAAGGTAGACAAGAAAATTTCTAAGGCAAGAAAGCTCCAGCATATGTTTGGAATAATAGTTGGAATATAGCATTATTTAAGTCAATTTTAGAGTTTTTGTTGGCTAACATGTTCACATAAAAAGCAGTGACCAATATTAAATGCTTATTTTCCTCAGCTTTAACCAGGAAACTTAGAAATTGTCTTGTCATTGCCATCCATGATCAATCCCAAAAATAACAACACTAAATCTTCATCCTAGTTGACTGCCACAGCCTTTCATGATCAATCACAAAGACAACATGGCACTAGATCTCCATTCTAGTTGACTGAATGTACTTTGACAAAGTTGAAAATTAGTATTTGTTTTACAGGGATGAGTAGGAGAACAAAATTTCCATATTACCCGTGTGCTATGGGTTATAATTTTGAAAATGTAATAGAACAAATTATCAAAGCATACAAATTGAAATTTGTTTTGACCTTTGAAATTTAGTGCGGCAAAAGTTGCTTTGGACCATGTAATGAAAATTACAATTAAATTACTTCCCTCAATCACTCTATTATAGGAGTAATATGCTATTGATTCCATGAGCTTACTTTGAAATATAATCATCAAAGAAGATGAATCCACTTTCAACTCAGCTACAGGTATACTAGATAAGTAGGCAACCAAGCAAATATCAAAACTAAAGCAACAAAACTGTTAAAATGTAAAATAGCCTTATATTAAAATGAAAACTTGAACGGAGGCATGGACTCTACAATGCATATGATCTCAGAATATTATTTGACATCTCAAGAGATTCTTTTTTAGTTAAGGCAGAACAATACTACTATAGCATGATTGATTTCATGTCACAAGTCATGAAATCAACGCTTATTGTCATCTTGAACACTAGAGGAACTCTGTGGTCATCACCATCACACCAAAGTGTGCTTACTTAATTGAACTAGTACAGTTGCTTCTAGCCCTGACCACCTCCATATAATTATGTGAATATCAACTCAAACTGTTGTTTCTTCCTCCGCTGTCCATGCCCTTCCAATAGTGCTTATCTAATAGTAAGTTACTTATTTTTCTCAATATCAAGGTTCTGTTACTCCTTTCCATCAGCAGCACGAAGGGAACCGAGTTGAACAGGGGCTTGAGTGCCAACCACCTTAGAAGATCCATAGATGGAAAGATCAACGCCCTGCGCCTTTTCCTTTTCAATTTGTTCCTTGATCCAGAAGTATGTGATCCTAAGGCCATCCTGTCAATACAAATAGGAAACATAACTGCATTTTCTAATAGTTTACAGATACACCTGCAAGTTGCTTTGTTGCATATTATAACGATCTAAATATTTACTTTCATAATTGATCTAGAACTTTACCTTCAATCTCATAGTTGGAGCCCAGCCCAACTTTTCTTTTATCAATGTATTGTCAGAATTCCGACCACGCACTCCCTCTGGCCCAGGAATGTGATGAATTGTTAACGCTTTGTCCTCAAAACTTAGAACCATTTCAGCCATCTCATTCATGCTAACCATTTCATCACTACCAATATTGACTGGCTCTCTGAAGTCGGATTTTGTCAACCTGGAAATTATGCCACCATGAAAGATTCCATAATCATTTAGAACAAAAGAAAATATCTGATACCACAAAATTAGACAGAACAAATGGGTCCAACACTCAAGTTGAAAGAAGTATGACTCAAGTACCTCAATACACCCTCAACACATTCGTCAATGAATGTAAATGAGCGTGTTTGCTTGCCATCACCCCACATCTCAAAAATATGAGTGGATGTTAGTGCCTTCCTACAAAAAGCAGCAGGTGCCTTCTCCCGCCCACCTGTTGGCAAGATAACCACAATAATGAGCATTATTCCACAATCCACCATAGCAACCACAACCATCAAAGTTAGTCACTTCTATAACTCACCCTTCCATGTGCCAAAGGGACCATAAATGTTGTGGAAACGTCCAATCCTACATTCAATACCGAAGTCCTTGGTGTAGTGTTTGCATAATTCTTCAGTGGCAAGCTTTTCCAAGCCATAGGCATCTTGAGGCTAGAAACCAACAGATCTAGCAG
Source organism: Sequoia sempervirens (assembly GCA_007258455.2). Classification (NCBI taxonomy): domain Eukaryota; kingdom Viridiplantae; phylum Streptophyta; class Pinopsida; order Cupressales; family Cupressaceae; genus Sequoia; species Sequoia sempervirens. The sequence goes on along the minus strand of VDFB02000002.1, from coordinate 215,719,546 downwards.
TTAGTAACCAGTTTTATACGAATTCTGCTATAAATTCCAAATTCTATTTTAACTGGTACATCATGGGTTCTCTCTTGAGACAGCATGATACATCTAGCAACTATTGGATGCTATTTGCGAACCACTAATTTAAAAAACAGCTCCTATGAGATTATATCACTATTCCTGACTACAGATACCTCGTTGTCTGTCAGTTCCAAATTCGGTATAATGTAGCCTTATGGAAAATAGTGATGTCAACCTTGTTTGGGCTGTCCAATGGAGGTGTGATGAATTAGCTAGCTTCTAGGATAAGGATTACTGTTGCAAGGGAAGGAGGAGCACTCCCCAATAATTTCACCTAATAATAAACAAACTACAGAGATCTTGATGTACTGTCTGAAGGGTAACAAGTTAAAACTGGACACTCCCCTCTCCTGCTGGGATGGCTCACTACTATTCATCATTTGCTGAAAATGGAGTCGTCAAACTTCCTTGATTGGGCAGCTTGATAAAAGTGTGAAGAGTTTGGTTACCTTCTAGGAGAAGAATTACAATTGTGAGGTTGGTAGGTGCCGTCCCCAATAATTTCACCCAATGATAAAAACAACTAGAGACACTGATGTCTCGTTAGAAATAGGGAACAAGAAATTAAAATCAGGGCCTGCCCTGCTGCAGTGGCTCACTACTATTCACTGTTTAAATTAACAAATGGGTAAGGAGTAAGGACACAGTCATATACCACTGACCATCTATGCCTGTCATCAAATCTACCTTGTTCTCTGCATAAATTCTAAGTCTACAACCTTGCACTGCATTCTCTATACAGATTCTAGTCCTAAAGCCTTGGACTTCTAGTCCAGAATTTGGCATGGTACAACTTCAATCAATACTACTCGTATGCAACTTCAATTGTAACAGACTCCATACCTCAGCTGGCCAAGCATCAGACTCCTTCAAGCTCACGTTTGTCTCCAATTGCTTAAACTCCGGGTAGATGCATGCACTTGAAGCATAGAAAAACCTGCAAAGTAGTCTTAGTTTATTAAAGAGATAGTTTAAATAATTTTGGAAGATTTCAACTTCAGAAATCAGCATCAATCAAAGATAATTGTACCCACAACTTCACAGAGCTCAGATCAGCATTAGTCGAAGATAATTGTACCCACAAATTCACACAAAATCATATAAATTAGATTGGTCACTCACATCCTAATGCTTTTGTTTTTACCAATCTAAAGCTATTTACTAATTTCTTGTACAATGGTTACTTTTCACATACTTCATGATAGAGTAACAACAATAGCAAAGAAATTAAACAACAGAAAATGTAAACTAACAACAATGGCAAGAAATAAATAGCAAACAATGTCAATTGACTCAGTTAGTTTGGCTAGTTTGGCTGTTATAAAGCGTACTAGGGTTCTGCACCAGTGTAAAGCTAGGTCATTATGTGTAAAAGGGGTGAAGCTGGGTAAGAGAAATAGACAGATTAAGGAATAAGAAAGTATGGTTATTCTTGCAACCCCTTAGGAGATTGTTTCAATAAAAGCATCCCGTGAAATTCAGACAGACAGAACAGTCCAAATTGAAATAGAACGATTTCCAAAGAAAACCAAGGCCTTACCTCTTCACACCATTGATTCGGGCAGCTTCAAGCATGTTAAAGCTGATCATGGTGTTGTTGTACATGATAACAGAGTGATTGGACTGAATAAATCCCATGCCGCCCATATCTGCAGCTAAGTTGAAAACATGATCAACACCCTTCGTAACAGCCAAACAATTATCCATAACTCTGAGATCCACCAGATGGAATTCATTGCAGAACATATCCTCGCTCATGTGTTCATTCCTCTTCCAGTCAGAGGCTATAATGTAGTGCCCCTCAGTCTTCAGCCTCCTAGCAATATGGGAAGCGATGAACCCTCCTGCTCCGGTGATAGAAATCCTCAACTTTTCACTAGGCCAGTACAGTTCTCTTTTCAGATCTTCGTAGGTGTATGCCCCATAGGCCACTCCATCAGCTCCAGTGCTGCCCATGATGATGGTCGACGAGATAAAGCAGATACAGAACAACTCTGCAATAACAGATTAGGGAGCTAGAGTAAGACATCGATCCATTAAAGTGGCCTTAAAATAGCCCTAACGACAGATCAAGCGAGAATGTGACAGAAACATATCTAAATAGCTGAAAGAGGAGGAAATGATGCAGAATTATCTCACAGATAAATAAATCAGGTATAACAGACTACCAAAGTAACCAAAATTGATCGATAGGATACAGAACACCCAATTGTTGGAGACAAAAATACTGAAAATCAAATCTAAATGGATACTAGGGGAAAACGTAAGGTAGGTACACCCTAACAGTAAGGCTCCAGGGTCTACAAATACATAGAGCCAGGTGGACAAGAAAGAACCCACTATAAAGTAACTCGGCTACAGCGAAACGAGCGGAAATATACCCGAGTGGCTGTAGAGTATCAATTGTTACTCATCTGTTTCAATGACAAGAGAAGAGACTCTATGTCAGAGACGAGCATAACTTAAATCTGCCAATGTCAGAGAAACCTAATCCTAAAACCGCACGGGTAAAGCATTTACCAGAATTTACAGAAACTCGCCTCTGAAACGAGGACTATAACCATTTTTGCTTATGACCCAATTGTCAAATATTACTTGAAACTGCTACAATTCAGAGAAATTTACCTCTAAAACCAAGATTTAGACAAATATTTTTTTATATTTAAAAAAAAGACGTTTGTTGCTTATTACAGCAGTCATTGTTTACTTTACAGAACTAAAATTCCAATCATACAAAGAAAGAAAAACTGAGAAACCCATTCCTACAGTCAAAATACTTTGATGCATGGAACAAATAGCAGGAGCAGATGAGAAATGCTAAAAAAACAGGCAAGTAAAGCTTAAATCAGCTGTAGTTTAAACGAAACACTCTACCAAGCAGCTTAATTAACGAAACTCACTACTAAGAGAAAGCAAAGAGTTCGCGATACAAAACAGAAAGAAGAAGGGGGGAAAAAATGAATTTACCTAAACTGGCACTGAGCTACCCAAAATTACTTAAAAATCCGCCTCTGAATACAAGTAAAGAGCATTTGGATCTATGGGTAATATGGGAGTGAACTGAAGAAAACTAGTTAAACCTTAAACCCACCTCCGAATCGAAGTTTAAAAACGTACAGGATCACAAACCAGTAACTTATATGTACAATAAGATGCTATCAGTCAAGGAAACCCATTCTCACCCAAAAAAGGGGTAAAAAAGGCACATAGACATGAATGAACTTCCCTGAACAGACCCAAAAAAAAACCCAAAACATATTAATCAGAACCATGCAATGATTTCTTTTAAGCATGCCGTCTTAATCATTGGTCGAATTCAAACATTGGCACTGTGCTGAATGAAAAAACTACAGAAGTCCAGAGACCACAGTTCACAATACAGACCTCGAGTGAAGAAGAATCCTGAATGCTTGTTGAAGAGCTCACATATTCTTCTCCTTGCACATCTCTTAATATAGGCCTCTCGATGTTGGTCTAATAGGTGGCCAGCATATATTTAATCGGCAAGAGTATTAAAAAATAGGGGTTTGATTTTGATTAGAAACAATTGAAGGGATAGCGCGGTGTCTGATTTGCAATTTAAAACCATGGATTGGAATTCAATTTAACCCTGTTTTTGCCAAGTCAGTTTTTGTACAGGTAGTTATTTGTATGGATTTGAAGTAGCCAGGCCCACAACAAACATTTCTGGATGTCCATATACCATGACAAGACAATGATTGGCTATTGCTAGGGGAACAAAATTACAATTAATATCATAGATTTCCTTGTAATTATGTCAAAAATCTTGGAGGCCACGTGTCAAAGTGTGTACTTCGTGTGTTCAGACTGGAATTCTCGTTGCAATCTAAATTAGCATACCTATATTTTAAAAATATATGTAAAATACTCCAAGAGATATCCTTCTCAAGATGCATATTTCTAATCAACCATAACCTTAATTAAACTTATCCTTCAACATTAATCCTTAAAAACTAAACACTTTTACTCTTTTACATTTAATTTTTTAAACTCCTAAAATAATAATTTAACTATTTTAATTAGTTTTTTTATAATTTTTCATTTGATAAAAAGGCTTGCCCATCACATGATTCATATTCTAACTTCTCTTTGTAAGTTGTTTGATATCCTGAATGTGGAAACATGTTTATTAAAGCCTTCACAATCACAGTGAAGAAATTGCAATTGCAAAACTCTGGAGCTGATCATATGGTGATATGGTGAGAGAGCAGACCTTACAAAAGATTCTAACACACAGACTTTAAATCAACTCTTTATCGATGCTAGAAATTCAAGACTTTTATACAGAAGGCAAATATATATGCGAAGAAAAAAGTGAAGCCCAAAATTGCTGCAGCTACCGGACCCATAAAATCATTATTAAATCCAAAATAATCTGCAAAATACTGATTCAAGCGGCGTCCCTTGCTTCTTCCCATCTACCTCTATGAAGTGGATGATGTCTTTGTATTGTGAAATAATGAGTCCATAACTCGTCTATGCTACTGGGCAGATCCAATAATACCAAACCCACCATTTTGGAAGTTTCTGCACCAATACATTTTATAAGGAATTTGGAGTTGAATATTCTGGGGATAGATGGTTAATTAATTGAAGTCCTACTACCTAATCGGCATGAATTGTGTCTAAATTTGGGTTGGGATAGCTTTATTTAATAAAAAAATATTAAAACATGATTTTAAAAAAATGGGTTCTCTGAGGGGGAATGGGGAATGTAAATTATCTATTGAAATTTGAGTGTTTTTTTTTGGTAGGTGAATTACCTTTTAAAAAATTGGGTTTTCTTGGAGGTAAGTAAAGATATGTGAATTATCCTCTTAAAAATAATAAAGATCTTATTTATTACAATTTATGTGAGTTAATATATATTTTAGAGATAGAAGGTATGAAAGAATCAATATCTTTGAAGTTTAATATAAAATTAATAGTTAAAGATAGGACGAAAGTTTTATACTAACTTTTAAAGTTTTAGATTCATATTGATTAAAAAATGATTATTTTTATGAGTATCGCTATTAATTTTGTAAGACGTATTACTCTTTTGTATATTTGGAAATTCAGATGTATAGTTGTAATTAAAATGGAAAGAGATTTTACTTGGGTTAGGCTTGATTAATGATTTTGCTATTAATTTTGTAAGACGTATTACTCTTTTGCATATTTGGAAATTCAAATGTATAGTTGTTTTTGCCAATGACTATATTTAGTCAACAAATGGGATTGCAAAGCTTTACTCTAACGATTTTTTTTTTAATTGTGTCACTTCTCAATCTCAAGGAACTTGTCAAAGAAAGACTAAGGAATTGTGTATAAGTTGGAGCTAATACATCACAATTAAGCCCTATACTCCATAGTTCTTTACATATTCTCCTTGTTGTTGAAGATAATTTATCGTATTTCTATTCATGTGACAAGAATTGATTTGCAAAATAGATATATGCTTGGATTTTAATGATGAATGGATTGTGTTTGGACAAAGATTGTAGGTATTTTTCAGCTCATCATTCACCTTTGTTGTTGCAATTAAGGTACTCTTTTGGTTAGGCATGCCATTGGATTTCCAACTATTCATTTTAAAGGTAGATAATTGGTGGCTCTTTATGACACCATTGCAATGATTTCATCATTATGAATGCAAGGAATCTTACTCATTTCTATTCCCTATATGGCAAAGGGTGGGGTGTTACACCCCATCTCATAGTCACCGAGTTACTTTCACCCTCAATGAGTAAATATGATGATAAATGCAAACTGTGACTTTCATATGTTTACTAGATGAACGAAATATGTAATTATGCATTAAGATGTTATTGCTTTTAAAAGGAATGATTATGCCTTAAATATTGATGAAATGTGATGAAAGAATATGTATTGCAATTGATGTGAATATTTTAGTGCTTTGTCAATGCAAATATATTATGATGCAAATAGATTTAATGTGAACATCTAACTAATAAGTAGGAGGTATTTTCCACAACATGTCAAATTATGATATTGATATTAGGATTCAGCCGTGTAGTTTTCGAGTCAAACTCATTGACCCATGTTTCATGAGTAGTGGTTCACAAGAACCCATCTCTCATGATAATGAATGGTCCACTTAGCACTCGTTGCATCTAGGTGATGCTCACGGAGGTGAAGCATGGCCCCGGAGGTCACCCATCCCGGTTGCTCCACTCAAGCGCAACCACAGAGTTTTCTCCAGGTTAAGACCACTTAGCTTGCAACCCTGGGTGGTCTTAACCTGGGAGAAAACTCGTGGTTAAGCTTGAGTGGAGCAATCGGGATGGGTGACCTCGGACGGCCCAAGAGCTTCACCTCTGTGAGCATCACCTAGATGCAATGAGTGCTAAGTGGACCATTCATTATCATGAGAGATGGGTTCTTGTGAACCACTACTCATGAAACATGGGTCAATGAGTTTGACTCGAAAACTACACGATTGAATCCTGATAGCAATATCATAATAAACATCTAACTACCTATGCAATGTATTAAGTTGAATGCAGGAACATGATTCAAGCCCTCAGGTACACGAGGGGGAGTATCACTCAAGAGAGGAGCTTGGTCTAGTAACCCTTAATAAGCCTAACTGAGCATACACACACTCACACCTTAGTTGGTCAAGTAGAGTTGAGTCAGTTCATGGAATCAAGTAAGTAATCTTTGGTCTTTGATTATCATTGGGTTGATAGGGAGATGGGGTTACTGTAGATGATTCCCTTATTATAAACTTGTCTATTTGAAATATAATGTGAAATGCTTTTTGATAAGTCGTGATATTTGAATGATTGTGATTGAGTACATGTATGTGTTTGGGAATATGTGTGTGTGTGTGTGCATCATCGAGGATGCACACATAATAATGTGTGAGTAATTGATTGTCAAGTATATATATATATATATATATATAAATGTTGATGCATATACATGTCGACATATTGAAAGATGATGTAGTATGTGTGTGTGTATATATATACATATACATATATATTTATATTTATATTTATATTTATGTTTATATCATGGTTAATATATTTAATATTAAACCATGACTATATGAATGAAATGCTTTTATGTGGTAAAATAGTGTAGTTATGCATAAATATATGTATAGATGTATTTGAATGGGAAATAAGGTTTTTTTATTAATGTTTGGTTGTGATTATATATATATAATTTGAAGCATGAGATAATCATACTTAACACATTGTATAAATGATAGCATATTATAAAAGGTATGGCACATTGTTTATAAGCTTTAAGCGTTGCAAATGAGTAACTAAAGGGTAGTGCCATGTTATAGTGTAGCAAATAAGGATAGCATGATAATTAAATGACCTTGCATTATAATTTAAATTGTTGGGTAATGAAAACATAGGCAGCACATGGAATCAAGGAAAATCAATGTGAGAGATGAATCAACCAAGACTAATTCAAAAACTGAAGGAAAAGTGAATAGTTACATACGAGAAACTTTGACCAGTGGTCTTTATCAAATAGCAACCCAAAAGAATAGGGCGTGTGATGTTTTGGTGGTGCCAAACTATGAATAGTGTGAACTAGATAGAAGTCTAATCTGCAATACAAATTCTATCATATGAAGAAAAATGGAATGTGAGAATTAGTCAAATGAGAAGCTGGCCAAAATGAGTCAATTTGTGGAAACAATAACCTTGCATTTCTAAACGTTATTCTTGTTGTTCGTTAGAATGAGCAACTCATTCTGTAATGTGAAATTTGGTTGTGCATGTGTTTATTTTGCAATGTTTTTAGCTACCACCTTTTCTTCTTCTTGTTGAGTCGAACATTTGGATTAAGATGTGTCATCTTTGATAGCTTGTTTCTAGCCTGCAGTTGCTCACATTTGTGTATAAATAAAGGAGCTTTTGCTCACATTTGTGTATAAATAAAGGAGCTTTCTCCCTCACTTGGGATAAATTATACACACTTGATGCTTATTTTTTGAGTTGTTATTATGATTTTCCGAGTTTGATAATTTGTGAGAGGATTTTAAGAGTTTGTGAGAGGTTTTGCGAGTAATTTTTTGGTGAGTGGAAGAGAGATAGTTGGAAATTGCTTGTTGATTTTGGGAAGGCTGAGCTAGGAATCCAATTTGATCGATTGGAGCTTTGCATAAACAAGCATGTTGATTTCTACTCTATTATGTTTTGTATGAATTTGAAAAGCTTGTGTGTTTTTGAAATGCCTTGTTCAAAAAATATTTTTAGTTGTTATTATGGATAGGTTATTCTCTTCTTTATGTGGAAGTAAAAGATTCTTAATGAATCTAGTCCAGGGATCTCTATTGATTGAGTGTATATATATACTCCATATTAAGGATTGGGTGTTTAAATTGGTATTAAATATTATATTAAGACAAGCTTATATATATAGAAGCTTAATTTGTGAAATAGAGTTACTTTGAATTACTTATTGGAAATGTCATCATTATGACGTTATGCAAACCTTGATTGATAATCTTTACTTGATTAATTACGAGCATGTCCCCTTGAGATAGGAAGAGAGTCTTATCCCTAGGGTATAAACTTGAAGATTATATCAATATTCAACAATAGGGTTGAGAGTTGTACTCACTAGTTATGCTATTTTGAATTAGAGTATATTCCTATTCATGGAAATCTAAAAGAGGACTCATGTATTGGTGACCCAAAATTGTATTGTGAGAGGAACTGTGGGTAAAGATGCACTAACTCCTCGCAAGTTGATAAAGTCCTCCAGATGTACAAATGTAGTAAACATGTGAATGATTAAGGTATTTTGAAAGTGAAGTTTTATGATTGGTTCTTGTTCACTTGAACATTACTTTACTTTGGTTGAAACCATAGGTTAGGAATAGCCTATTTGGTAGGGTTGTTTATTTGATTTTTGATTGAAGAAAATAGGTTGAGAATTAGCCTATAGGATCTAACTGATCATTTGATTGTTGATTATATATTTAAATGAAGTCATTTATTGTTGAATATTATACTTTTTATTGAGGTCATTATACCTTTTCTATGGGAATCATTTATTGTTGAGATTACACTCTTGATTGGGAACTTTTATTGTTGAGATTGTACTCTCAAAATAGAGTCATTTAATGTTGTAACATTATGTTCATCCATGAGGTTAATTTGGTTATTCTTAGATACTATATGTGCATAGCATAAAATAAGAGTATCTTAAAGATACTTGGTAGCAAATTTATTTAATATACAAGTCAATGTGGAAAAAATGTAACTTAGTTAGTCAAGGTGTTACAACATCACATGAACTATTAATAGGTTATTCCTGGGGTTAAGGTTACTCCATGGTGTAAGGGGATAGCCTATGCATAGGATATGAATGGTCAAAAAATATTGAGCTAGAAAGGTGGGCGAAGTATTTGACATCCACTCTAAATTCTAGGTGATGAATACTTTTGCTAAAGTAGTGTAAGTTGCCAGTATTTACACTGTCAGCTCACTCTGATCCGGATTTACATACTAGGAAAGGAATGTCATATGGTAGGTTGTAGATATTGTGTGACGGATCTAGATATGTAGACACAACACCAAGCTCAGGGAAGGTCATTATTATTATGATTTTACCAAACCAATCTCTTCATCGAAGGGAGGGCCATCTTACCAGTTAGGTAGATGTGCAGGGGATTGCAATAAGTCTATGGTTGGAGGAAAAGTGCATAAGTGATGCTTCTCCTCATCAATAGGTGACCAAGATTATGGAGGGAACCTGGACCATTTATATACCTAGTACCAGTAAGCTCATGGAAGCTATGCAAGTATTTATGTATCCATTTCTATAGAAAATTTGTAAAAGAGAAATGTTATCATGAAATTATGTAATATGAAATCAATATGTTGGAAAGATGTAATACTTTGTTTTAATGCAAGGGGAAATTTTGGAATGATTTTTATTTCAAATGTGCATATTATTCTTAAATATGAAAAGAAAAAATTTATTGCTAAGTGTTGGCATCATAAGTTTATTTACTTGAGGTTAAAAACATAGTAAAACTTTTAGGTAGAACAATGGGCATGTTACATGGGGGTTTGAACAATAGCAAATGATGTTAGTGAAGTACAAGACTACCTTTTAATTATGTGTTGATGAAAATTTCTTTTAGGATATTAATGAGGTCAACTCATATGTGTGATGGTGCAATTTAAGTGTAGGGTAGTGACTTATGTATGGTAAAACTTCAAAGGTTCCCATTACATGTCATTATGACATGGAAATAGATCAGTATGGGAACTTTTTGTTATTGTGGTATGCAAGGACATTTGAACAAGAGTACCTATAGGATTTCTTGTTGTAAATCTTTTGTACTTTTCATATGCAACTACTTTAGTTGCTAAGTTGCCTTTGGACTATTCTTATTTCTCTAGCTTTTGTTATGTCAAGTTTTGGTTTGAGTTATATTTTGGGAGTCTCTCATCTTCACAAATTCTCTTCTAATAGTTTCTAATTATTTATAATTTTATATCGATCAATATAAAAAAAAATAGTGTAATTATGGAAGTGGCTTCCAAAATTTCAAATTCAAGTTCAAATTTGGAGCTAGCCCACCCTTCCTACTTGACCACTGTCTGTCTACTAAACATGTGATACATTTTATTATGACCCTTGTAACATGTGATTTAATACTACATTATTACCCTACATCTTTATTCATTTCATATCTTCCATGCTTGTTTGTTATCTTTAATCATTTTCAAATCCATTGACTTGGTAACCTTATAGGAGGTATTATTCTTTTCACATATAAATTCTTGAGCATACTAAACCAATTTTTATATAGGATTAGATTCAAATATTCAAGACAAATTGAAGATATACATTTTGATATTTACAAAAATCATATCCATGTATCTAGGTCAAATCTATAGGTGCACAATAAATCTTATAGTTGCATAAGTGACTAATAGTGATAGATAATGACTTTACATGTTAAAAAACATTCATCCATAAATCACTAAAGTTTTCACATATTATTAAATTATTTATGACCAACTATCACCATATTACCTAAAATTTCTAGCTAAGTACCTTTGTTTAATTTGAGCATTTATTCTAATGTAATTATTGATTCCTAATAACTATATTATCTAAGGTAGATCCAAAATGCTTATGTTATTTATTTACCCTAGATTTATATGAAAGGGATTTAATCTCTCTTTTTTAAGTATAATTTAGTGAACTTTTATTTATTTTTAAGGATTATTCTTCAACTTCAAGATTTATCTATATTTTATCTTAAGTTGAATTTGTAGTTGTATAAATGACTTAAGTCATATATGTAATTAAATTGGAAAAAGATTTTATTTGGGACACACTTGATTAATGATATTCTTGCTAATTCTATGAGACATGTTATTCTTTTGAATATTTAGAAATTCAAATGTATAGGCTCCTTTTCCCAATGATTATATTTAGCCAACAAATGGAATTCAAAGCTTTACTTTAATGTTCTTTTTGAATTTTGTCACTTCTCAATCTCAAGGTTTTTCGAGGAAAGAGCAACAAATTATGTATAAGTTGGAATTAATTTTTTAACCAAATCAACATTTTACAAATAAATTCCAATGATATTAATAGAAATGCAAGAAATTATATTCAACAATAGGGAGAGTACATAAAGAAGAATTGTAGGGAAGTATGGAGCTTATAAAACACATATTCTTAGATTTTAATGAGAAATAGTTTATGTTTGGACATATATTGCAAGTAGTTTTTACCCATCATTCACCTTAGTTGTTGCAATTAAGTTACTCTTTTGGATTGACATGCCATTGGGTTTCCAATTGTTTGGTTTCAAGGTAGATAATTGGTCGTTCTTTTATGACACCATTGCAACGATTTCAACATTATGAATTCAAGTACTTTTAGTGTGAGTTCTTACTCATTTCTATTTCCTAAATGGAAATGGAAAGGGTTTGTACAATAGAGAATGATGTTAGTGAAGCCAAAGACTACCTTTTAATTATGTATTGATGGAAATTCCATTCCATTTATTTATGTGGTAAGTGCCTATATGTGATATTGTGATTCCAATGGTGTAGGGTAGTGATTTATGATTGGTGCAACTTCAAAGGCCCCCCTTGCATGTCATTATGATTTGGAAATGGAGTAGCATTATGATATATTATTATTTTGGTACTATTATAGTATGTTAGGATATTTAACCTATAGGATTTATTGTTATAAATATTTTGTAACTACCATATGCAACTACTTTAGCTATTAAGTTTTAGTTATGTTCTTAATTTTTCTAGCTTTTGTTATTCCTTTAGGTTTGAGTTCTATTCAAGGGTCTCTTATCTTTGCAACTTCTCTTCTATTGGTTTCTAATTCTTTTATAATTTTTTTTTTTTTATCAATATAAAATAATTAAATTGTGGAAGCATGACTTCCAAACTTCCAAAATTCAAATTCAAATTTGGGGCTGACCTACCCTTCCTATTTGACCATTGTGTGTCTAATAAAAATTTGATACATTTTATTTATGATCCTTGTAACATGTGATTCAATTCTACATTATTATTTTTCATTATTAAATAAGGCACCTCTTGCATACTTGTATGTTGTCTACAATCATTTTTCAAATCCATTATAACTTGGTATCCTTATAGGAGGTACTATCCTTGTTAAATAAAAATTCTCGAGCATACCAAACCAATTTTTATATAAATGTAGATTTAAATATTCAATAAAAACTTCACAACCCTTGGTAGTGTCCTCAGTTCCTTCTACTATGCCTCGCATAGGAAGAAGAAAGGCGCCCATGTTGTGAAAATCTAAACCGCAAGTCTTCCAGCTTCCTATCTTACCCATGGTTCCCAAACCCACCCTATATGGTAAGGGGACACATTCATGTGCAGTTGTTCTTGCTTCTCGCCCTCTAAGGCCTCCTCCTATTCCTATGCTTGCCTCTAAAGTGGACAATGGGAAGGGGCCCATGACTGAGACCGTTGTATCATTTTTTGTGCATTTTCTTCTTGTTCCTCCTTAGGAGTCTACTCTTCCATTGGCAATAGTCGTGAAGATCATTCCTCTGGTGGAACAAGACCCTCAAGAGTTTGTGCTTCCACTATCAATGGCTATGGAGACTACTCCCCAGGTGGAAAAAAATCCCCTAGAGTCTTCTCATGTTATGCCTCCTGGTGCCCATATTCATCGCAACTGACTTGCACATGAGCGTAAGCATCATTGATGGGCCTTGGCTTAGATTACGAGGCCTTGTAGAAGACCAAGGGGGGCCCTCCTATTTATACCCCTATTTCATCTTTTTCTTTTGTCTCTGCTCCTATCTTCATTTTTGCTTATGTTCCCATCACCTTTGTCTTGCTTTCAACTTCCTTAATGGATCTCAATGAGCCTCACCCCAAGAGGGTGCAAGTGTTCATCGCTCCTTCTGCAAAGCCTCCTTTGATTACCTTTGAACCAAAGGAAATAGGGTGCTCCATCTTTTAGGAGATGGAACACACAAGGGGGGGCCAATTTCACTCTCAATTCATTAAAGGAAACCCTAGAGATCTCAATCTAATGATCCAATTAGGAAAAGAGATTAATACAAGGTCTCCTTAGGTGTGATTAAAGGGGCTTCACCACTAAGAAAATTCTTAGAAAGGAGGGAATGAAATAAATATGCAAATCTAGCTTTGTAACCTAGAAAATGAAACTCAAAATCAAAATAACAAACTAAAGATAAACAGAGGTGCACGTGGAACACTGAAGAGGCTCATAACAAGGTCTACAATCTCGAAATTATGATTTTTGATGTGAACTAGGACTCATACATTAGACTGGGTGATTTAGTCTGAGTTTTGGGTTTTGGGTTGAAATTGGAATTTGCAACTAATAAACCAGGGTCTACAGAAAGTGTTAAAAAGTGGTATAGGTGGTGATTTATTCCTAGTATCAAGGTTTGTCTAAAACTCTGATATCCTCTAGTGATCTTCTATAGCTTCTCTTTCGTCTGGTCTCCAAGTTTGAAAGTTTGAATTATGCCCTATAGGTGACTTTATGTGAAGATGACAAATTTGACAACTTTCTTCAATCTTGTAATTTTGTCTTCAAAGGATCTTCAAGCTCAAAACACCTAGATCTGCAATCACACATGTAGAGGGAGAAATTTTTTGATTTTTTAGTGGATAGGGGTTTTCCTTGGTTAAACCTTGTTTGGGCAATTAAACCTTGAAATGAAATGAAATAGAATGAAGGAATGTTGAATGAACAATATGCAATGTTGCAACTCACCAAACCCTTGATATAAATGTTGCAATATTATGTGAAACGGATAACATGAATGTAGATCTTGAATCTTGATTGAATGCTATGGATCTTGACTTTAATGCTTGCTTGAATCATAAAAACCTACATCACAAATGTTAGCTCAAAGAACACACATGATCCATGATGACTTTGACATTATTCTTGAATCTTGATTGTATCTCCAAAATACTTGATAATCAGCTTTTGAATGCTCTTGTAAACTCTCTTGATCACAAATTTGCTATAATGCTCAAATATTTGAAAAGATTAGGAGAAAATATGTGAAATAACCTTGTATTTATACTTGTTTATGCCAAATTTCTTGAAATTGCAACACTAAAAGCTGACATCGGATCTACGAGAATAATATCCCACCAAGAATTGAATTCAAAATAGGTCCAAGCTAAAGCAGGACTCATATGCTAGTTGGGGCATATGAGTCCCAATAGCCTAAGCTTGGGACACAAATTTCAAGAAATGTTAAGTTCTATGCCAAATTTAGGATCAGACCCCGAGACTTAGGTGGGACCCATACGCCCAAGTGCCCTTGATCGCTAAATATGGAACACACAACCCAAAATCATGAATTATGATAGGTTATTTAATAAATTTCAGAATTATCCTAAGAGAAATGCATTAAATAAGGCTTTTGGATGCAAAATAGGATCAAATAAGGCATAAAGAAGCCCAATTTTAACTAGGAGGGCCCAAACAAGTGTGAAAATGTAAAGGGATACATTTTTCTACACTACATTTAGCCCCCACTTTAGTGAGAGGAGGAACTTGCTTCAAAATCACACTAAAGTAGACAAACTCACATCAAGAGGGGTCCAAGTGTACCAATGCTAGTGAGATAGGACGACAACAATCAAGAGGGTTGCGCAAGCCCCCAAGATTGAGATCCTATGGAAAACCAACATAGGCACAAAATAACACACTTGTGAATAGTGTAAGGAGAAATAACAAGGCACAAGCATACACTACCAAAGACAAAAAGAAGAAAGATAAACAAAAACAAAAGGGGTGGATCAAGCCTCGACCATTTGTCCAACGCGATGTGGATCAAATCTAAGTTGTTTGTCCAAAAAATTTTACAATTGGAATGCAATGTCCACTATGCAAACCAAATTCAATCTCACAAGGGCTAGTGAAACCTTAGGTCATCCACTAGGTGAGCCCCCAGAGAGACATACACACACAAATTGTATGTGCTCATACATCAAATAGAACAGTACAAGGAGATCACATTATGCACATGCAAGATCACACACATAACATGAAAAATAAAAGAATGTAAAAAACTAGTAAGGCACATGTGAGTCAACCTATAGCAAATCATCCACATCCCAATCTTGTTTAGTGTATACGAAAGGCAGAAAAATAGCCAAAGGGACAACAACAAGTTTTGAACTAGGGGTATCACCAAGTTCAATACTCTTCTTAGGGGAATCGTCATTTAAGCTCATAGAAGAGGAAAAAAATGTATTCAATTCACTATGCACTTCCTAATCAATTTTAGCAATCTCATCATCATCATCTTAGTTAATAAAAATAGGAGGTCGAATGATAATGTCTAAAGAAGGATTTAGCTCCTATTATGGTTGCTATATATGATATTTTTGTTGTGGTGAAGAGGGAGACACATCATGTATTGCTTCACTAGAGTTTGGATGTTGATTTTCTTTTTTGTTCTCTTCATTTAACCTTTGAGCAATAGCATAACGTCTACGCCTACACTCTCTAGCATTTCTATTTATTTTGGTACAATTTTCAAGTTGTGTTTGTGTAGGAGCGGGTTTATCAACCATAGGTTTCTTTTCTTCCCTAAGGGGAGGAATGGAAGGAACCATAGGAGGTTGTTCAACTACTTTCTCTTTGGCAAGTTGTACATTTGTTTTATCTTAGGAGGCATGACAGGATTTTTTTGGTTATCTCTTGGTCATTTATAGGATTTAGGTAGAGGATTTGTCTTAGGTTGGTCTTGGTTCAATCATGGTTTCGTCAAGGATAGGATGCTTTATCATAGGTTGAGGAATGTTTCGAAGGGATAACTTTGCTATATGTTTTACCTCAAAATTTTAATATGATTTGAAAAAGAAGTCCACTCAAGGTTTAATAGGTTCAATAGGTTAAGGCCAAAAGAAATCCAATGAAAATTTCCCATGAGAAGACACGGGATTAAAGCCACTATGGTGCACAATAAATATTTCATTGTCAAAGGGAAACTTTAAACATTTATACATGACCGATGAGACGGCTTCCATGGAACGTAGCCATGGATAACCAAGCTTCACACAGAATTGATTTGGCATTAGGATTATGGAAAATGAGACATCTACTTGTTTTAGTCCTGTTGATGGCGATTTTGGCACCACAACAATGCAAGCAGAATATTACTATTCTGCTTCTCTTGAAAGAGAAAGGAAACACATGGGTTCCTTAGCTCCCAAGGTCTTGGTAGTTGGGTCTCAACTGTGCTGATGTTACTTAGTGGTCAATGCAACAGTAATATTCAAGGGGCCTACTGGTGTTAGGCTTCTAGATTGCTCCAAGATCAAAAATGAAATAAATCCTAATACTAACTAGGGGTTTTAAAGAAATATAAAAAGATAGACCATGGTTTTGAAACAGAAAAGAACAATAGTTCATCCAACTTTAACCAGACTTGCTAACTTTAAGGAATTTATAAACTAAAACTGTAGAACAAAATTAACTTATGATTAACACACAATATCATTCATTCATAGTGCTGATTTCAACAACTGATTATAGACTACCATTTAAGAAAAACACAAAATGAAATTTTATTCCTTGAAAGTTTTCAAAATCAAATGGTTAACTTTAAGATAAGTACCATTCTGGAACACAATATGGAGTAGATTTGAATCTGATTGCTTCTACTATGGGTGAGACAGATAAGCAACATTTACAAATCTAGCACAATCACCAGTGTACAAAAAACCTATGTCTTCAGACTAATTCTATCTACACTAGGAGAACTTTGAAATAACATTACAATCTATACTGAAATCTAACAACTAACTAAGAAGACAAGAGAAGCTCTCATTACTAAGAATCAAGATGCAACTCGATCTCCTTCTGCTAGCTAACTAACTCCTAACAGTTCTAGCTCTAAATAGATCTCTAAACCTAGAAGTTCTAATCTAGAAGTGCTCACACTAAAAGTTTCAAAAACCCTTACAAAGAGGCGAGAATGCCATTTATACATCTTTTTCTGAGAAGAATGTTGGCCCCTATTTTTAGGGTTTACAAAATATCTGTGGTGTCAAATGGTCGGCATCTAGCTCTTTGACAAAAGTCAGTTCTATAATAAATCTGAATCCTTGCTGTCTTATGTCAATGAAGATGGTCTCCTAGAAAGATCCGTAGATCTTTTACAGCTACCACACTTATTTCTGGCATCCGTGTCCATTTTTGACCTCTAGCAGAGCTGCCTTGAATGCCTTAAAATATCACCATTAATGTCGAGCTACTTCTGTCAGTAGACACCAGCTGGAATTATGACTCACAGCTTTATCTTCTTCCTTCGGCACTCTTCCTGCTCCAAATCCTCTCCTCTGCAAGTTTTCAATGTAGATTGGGCCAGCCGGTGAGACATTTCGGCGAGCCATAGAGGTCATACCGATCTCGCAAAGACTATTGACAAGACTGAATTAGTCGGGAAGATGTTTCAGCGAACTCAACACGACACATTGAGGGCACAAAACATGTTGGCGAGACCCCACTGGGTTGGAAAGAGCTTTCGTCGAGATCTCCAAGAAATATCCTCATGCACATGATGTGATCCTACAAAACAAGGTCTTCGTTAAAACAATTCATTAATATCATGCCTTTTACCAAAAGAAACTTAACTCTAATGGAGGCGAAACCAAAATGAAATCAGAACCGGGACCGGAGTTGGGATGGGAACAAGCCATTATTTCCTAGTTCAGTCCCCATCGCGGCTCCGCTCTCACAAAAGAAACCAAACATGAGAGACAGGGAAACAAAAGAACATGTCGAAACCGGGACTAGAACCAAACCCGAACCAGAAACTTTTTCAAGTTTTAGGTTTGGATTCCGTTCCGAACCCACCTCCGTCGACAGCCAAGAAAGACAAGGAAAAAGGAAAAGAAAGAGAAAGAGGAAGTGGAAGGAAAACCCCACATCGAAAAAAAAAGGAGAAAAAAGACAGAAAAGGAAAGCACATGAAAGCAGGTTCGGAACGAAAGTCGAATCAGAAACTTTGAAGAAGTTTAAAGGTTCAGTTCTCGTTCCGGTTCTGAGTTCGCCAGAACAAAAATGAAAAGGCACAAGGCAAAGAAGACCAAAGCAGTAGAACTGAGATCCAAGATGAAAAAGATAACAGAACTTGGAAGGAATTCCAAGTTTGGAATCCGATCCAGTTCTGGGCCCGCCCAAAACAAAGAAAGGGATGCCTAGGGTCGAAAACACCTAAGGCACCGGAGACAAAAACCAACAAAGGAGAGAGAAAAGAAAAAAAGGCGAAGTCGGGGCTAGGATGGAACCCGAATGAGAAACTCCTTCAGAAGTTTAACATTTGGACTTGGACCCAGACCCAACTCTGAAAAAGAACAAAAGAAACGAAAACAAAGGTTTGTCAGAACCGAAATCAGGGCAGGAATAAGACCCGAACTTAGAAGGAATTTCCAAGTTTGGTATTGGTTCTGGTTCTGCTTCCGACAGAACTTAAAGGAAAAACTCCTAAGGAAAAAAACCAAAGGCCAAAGAAACCAGAAGAAAAGGGGGGACCCATTTTGATCCAGAACAAAGTGGGGTGGTTATGCAAGGCAAAACAAATGGTGACTCAGCTGGGAAAATGGTTTAACCATTTTCATCAATCTGAAGGATTCACCTACCCAGAACTCTTGGTTCATGAACATTACAACTCCAGTTGGGTCAGCTATAATAAGCAAGGTAGAGCTAGAATCTCAAATGTAAGTCAATCAATGGCTACCCCTAAATCAACGTGTGTGCTTGATTGTGCATCACTCTCTCATGAAGCTTTCCTTATCTTTTGGACAACAATGTGTAAGATTCAAACTACATGAGTTGATCCCCTTAGCTGTTGTGTAATGATATCCTAGGCATTCCTCTGCTACCAGTCAAGCGTCCATAGCCCCGATGAAGATGCCTCTAGTTCTCTCACAGCATTGCTCTACTGCCAGTCAGGCGTCCATAGCCCTGGTAGAGATACTGGAATCACCCATTCATATTGAGTCTTTCCTTTCTTTTTTAAATAATTATTTCTTTTCTCTTTCTCTTCTTTTATAGAGTTTTAGATATTGCATTTAGTTCTTTTCAATATGTCAGACGTTTAACATCTGATCTAGGTTGAAAACTACCACGAACCTCATAACAACACTTGGGAGATCGGATTTTTCACTCAAATCTTACAACACCGTCATCCTAGGACAAATACACTACCAGAAGAGGAGATGATTTTAATGATTCGTGACAGATTCAGGGGAGTTGATGAAGGATACTTACTTGGCACCTTGTTTTAAAACTTTCCACAACTCTTATTGACAACAAGCATGAAACAACAAATTGAGGACAAAATCATCCAATCAGAAAACCTGAAAAATATCTAAGCCACTTCTCTCCTAACAACCAAAGTAAGCTTTGGATAACAACCCATCATTTCAAGATTGAAAGAAATAGATCAACCCCAAAGAACAAAACATCAAAAAAGAAAACAAACAACAAAGGAAATACAAAGGACAGAAGGAGAGAACAAACAAAAAGCAAATTATTTACACAAAGACTATTTACAAGCAGAAATTATTTATACAAATGCACCCCCTAGCAAAAAGATAACTTCATGATTCAAAATAGTGTTTAAGGAATTGTCCATTGACTAGCAATGGGATAGGTTCTCCAGTTAAACAACTCAATCAAAAAGCATTTTCTCCTAAGATCTCAGCAATCTGATAAGGAACTAGCCAAAGTTTGTCAAATTTCTGGTGACTGCCCTTCTTTTCACTAGCTTTGTCCCATAGCAGCACTAGGTCTAATATCCTAAAGGCCTTGATTCTGGCTCTTTTGTCAAACCAACATTTGATAACAACCTGATGCCTAAAGAATTGTTGTAAGGCCTCATCTCTCTGCTCTTCTAATTTCAACAAAGTAGCCAACCTGACCTATATCCTATTGTCACTGGAGTAAAATTTATGCATGAACTCCAGGATAGGTATTTGCAGATGGATAGGAAAAACAGGCTCTTGGCCATATACCAGCTTGAATGGTGAGGTGTATAAAGCAACCTTAATCCTAGTCCTATCTACCCATAATGCAAATCTCAGCTGGGTATGCCAGTCTCTAGGGTTATGTTCTAACAGTTTCTTAATCACCCCTAAGAGATTCTTATTGGTAGACTCTGCAACTCCATTGCCTTGTGGATAATAATTTGAAAAATATTTCAAGACAATCTTGTGATCATATGCCCAGGAAATAAATTCAGAGGAAGAGAAAGCAGGGCCATTGTCACATACCAGAGTGAAGGGTACTCCAAACCTTGTAGTGATGCATTCGGTGAGTAACTTGATCACTACCTCTGTTGTGCTATTTTTGCAGGGCATAGCCTCTGTCCATCTTGTGCAATAGTCAGTAGCAGTTAAGATGAATTTATGTCTTGTAGAGGAATTCAAGTTAATCACTCCAATGAAATCCAATGCCCATTGGGAAAACAGCCTTACCTCGTAGACTGGTTGTAATGGCATGGCTGCATGGTGCTCCCTTAGTGTAGAAACTTGGCATGTGTGACATGTTCTCACATGCTGATGGGCATCCTTGAATACCCAAGGCTAGTAATAACCAGATTGGAGGATCTGGTGTGCCAGTGAATCTGCAGAACCATGACCCATTCCATGTTTCCCATGAAACTCAGAGATCACATGTTTAGCCTCTTGACGATCAAGGCATCTCAGGTATACCCCTTCGATTCCTCCTATTTAGGAGCCATCCTTTAAACATATCGTGTGAACTTTTTAGTCTCAGTGCTCTCCTCTGAGTGGCGTTCATTCCTTCCAGACACCATTTATTGAGCATGAAGCAAATGAGATCAGCATACCACAGATCATTTGAGAAGGACTGAGTAGTATATTGTTGACAAATAACATTTTTACTAGCATCATCCATAGATTTAGATAGACCCAAACCTCAGATAAGTTTCATAGGGTGTATCTCTAGATCAAACTCTTGCAAGATGGCCATCCACTTCCCTCTTCTTTCTTCCAGTTTGCTCTGTATAAGTAGAGACTTTACAACTGTGTCGGGAACTACAACAATAATCTGACTTCGGAGGATGTAATGCCTGAACTTCTTGACAGCTCGGACCAGTGCAAAATCTTGCTTCTCAAGAGGCAGGTATTTGATTTCCACATTTTTAAATGGAGAACTCATGAAAGCGATTGGCCTTTCTTCCCCCTCTTCTTTTCGCTGAGTTAGAACAGCTGCACAAGAATGCCCGGAGGCAAAAGAATAAACATAAAACAGTATCAAGTAGTCAGGGCTAGCGAGGACTGGAGCTTCTGAAATGGATCGCTTGACTTGAGAAAATGTAGCCTTCGCCTCATCACTCCACTCTATTTTGGCATCCTTCTTCATCATCTCATTCAAGGGCTTCACAATTTCTGCAAAGCCTGTGATAAACTTCCTCATGAAGTTGATCTTTCCAAAGAAGGATCTCATCTCCTTCTTGCTTCCTGGCATGGCTATCTTGAGGATGGACTCAACTCAATCTGGGTCGATGGATATTCCTCTTTCTGAAATTATGTGTCCCAAGAGCTTCCCTTCAGAAACTCCGAACACACACTTTTTGGGATTCAAGGAGACTCCATACTAGATGCATCTCTCGAGAACTTTGGCTAAGTCCACAGCATGATTCAGTAGATCCTTGGAGAACACTGTCAGGTCATCTATGTAAACAATAATACATTTTCCAATCAAATCCTTGAAAGCTATGTCCATGGCGTGCTGGAAATTTGCTCCAACATTTATTAGGCCGAATGGCATCCTTCTATATGCGAACGTCCCCCACTTGGTGGTGAAAGCCGTCTTCATCCTGTCCTAAAAGTTGACCATAACCTAATTGTATCCTGAGTAACCATCCAAGAATGACATCATCTATGCCCCATTGACACTCTGTAATACCTCATCCAAGGAAGGGAGTGGGTAATTATCCTTTTTTGAAGCTCTATTCAAATTTCAGAAGTCCACGCATATCCTAATCTCCTCGTTTTTCTTACGAACTGGGACTAAGTTAGCCACCCAGGTTGAATAGCACATAGGGAAGATTATCCTTGCTGAAAGAAATTTTTGGACTTCTTTATAAATCAATGGTTCAATCAGAGCATTGACAAGGCACTGCTTCTGTCAGAAGGGTTTAGCTTCGGGCTTCAAGGGGATAGTGTGAGTCATAACCGAAGCATCGAATGTCTGGAGGTCTTCATACCCCTAGGAAATTACAGCAATATCTTTCTTAAGTTCCCTCAATATGTCTTCCTTGATGGCTTCAGAGCAGGCCTTCCCTATGTAGACATTCCTTTCAGGGCCAGAATCAGCCAGGTTAACTGTCTCATATTCGCCTCCTTTTTCTTCAGTTGATGCCTTCTCTCGAGCCCTTGGGTCTAAGTCAAATATCCTCTCTAAAGCCACCATTCCCTTGGGAATTTTCTATTGCTCTTTAAATTAAGGACCCCCTCTGTATCACATTATTCAGGGTTCCAATCCCCTTGATCTCTGTTAGACTCATCAATAATTTGTCCTTCGAAAACATCAAAACTTGCTAAGAAAGCGAGGATGTGCCAATCATCATTAAAGACTTGAAAGTTCCTAACATTATCAGGAACAACTAGAGTGGACATCAGTTCCACTGAGAATTTTTTAAATTTGGAGCCTTGCATAGGTTCCAAGATGCTTGCAACAACAGCCAATGAATCAGCCACCTAATTTTCTTCTCTAGGGATTAGGCTAATCCCAAAAGCATCAAAGTCTTCGATCAGGTTCCATACCCTATTCCTATATGCTGCCAGCCTCTTGTTGTGACATGTATACTGGCTATGCACTTGCTTGACCACAATTTCTGAATCTCCTTTGACCACCAAGGCAGTGACCTTCTTGTGTGCAAACATCAGTCCTTGAGCCAGCCCTTCATATTCAGCTACATTATTAGTGCACCTGAATTGCAACCTGTAAGAAGCAAAGAAAACTTTCCCTTTCAGGTTGGTTAGTACTATTCCAACACCACAGCCAGTCTTGGATTTGGATCCATCAAAGGTAAGGGTCCATAACTGATCACAAGTAGGGGTTAATCCTTTTGAAGTTTTCATGGATATTTGAATAGGATTAACCAAAGATGGGACTTCTTGATGTTTTGGACCAGACATAGGGAAAGAATCCTCTATAATCTTTTTAGGTATACTTTCTAATTCTGCCTCAGTTGTATCATCTGACCTGTGGCTATCCTTCTGACAGTCACTTGTTTCTTTGGCTATCCCCTCAGGATCAAGTATATTTGTGAGTGCAAGGGTGTCTAACAGACCTTGGGGTTGCTCTTTATTAATATGCTAATTTGGACATGTGTCTAGAGTAGGTTTGATCTGAGAAGGGATTTCTTTTGCAAGTATTGTATCCCTAGTTAACATGGTTGGTTCCTTGGCCTCAAATGAGAAGCAGTCTGCAATGGTCTTAGGGCGACTTGTGCCAGCTTCCTCAACTTTGGAAACGTGATTTAAAATGTCAATGCAGGGTTGGAAAGCTAGCTTAGAATGGCTTTGATAATGTACCTTACACCAATTACGAAGTAGGAGGCTTTGCAGATCGATATCCTCCCCTAAGACTAGTTGATCTTGTTGCAGTTTTTTGACCAAGGCCTGTTGATTTTCATCAATGGTGGGGTCAAGGGGTTTTTGTTTTGACATGTCCTTGGCATTGAGGACCGAGAAGGTTAGAATTTCCTCTCTTTTGTAAACCCCTATCTCAGTCTCAAAGTAAGCCACCTCATTGGGGTAATCATACTCGGTGATGATATGCTTGAGGTGTGGCTCACATTCAATTCTAATCTGAGTAGGAATTCCCTTCCATGGTAGCCACATGTCTGAAAAGTCCAGGGAGAGGTATCCCCCTATACTTTTCACCAGATCTCGGCTCAGTAGCATACCATAGGTCTCAGGAATATCGGCTACTTGAATGTCAATGTTTGTTAGGATCCTAGGATCATATCCTACTTGCACATGTATGTTTTTTAATTTCCCCACTACATTGACCTCCGTTTTGTCCAATTGGACAACTTTCTTGTTTGTTTGAACGAGATTCAACTCTAACTTCTTACATACAAAAAATGGCATAACATTGCCTGAAGCTCCTAAATCCAATAAACAGTTATGTAGGTTCTTGTCTGAGATTCTTAAGCTCAAAAGGAAAGGAGGAGTACCTACTTTTTTTCTGTAGAAGGCTGCATTCACGTCCCCAGCAGGTGCCACCTTTCTCTTTCCTTTTGACTTATCAACTTGTTCTAGATCCTTCAGCACTATCTCCCTTTGAGCAGGCACTACTTTAAAATGTCAAAATATGACAAAGAAGTTTTCTGATTCTGCATCTTAGAAACAATGTCAAATTTTGTATTATAGTCTGAATTACTTTTGAAAATGGTAGAGGAATTACCCCTGTTATGGAGATCAGGCGGGCATTATGGTGGAGAAGGATTATTATCAGCACCTTGATTTGGAGGCACCATGTGATTAGGAGGTGATGATGTAGTGAATGGCCCCTTACCTTGATTTCTCAGGAAGTGCCCTCCCTTTGTCTGAAAAGCTTATGAATCCTCCTCTGGTTCATTCTCTTCTTGCCTTGGGAATGAGGGCTCCTCCTCGAAGAGCTCATAAGTCATCGCAGTATCCACCGAGTCACCTCCTTTGTGTGAATTCCCTTGGAATGTGTGGGCATCTTCGTGTGCCATCTTAACAACTTTCTCCATCTGAGGACAGTTTACCTCAGAATGGGTTGCAGTATCTTGCAATCTACACCAATTGGTCATGAAGTTGAGATCAGCCACATTTGTAGTATGTGCTCTCTCCTCATTTGCTTGATAGTTGTGAGGAACTCCACCATTATTAGGCCATGTATTCCATTTCCTGTTGTTATTTGTTCTCTGGTTGTACCCTCTGTTTTGGTTTTGGTAACCTCTTTGGTTATAGTTGTTATTTTGATAAGTACCTTGGTTGTTACTGTTTTGATTAGGGTAGTTCCCTTGGTTTTGGGAAGGGTTCAACCGAAGTTGAGCCATGTCATTGGTAACTTGAGATAGTGTTTTCTTTAGGGTTTCTATCTCATTTGTAAGTTGGACTATCTTTTCGCTTTCCACGCTCTTAACAACATGTGGCTAATCAACATGACTTGGTATTCCAATTTTGTTAAGATGACCATGGGAACTTTGAGGAACCTGTGGTTGTTGAAAGAGATCAAAAGTTCCAGTAGCAAAGAATGGGATAGGTGGTTGGGTTTGCAGTTCAAACATAGGTCCATAGTGGGAAGGAGACATCCATGGGACAGTGTTGAATAGAGGAGTTGAGCTATGCATCTCATATCCAATTGAAGGGAAACCTCCTCCTAGACTTCCTTGTTGAGAACTGACTTGCTGCTGGAGCTTAATAGCCAAGTGATAGACTTTGGATAGAGAATCAATATCAGATGTTGGATATGTCCTTTGCAAGAGCAAGCCAAGCAAAGGGTCTATAACCCTAAAGTATGCCTAGATAGCACTATTCTCAGTAACTAAATAGGGATCTTGCAGTCTCCTATAAATTCACTGGAACCTAGTATTGAATAAAGGCAAAGATTCACCTAGTTCCTTCCTTATGGTTGTAAACTGATGATAGAAAAGAGTTGGATCCACATACACCCTGAATTGGTTGATGAAAGCGTTTTCCAAATGTGTCCAGGTCAGAATGGAACCTTGAGGAAGATTAAGGTACCAATTATATGCCATGTCCCCTAAAGAGTAAGGAAATAACCTACAAACCACATCATGGTGGGCTATTTGAGCTTTAGTACAAGCATCCTTAAAAGCTTGTATATGCTCTTCAGTGCTCGTTGACTCACCATGAATATACTTAGGGCAGAATTTCTCAGGGTTTTTGGGCATATCGTGAAAACCTCCAGGGATAGTCCCCAATGGAGAGGGATTATTCTGAAAGAATACCATTAGTGGGGGTGGTGGTGGTTGAGCCTGCTATTGTATGGGTTGAATCGACTGTGATGATAATTGAGATGAATTGGCAAGTGGATTAATGGGTATCCACTGGGGTATTAGTGAAAATCTGGGTGGAGTGAGTGGGGCTGATAAGGGTGTTATGATGGTTGCCCCAGTTCTATGATGCTTATGTCTTGTTGGGGTCTTGAGTTCTATGAAAGATGATGGATTCCTAGTTGACCAAAGAACTCTGTGGGGCCTTTCTCGGGAGAACAACCCAGTTTTATCCAGTTTTCCCTTTTAGGCCCTCCTTCTAGCGCCAGTTCCTGTTGATGGTGATTTTGGCACCACAACAATGCAAGCAGAATATTACTATTCTACTTCTCCTGAAAGAGAAAGGAAACACATGGGTTCCTTAGCTCCCAAGGTCTTGGTAGTTGGGTCTCAATTGTGCTGATGTTACTTAGTGGTCAATGCAACAGTAATATTCAAGGGGCCTGCTGGTGTTGGGCTTCTGGATTGCTCCAAGATCAAACATGAAATAAATCCTAATACTAACCAGGGGTTTTAAAGAAATATAAAAAGATAGACCAAGGTTTTGAAACAGATAAGAACAATAGTTCATCCAACCTTAACCAGACTTGCTAACTTTAAGGAATTTATAAACTAAAACTGCAAAACAAAATTAACTTATGATTAACACACAGTATCATTCATTCACAGTGCTGATTTCAACAACTGATTATAGACTACCATTTAAGCAAAACACAAAATGAAATTTTATTCCTTAAAATATTTCAAAATCAAATGGTTAACTTTAAGATAAGTCCCATTCTGGAACATAATATGAAGTAGATTTGAATCTGGTTGCTTCTACTGTGGGTGAGACAAATAAGCAACATTTACAAATCTAGCACAATCACCAGTGTATAGAAAACCTATGTCTTCAAACTACTTCCATCTACACTAGAACTTTGAAATAACATTACAGTCTGTACTGAAATCTAACTACTAACTAAGAAGACAAGAGAAGCTCTCATTACTGAGAATCAAGATGCAACTTGATCTCCTTCTGCTAGCTGACTAACTCCTAATAGTTCTAGCTCTAAATAGTTCTCTAAACCTAGAAGTTCTAATCTAGAAGTGCTCAAACTAAAAGTTTCAGAACCCCTTACAAAGAGGCGAGAATTTCATATATACACCTTTTTTCGAGAAGAATGTCAGCCCCTATGTTTAGGGTTTACAAAATATCCATGGTGTCAGAGGGTCGGCATCCAGCTCTTTGACAAAATTTGGTTCTGTAATAAATTTGAATCCTTGATGTCTTATGTCAATGAAGATGGTCTCTTGGAAAGATCTATAGATCTTTTGCAGCTACCACACTTATTTCTGGCATTTGTGTCCATTTTTGACCTCCAGCGGAGCTGCCTTGAATGCCTTAAAATATCACCATTAATGTCGAGCTACTTCTGTCAGTAGACACCAGCTAGCGTTATGACTCACGACTTTATCTTCTTCCTTCGGCGCTCTTCTTGCTCTAGATCTGCTCTTCTACAAGTTGTTGGTGTAGATTGGGCCAGCCGGTGAGATGTTTCGGCGAGCCCTAGAGGTCATACCGATCTCACAAAGACCATCGGCAAGACTGCATTAGTCGGGAAGAAGTTTCAACGAACTCAACGCGACACACCGAGGGCACAAAACATGTTGGCAAGACCCCACCGGGTCGGCAAGACCTTTCATCGATATCTCCAAGAAATATCCTCATGCACATGACGTGATCCTACAAAGCAAGGTCTTCGTTAAAACAATTCATTAATATCATGCCTTTTACCAAAAGAAACTTAACTCCGACGGAGGCGGAACCAAAAAGAAATCAGAATCGGGACCAAAGTCAGGATGGGAACAAGCCATTATTTCCCAGTTCAGTCCCCATCGCGACTCGGCTCTCGCAAAAGAAACCAAACACGAGGGACAGGGAAACAAAAGAACACGGTGGAACCAAGACTGAAACCAAACCCAGACCAGAAACTTTTTCAAGTTTCAGTTTCAGATTCTGATCTGAACCCACCTCCGTCAATAGCCAAAAAAGATAAGGAAAAAGGAAAAGAAAGAGAAAGAGGAAGGGGAAGGAAACCCCACGTCAAAAAAAAAAAGAAAAAAGAAAGAAAAGGAAAACACGCAGAAGCGGGATCGGAACAGAAGTCGAATCAAAAACTTTGAAGAAGTTTCAAGGTTCAGTTCCCATTCCAGTTCTGAGTCTGCCAGAACAAAAATGAAAAGGCACAAGGAAAAGAAAGACCAAAGCGGCAGAACCGGGACTGGGGAAAAGAAAGATAACAGAATTTGGAAGGAATTCCAAGTTTGGAATCCAATACAATTCCGGGCCCGCCCAAAACAGAGAAAGGGATGCCTAGGGTCGAAAACACCCAAGGCACTGGAGACAAAAACCAACAAAGACCAACAAAGAAGAGAGAAAAGCAAAAAAGGCAAAGTTGGGGCTAGGATGGAACCCGGATGAGAAACTCCTTCAGAAGTATAACATTTGGACTCGGACCTAGACCTGACTCCGAAAAAGAACAAAAGAAACAAAAACAAAGGTCTGTCAGAACCAGAACCGGGGCAAGAACAAGACCCGAACTTAGAAGGAATTTCCAAGTTCGGTATTGGTTCCGCTTCCGCTTCCGACAAAACTTAAAGAAAAAATGCCTAAGGCAGAAAACCAAAGGCCAAAGAAACCAAAAGAAAAGGGGGGACCCATTTTGATCCAGAACAAAGTGGGCTGGTTATGCAAGGCATAACAGGTCCAACTTTTAATGTAAGGATGATTGAACCAATCGTAGGGAAAGCAAAACCATTATGCATTTTTATCCATGATTTTTTTCTATCATATGTATCTTGATAAATTTCATGCACAAGTAAGAATTCTTCAATGATCACATTCTCTCCACAAATGAGATCAATTAATATCCCATTAGTGGGCTTATCATTGATTTGGATGACTATGTAAAGAGGACCATCAGGTACGTTTCTAATGGTATCTTTACATGAGAAAGCAATGTCAAGAGTATTTTTAGTTCGGCCCTTACGAGGTAGAATTTCAATCAATCCAACCATACTATCTGTAGGATCTTGTTCAATAGTATCCATAGGACCTTGTTCAATAGTATCCATCTTGTCATCATCCGTGTCAACATTCATCACATCATTCTTCTTCGTTTCGCTAGCTTTGACAAATGAAATGTTATTATCTAGCATGGGATTGGTAAAGATTTGCAAGTTTTGGTTGGGAGGGGCAACAAAATTATTTCCTTGATCATTAACACCTCCAATTTGAAGTCGACTAGAATCAATGAGGTCTTGCACAAGATGTTTAAGACGCTTACAATATTTTGTATCATGTCCATTTTGTTAGTAATAATGGCAATAGGAATTTGATCTAAATTTCAAGGGTAATGGCTTAGTAGGATTAGGATTTCTTATGGGAGGTAAGTAAATCATTTTATGTACTAGAAGTTGTAACATCGTGTTATGGAGGGTATCAGGTAAGGGAGTAAATTGTCTAGCAGAATCCCCAAATGTGAAAGGAGTTGTCTTCTTTATAGCAACCAGTTGGGTATCAACATGTTGAGTTGGTCAAGGGGGACTTAGTTGAAGAAAGCCTTTATTTTATTTCCAAAATTTTTGGTAATTGTTTTGATTTGCATATTCTAACTTTTCAGGACAGCTAGAGGTGGGTTTTGTTTCATGACTACTAACCGAGTTTTGATAATCTTTACATTGATTTAGGAATAAAGCATTTGGTAGCGTGAAATGAAATCAGTAAATTTTTCATCATCCTTTTGCTTACGTCTCATCAAATCAGATAATGTCATCTTAGGAGTCATGTGCACTTGGAAATGGTTGATAAAGGCCTCAACAAGTTCATTGAATGAACGAATTGAGTTGTTCAGTAATGGGGAAAACCATTCTAAAGCAGTATCTTTCAAGGACCCAGGGAAAAGCTTAGCCAAGAGCTTATCCTCAAGGATGAAATCACCATATAAGGTGGTGTAAGCAGAAACATGGTTAGAAGGATCTCCTTTTCCTCCATATTTCTCAAACCTAGGAATCTTTATACCTTGTGGTATCAGTGTTCTTAATAGCTCCAAGGATAAGGGATTGCTTTTGACTTAGTATGATGGTTGGCCATTTTGATTTAAGTTTATGGTGGAAATTTTCTTTTGAAGGGATGGATTTTTTTGCAATAGTTGATTAAGGATGGCATCATTGGTTGTATTTTGAGATGGAGGTGAATACGGTGGAGGTGTATATGTGTTCGACAGGGAAGTTAATGGAATTCTTATGGGAGGTAAAGTGGTAGGAGATATGACATGTGATGCCACAAAGGTACAAGGATTGCTAGTGGAAATACCCAAAGTAGGAAAGACATTACTAATAGGTTGCATCATTGTGGTAACTTGAGGGTTGGTATAGGTGGGAATAGAGGCAATGGTTGTAGGAGGAGGAATTTGGGTTCCTCCTTAACTTTGGACATTGTTCGAAGGTTGAGCACAACTAGTGGTTGAGGTAAGGTGTTTGCCAAAACTTTGAGCTAAGTTATGCACAAGTTCTATTCCTTGTTCACTTATGCGATGTATGTTATCTATGGTAGGAATAACAATGTTGGAAATGTTTTCAGTACTCACTTGATGTTGTAGGTTTCCTAATTCTTCATGGATTTGGATTATGTTTTCTTGAGGGATACTAGCAACCATAGTTTCAACACTTGTCACACTACTTGAAGGTAAAGGGTTGTTAAGGGTATGGTGCATACCTAGTGAACTAGTGTCAACACTATGAGTGAAAGAGCTAGATAACCCAAGATCCATGAAGAGTGTGTTATTATGGGATGACATGAGTCTCAAACTATGTCTCACTATAGCATTAGCATTAGGACACCAAGTTATAAATCTCATGCAAAGGACAATCAATGAATGCAAGATAAATGCAATGAACACAAGATAAATGATATGCTTTAATTCCACTTCTTATATCTATGAATGCACTTGAAATGAAACCAAATTAAGCTAGCTCTTAATGAAATGAATGAAACAAAATCTCAGTATTCTAAAATAGAGAGCTAGAACAACAAATAGAAGCACATAAACAAAGTTTTTAATGTTGTAAAATGTAGTTTCAGGTCTGCTACGAGACTAAGTCACCCAGAGGGGTGTATGATTCCGAGTTATGGTTTTTAGAAGGCTCAAACAATGAAAGAAACACAACAAATAATTCCCAAAAATTAGGTAAAATAACCTATACTGGGACTAAATCACCCAGAGGGGCGAATGAGTCCCAGATGAGGGTTTTGACACTAAATTCAACAAATTTGAGTGCATGTTAGGGTTTCTAATTTGTATGTTGACTAGATTGTGTGCAATGACATATTTCAAATGAAATTCAATGATGCAAGATGCAAAAATGCAGCCTATATGCACTTTCACTATCACTAATGCAAGATTTAGAAGCCCAAAATGTAAATTAACTAATACAAGATCTAATGCAAAGCTAATGAAAGCTAGATCTAGGACTTTAATGCACTCCAAATTAGAAATAAAGGGTTGAAGGCTAGGTTCACCAAAATGAATTGAAGGAAATAGGGTGCCCACCTTTTAGGAGATGGAGCACACAAGGGGGCCTATTTCACTCCCAGTTCATTAAAGGAAACCCTAGAGATCTCAACCTAATGATCCAATTAATAAAATAGATTGATACAAGGTCTCCTTGGGTGTGATTAAAGGGGGTTCACCACTAAGTGAATTCTTAGAAAGGAGGGAATGAAAGCAATGTGAAAATCTAGCTTTGTAACCTAGAAAATGAAACTCAAAATTAGAATAAAAAATTGGAGATAAACAAAGGTGCATCTACAAGACTGAAGAGGCTCGAAACAAGGTCTAAAGTCCCAAAATTATGATTTTTGATGTGAATTGTGACATACGCCAGACTGGGTGATTTAGTCCTAGTTTAAGGCTTCAGGCTAAAACTAGAATCTGCAACTAATAAACTAGGATCTACAAAAAGTGTTGAAAAGTGGTAAACTGGGAATCATACACCCAAGGTGGTGATTTAGTCCCACTATCAGGGCTTGTCCAAAACTCTGATATCCTCTAGTGATCTTATATATCTTATCTCCCATCCAGTCTCCAAGTCTGAAAGTTTGAATTCTACCCTGTAGGTGACTTTTCGTGAAGATGACAACTTTGACAACTTTCTTCAATCTTGCAACTTTGTCTTCAAAGGATCTTGAAGCTCAAAACACCTAGATCTACAATCACACATGTAGAGGGAGAAAAATATTGTTTTTTTAGTGGATAGGGGTTTGCCTTGGTCAAACCTTGTTTGGGGAATTAAACCTTGAAATGAAATGAAATAGAATGAAGGAATGATGAATGAACAATATGCAATGTTGACTCACCAAAACCTTGATATAAATGCTACAATATTATATGAAATGGCTAGCATGAATGTAGATCTTGACTCTTGATTGAATGCTATGGATCTTGACTTGAATGTTTGTTTGAATAATAAAAACAAGTACATCACAAATGTTAGCTCAAAGAACACACGTGATGCATAATGAATTTGACATGATGCTTGAATCTTGAATGTAGCTCCAAAATGCTTGATAATCAGCTCTTGAATGCTCTTGTAAACTCTCTTGATAAAAAATTTGCTATAATTCTTGAATACTTGAAAAGCTTAGGAGAAATATGTGAAATAATCTTGTACTTATACTTGTTTATGCCAAATTTTCTAAAATTACAACACTGCAAGCCGACATTAGATCTAGGAGAATAAAATCCTACCAAGAATTGAATTCAAAATAGGTCCAAGCTAAAGCAGGACTCATATGCCAGTTGGGGTGTATGAGTCCCAATAGCCTAAGCTTGGGACAAAAATTTCAAGAAATGTTATGTTCTATGCCAAATTTAAGATCAGGCCTCAAGACTTAGGTAGGACCCATACACCCAAGGTAGCGTATGAGTCCCAAATCACTAAATCTAGAACACATAACCCAAAATCATGAATTATGATTGGTTATTTAACAAATTTCAGAATTATCCTCAAAGAAATGCATTAAATAAGGCTTGTGGATGCAAAATATGACCAAATAAGGTATAAAGAAGCCCAATTTTAACCAAGAGGGCCCAAACAAGTGTGAAAATGTAAAGGGATACATTTTTCTATTCTACAACCTCTTTACCAGATCTTCCTCCTTTCCCTACACCTATGGACATGCCTCACACAAAGGTTGTTATTGTGGCTCCTAATCCTTCTTCTTCTTCTTTTTATGGGAGGATTTCACATCCTCCACTTAAGTGCAAATTAGAGCATGACCAGATTCCAGAAGATGGTCACACAAATTCTTCTTCGTCCTCTTCATCTTATTCTGCTTTTTCTTATACCATTCTCGTCATGAGTACATCACCTCCTTCCCCAAAGTTGTCATTTCCCTTCTTCTGAAGGTTAGTAATGACTCTCTAGTTTGTCCTCCTCCTCCCATTCAATCATAACATTTCACTCCAAGGAAGTGTATGTTTGACTAGATGGAGGATATTCCCACTCTCTCTTCCATCTTTGCTAAGTATGTGATGTTAGCTTCGTAGGACCTTGTTGATGAGGATGTTGAGGCGGTCTCCTCCTTGGCCCTTACTAGAGGTGATTTGGTAGGCACCACTCTTTCTATCCCCCCTATAGGCTTGTCTTCCCCCCCTGTGAAAATATAGATTGGGAGAAAGACGACTTGCTAGAGGTGTTGAACTAGAGTGGTGCCTATTCTTTTATTTTAAATTAGATTTATGCGTTCTTTGTGTTCCCCCGTACTTTTTTGTTTATGTTTGTGCTCTTGCCTAGAGGACCCTTGATACCCTTTTAAGTACTTCGATATAGGAGAAAATATGTCGTAAAAATTATTTTGTTTGCCTCACCATTCTTCTATGTGTCATACAATTTTTCTTTCATGTCGAGAACGATGTAAAGTTTTGGGGCATTTAGGCCTCTTCCATGTTGACCCAATTTTTATTTTGTCTTCATGTGCTCTTCTTTCCATTTTGATCTATTTGGGGGGGGGGGGGTTGATGTCAACTCATACATACTATATTATATTTATCTACCTATATTTATGATCAGTTTTGACCTTGAATAATTAGATCCCCTGTGATCTTGCTTTCTTTGTCTTTTCTTTTCTTGATGTTGTGGATTCTATGTGTTGTCCCTCGTGTGACAATATCCCACAAAAACATCTCACTATATATGTCATGCCATAGCCTCTCTTTGTATGTTTTTCTCTGTATAATGACATGTGCTCCTTTGTGTAGTACACATCATTCTATGGGGGGCTATCATATTTGCTTATTCTTAATTTTTCAAAAAAAAATTCTTAAAAATATGTCTTGATGTCGTATAATCTCATCATCTAGCTTGGGGGCAACCTTACTAGACTTGTCTCTTCTATGATTGTCTTGCAATGCAGTTTGCAAGAGCTACATGCCTATTTTCTTTTTGTATGGACTCTAGCTTTCCAGCCATACTTATCAACACTATCTTTTATATCATTACCAATCTTAAGATCTAACAAAAGGCTACCCACTTTGATGAATTCACAAGATGAATTGCATAAGAGAAAAAGCTCAACCATGTCAAGATTAAGTTACTAAAAAAAATTTATTAAAATTCTATTTCCAAAAAGCAATCATTGAAACTTTGTACTTATCAAACCTACCATCTTTCATCTCCACAATTAACTCATTAACAAGAGTTTATAATAAACCTATATATAACATCTTTAATACTTGTGAAAAAAGCATCAGGCGTTATTATTGTTGTTCCTTTTTTTTTTTTTTAATGTCCCAAATGTACCCTATTGTAATGTAGTAATGTTCCTTATTAGTTCTACTTTGATCTTTTACAAATTTTAAATAATCATTTATGGCAACAAATTTGATATATATATGCAAAAAAATAAAATACCCAAAATATCCCTCACTAATCCAATGGAAGAATTTACCAGTTGAAGATGCCACATGGGAGGATGAGGAGTTCATTCAAAAGCATCTAAACTTGATTAACATTGAGGACAATGCTTATCTAAATAGGGGGCATGCTACACCCTTAATATTAGTGTACATAGGGTTATGAATAGTTGGCTTGTGGCTATCTTAACTCTTAATTAAGTAATATTATTATATTATTATTTAGTTATTTAGGTTGGCCTAAGGCTTATATAGGGCTATCTAAGTCGTCATGGGTGATATCTTAGGAATAAATAAGGTATATAGGAGGTAGTGTCTTATTTCATCATCATATTGCAAATTGTGTTCTCATTGGAGATATTTGGAGGTTTCCCCCCCTCAAAGTGGCTTGCTATTCTTAGTTATTATCGATTATTTGTAGTATAATTCCTATCATATTCTTTTATTATACAATTTATTTCATTACAATGAGAAATGAAAACATGTTCAACAATTTAAATAGCATGACAACAAATAGTGAGATTTGTTGGGTCCAAGTTGATATCCTATTATTTAGACTTATCACCACCAATTCCAAATGATTTTTCCCTATCTCCTTTGGCTTATACTAACATTCATCTAAACTATCTACCACCCTTATTAGATCATCATTTGTTATCCTTGTATTCTCATGAATGCGGAGGAACAATTCACTTCACCTATAAATTTCACCCAATAAGATAAATCGTAAATTTCTTCCAAATTCTCTAGAAAATTTGTTAAAATTATCATAGAAGACTATAGGGAGCCATTATTTGCTAATCCATATTCTCCAAGAATATTTTTTTACTAGGTTTAGGAGGTTGAAATTTAGGCACCTAGGGATCTCCCTTAAATGATATTTTCTTACACAACCCCAACACCAAGGATCATTGGGATTCCTTGTCCTCCTCCCATAGAAAATTATTGTCAACAACCTAAAAATTTAGATGCCAAAACAGTATTGACAAGCATTGAGGTGCAAGCACAAAACACATGCTAACAAACAACCTCAATGAAGTCATACAAAAAATTGAGAGATTGCCCATAAAAAAATTTCACACATGTCAAGCTAAATGAAATTTACCATCACATATTGACAAATGCACCACATCAACTTAGACAAGAATTTTCATTATAATAGGAAAGTGTTGGAAGGTTTACCAATCACAATTAATTTTCATTAAATTCATTCCTCTAGCCCATCCCAATCCACTATAATTGAGCTTTCTATTGTCAAATGGGAGTCAAGTCAATGCCTTTATTAGTTCACAAGTATGTTATCTTATTATGCCCATGATATCTTCAAATTCTCATTAACATTCTACTACTTCCTCCAAAATACAATTAAACTTCCAATTCAAATAATACTCTTTCTTTGAACCATTGACAATATTCATAGAATCTCCCTCCATGACAAGCTTCTTACAACCCTTCAAGCTAGCCAATGAAATATCAACAATGACCACTTCACATTCAATGTCATTATCGGAACCTTAAGATCTAACAAAAGGCTACCCCCTTTGATAAACCACAAGATGAATTGTATAAGAGAAAAATCTCACCCCTGCCAAGCATACGTTACTACAGAAAAACTTGTTACAATTCTATTTTCAAAAATCAATTAATGAAACTTTCTACTTATCAAACCTACCATTTTTCATCTCCACAATTAAATCATTAACAAGAGTTTATATTAAACCTATATATAAAATCTATAGTATTTGTGAAACAAGCATCATGTTTTGTTTTGTTTAATTTATTTTTTGGTAATCCAGGGGTATGCCCATTGCACTTAGTATAATTGTGACTTAACACAACAATTCCAACCACGATTTACCTTAGGCTTACTGTTATGTTGAGTTGGGGTATGAAAGGGTGAGTTGAGGCAAGACTAGTCCCCTAGAGGTGACAACCTTGGCTCACACAAGGTTACCACCAGGTTCAACTAGCCAACGTGAGTCAAACCTTGGACCTACATGGGAAGAACCCAAAACCTTGACACAACCATACCAACCAAACGAACTAAGTTACCCCAAACATCATATTTTATTATTGTTGTTGTTCCTATAATTGTTTTTAATATCCCAAGTATACCCTATTGTAATATTCCTTATTTATTCTACCCCCCACATGTTGACTAAATATGTGATTCATGTGAACTTACCTCGTC
Organism: Sequoia sempervirens; assembly: GCA_007258455.2. Taxonomy (NCBI): domain Eukaryota; kingdom Viridiplantae; phylum Streptophyta; class Pinopsida; order Cupressales; family Cupressaceae; genus Sequoia; species Sequoia sempervirens. The sequence goes on along the minus strand of VDFB02000002.1, from coordinate 215,681,766 downwards.
CTTTAGTGGAGGTGCAAGCATGACTCTCATCCTTTTTAAAACCAAATTAAAACACTTATTAAGGCATGAAACGTGTTTTTACATTATTGGTCATGTCAAACGTCCAATTTGATACTTTTAAGTCTACTTGTTTGCTTTGGATTCCTAGCATCCACATGAATAAAATGAACTAAAATTCTTCTCTTTTAATAATACCTATGTGGCCAATTTTCATGCTTAAACTTTATTTTTGTTTGGAAGGTTTTTCTAGTTGAATAATTATAATTTTTTTTTTATTAGGAGAAATAATCTAGTTTTAACATAAAAAATTTCATAAAAAAGTAATAACAAATGAATATAAAAGTAATAAGGAATTAAAATGGGACATGAGGTCTAGTTCGATTGGCTAAAGTATCATGTTGCAGGCAAGAGATCTAGTCTCCCCTTCATTCTCGTGGTAATGGAATTTATTTTTAAATTGCAAGAATCAAGTTAGCGTCTTTTAAACTTTTTTCACATGACTGATGACACTGGTGGACACATCCTCTGGTACCATGGGGATGTGAGGAGACTGGACCTCATAACCAACTTACTTGCAACAAGATGCTTTAGCCAATCAAACCAAGGTATTTTTATTGACGGTGAATTTTCTATCGATGAATTACTGATGGTAAATTTTCTTAAAGCTCTTAAATTAATCCCAACATTTTAAAAAATATTATATATATTTTAATTTCATATAATAAGTTATAACAAAAATTTAGCTAATTTGTACCTATCATGATGAAAAGTGGGCAACCTTCACTAAAAATGTTTTTTTCTCACATTAAAAAATGTTATCTTAAACTAGACCAAAGCATGAAACATGTTTCTTTGGAACTTTTAAAAATTTGATGATGGAATAAATTAAACTTGCAAAAATGTGAGCACCATGCAAGGGAATCTAAACGAAGATAATATTATTCACTATATTTTTGTTTGGCATCCAAAACTAACGTCTCCAAAGTTGAATGGTATATTCTTTTTGTTTTTATTAGGATTTTTTTAAATAGTTTGTGTTAGGTGTTTAGATATCATACGAAAAAAAATAAAAAAATTAAAGATTTCTCGTATGATTTATAATAGTTAATTAAATGGTATATTCTATAATATAGAGCAAAGTTATTATTTTTATTAGATTTTTTATTAAATTGTGTTAGGTATTTAGAGGTCATATAAAAAAATTGTAGAGACTTAGATTTAGATGGGTGATGGGTTCACTTAATCCAACAAAATGATAAGTATTATTCAAAAATTTGTAAGAGAAATAAATTATTATATAAATTTATCCATCCCTATTTAATCATCAAAATCAATAATTTCACTCTTAAAAATTCGGTTCTAGGAAAATTCATCCCCAGCAATTCACCACCATGGAAAATTCATTGCATTAAAAGTTTGCGATTAATTTCAATGGCGGTGAATTGCTCGTGGTGAATTTTACTTTAGGTGAATTTGTCATGTTGATGAATTTTCCGTCGATGAATTGTTGGTGGTGAATTTTTTGACGATGAATTGCTCGCGATGAATTTGTCGGATGCCAAAAATTCTTGATAACCATTTTTATCGTAAGAACATAGGATCATCCTATGCTCCCTTTTTCCATTTTAAGTTGAACCATTCCACATTATTTTCATTGTATTGCATTCCTCATAATTTATCAATCCACAAGAGGGGGTTATATATTTTTTTGGCTAATATGGGATGACTTGAATAATCATAATGCAACTCGAACAACAAGCTAGTTGGAGGAGAACACACCCCTTTTTTGTTGGAAAAGAATCACCAAAATTTTCTATAGGAGGAACATTATTGAATAATAGAAGCAAGTATATCCTCACCCCAAAATATTTTGATCCATGAGAGGGGGTTAAATATTTTTAATAGGTAGGTCGTTGACAAAAGTAGGAGGAACCCTAAGAGAGTTAGAAGATTTAGTGAAGGGGTTATCACCAAAAAAATTATAGAAGATGAGAATTTATAAAAGGGCTCACTACAAGCATCCTCCTCACCAGATCACTTGATGATGTTCAACTGTCTACCTTTTTTGAAGAGTTAAACGAGAAAACTTGGTGCAATTTGTAGTTGAATAGCTAGTAGCAAAGCATGATTTTCATTTGAAGGAAATACCTTCACAATCTATCTATTGATTTCATGTAATATTTCCCACTTTTAGATATAATTCTTCTAGAAACTTCTTTTTAAAATCAATCCCTTCTAAAATTCTAGCAAAGGTAAAATGAGTAAACATCTAATCAAGATCTAGGGTAAAATAATTTTATCCAAAATATTCCTAATGGCAAAGAGACATTCCTCAAACCAAAATTGTGGGGTTAGGTTAGGAAACCTAACCAAGGTCAGAGAATTAGGGAGGGATACAAATGAGGGATTGAAGTCTAGGAACCATTATGTTATTTTCAAATATGCCTTGTCCCAAAATAAAGAATTTCCTTTAAAAAAAGTATCCATGCCTAAAAGAGACTTCCACATTACCAAGAAACGTCCCTTTGCACAAGGACAAATAGCAAACTCCCCTTTCACCATGGACTTCCAATTTTGAGACAACTAGTCATGAAGATTAACCAAACTACACTAGAAGTTGTGAAATTTATTTATTAAAGCCACTTTTTGTAGCCAAGTTTCATATAAATAATTTTAAAAGGTTGCAAATATAACTTGATGAAATATGAATAAAATAAAAAATCACCAACTATATGCAATCTTAAGAAAATAGTATTGTTATTATAATTATCTTTATGATAATATTGATAATGGGATTAATTAAAAAATATTATCTTTAAAATGATATTTCTTTAGATCTTTTACCTTTTGTTCAATCATGTCCCAATGTTCAATCTTATTTCATTAGAATAGGTTTGTTTATATAATTCAAGTCCTAATTAATAATAGTATTATAAACACTTTCTTCACCTTAAATAATAATTACCACGTAGAGGCTAGTATCTACCTTGTGTTTTGGTTTGTATTTGTATTGTAGTGATAGTGATAAACATGAATACATTGAGAGATAATCTAAAAAAAATGAAATAGTTAGTTTCATGTGGTTGTCCTTTTGCTTTTAGCTCAATGTTGATAGGTTTTTGTTTGTTTGTGGTTTAATATTATTGTAGCATTTTATTTGTAAGGATTTTAGGTTCCTCCAAAACCTGTTTTTCCTATTAATCAAAAACATGAATACATTGAAACAAGACATTATAACACTTAATTATGGAAATTATTTAGTTTGAAAACATGAAACATTGTCTTGTATTAAATCATCATGATGAAAAATGTTATAGATATGTGCTTTCAAGGTACATGTATCGAGAAACAAATTTGAAATATAGATGATAAGACAATCTTGTTTAGTATGATTAAAGTCTTTTCAAGTGGTCATATCAACTCTTTAAATTATTTTCTTGCAAAATATCTTAAAGAAGAGTGGCTAGGTTATTGACAGAGGAACTGGAGCATTGATGGTTAACAACATGCATGCCATATTTCTCTAATTATAGTAATTTCTACTAATTCAAGCATTTAAATTGATAATTATTGTGTTTTAAGTTTTTTATGTCAATACTAAAAAAAATAGATATAACATTATTATTGATATAAATGTGGTCCGAATAAGTTAGTACTAGCCATAAATGCAAGGATAACATCATAGTCTATGTTGTTGCAACTAATTTTGTTGTTGTTTTGGAGGATGGATTAACGAAGGAACTTTTGGATTATTTGATCCAACAAACCTTTAAATTTAAATAGGAATTCTTGGTAATAAGCTTTTCAACATTGAAATTCAAATTTTTTTGTTGGAAATGGGCTAGAATATTAGATGATGATGTAGTACTAGACTCTTCTAAGAAATGAACAATCCATTGGTTTTGAACTTGATTTTATAAAGTGGGTGCGATAGGCTTCTTGATAGAGATTATATTAATCAATGGTGTTTCTATATTACACTATGTAAGAGATTTTTGAATCAACATTTTGGATCACATTTCATAATCCATCATTGAGATGCTAGAGATCTATAGGAGACATAAAATTGGTTATTTACAAAACAAGAAAAACTAAATAGAGAGGGGGGGGGGGAATTACACATAGTTTGAGGCACAAAGGAAGGATCAAGTAAGAAATATAAAAATAGAGAAAATTATAAGTACATTAATGAACAATAAATATGTGTATGTATGAGTATATAAGTCTAGGTATACAAAAGTAAATAAACTACAATATAATTGCAAATTTTATTTCTCTTGTAGCTCTCTAATATCTTAATGATAGATCATGAAGTGTGATTAAAAATGTTGATTTAAAAAGCCCTTACATCTAGTCTAATCCATAAAATTAGATGATGATGTAGTACTAGACACTTCTAAGAAATGAAAAAATTATTGGTTTTGAACCTGATTTTATAAAGTGGGTGTGGCAGGCTTCTTGATAGACATTATATTAGTCAATGGTGTTTCTAGATTACTCTATGTAAGAGATTTTTGAATCAACATTTTGGATCAAATTTCATGATCCATCATCAACATGCTAGAGATCTATAGGAGATAAAATTGCTTAGTTATTGTATAGGCACGAATTTGCACCCCTTATGCAAATTCCCCTTTCACATTTCCTCTCCTTAGAAAACCAAATTCGAAGGTGAAAATCCACATCAGTCTGTTTCCTTTGTTCCACTTGGCATTTATTTTGTGCGTCAGTAGAAGAATAACTAACAGGGATGCTCACGTAACGTGCAGATGTCCACATAGCATGCTTATGTCCCTAATGGATTCCTACATTTGAAGCCTGCAGAGGTGTTACACTTCCCATTGGGGTTGATTTGTAATGCCCCTCTTCAACCAACTGACTCGAATATGGCCATTTTTCTCATTCTCCCTTAAAATTCACTCTTCATTCCTTCATTTCATCCCTCTAAGCATTCGGTTCATCTCTCCAAGCAATCTTCTAAGCATTCTACACAACCTTTCTTGCATTTTCTCAAGCATCCATTACTCTCAAGCAACACTTTGGCACTCCATAGTAGCAACAACAACACTCCATCAACTCCATAGAGCAAGTGTGGAACAACACAATTGCAACAAGGGCTTGAGTCCTCTCATTTTTTCCTCTGTTAGCTAGTGAGCTCTTGGTGGAGGTGGTAAGATTTTCCCTCCTCTCCTCTACGATTTGGTTGAGTATCAGAATATTGTTTTGTAGTGTTTATCGTGTTCTTTAATTTCATTCTCTTTTACCATACTTTTCTCCATTGTTGCTATCTTGGCTTTCCATGGAGGTGGAAACACCAAAACATGGGGTTTGACTGAGGTAGGCCCCTATACAGCCCCCCCCCAACAATTTTCATCTTTCTTGTGTGTAGTTGAACCTGATTTTTGGAGCTAGCTGGAGAACATGCTCTTTTGTGAGATCATTTTTGTCACCCTAGCTTTAATCTACTTGCTTTATCACATTTGTTTATATATTTCTTACTTCATAGTTTTATTTTGTTCCCTTAAAAACCATTAGCTAGGTCATCGGTCGATTTTCTGGCGGTTCACATTGTCTTTTTGGTCCTCTGGTCATATAGACATTGGTGCACCTGAGAGACTCCAGCGCGTCACACTATTGTCCCAAAACCACGCTTTCATCCTAGGGCAGAGAGCTACCTAAGGCACAGTGTTGAACCCAAAAACCAGCTCTCCTAGCCCCATTCCAAGTTTCTATTCTGTAAAGTGATTGAAGGACCTTATAATCCTCATCATTCTTGTCCCTCATTTCAAAACATCCCTTTAAGCTGAGGTAAGTTAGGGTAGCCTTTCGCTCTTGGCTCTCCATGACCTAGGGCCTTGAATGTGGTTGGTCCCCCTCTCTTACATTTTTGGTTCTATTTTGTGATACTAAAAGTTCCTTTCCTCGTATCCTAGGAGTGTTGTAGGTGTGAGTGTTGTGAGGGTTTCACCTTACAACCCAACCTGTGACACCTAGTAGGCATAGTTGGAAGGTTTAGAAGGTGTTGCGTAATGAAACCTTAGTTGGGTCATTTTCCTTGCAACCTTTGGAGGGTCCTAAGAGAATATCGTTCATTGCATATGATGGCCTCTTTTCTACATCAGCCTATCCCCTTTGTGCAACCTGTGAGTAGTGGTGTTGGTATAACCTTTACTTCACAAGAACTGTCGATGGGTTTTAATAGGGAACCATCTCCTCTCAATATCCCTGCATGGATCAACGGAAACATCATAGCAGGTGTTCTCATTGATCCACCATCTCAAGTAAATATCATAACTGAGGAGATCATGCTAATCAACTTCTTGCATAAAGATGGGTTCGATGCACCTATGAGCACCATCCACACGCATGACAAGTTTTTTGTGCCCCCTTTGGGTAGTATTGCCTTATCGTTTTTGGTTGGATCTAAATATGTGAAGCTTTTGTTTGACATAATCCCTAGATCTAAACTCTTTGGAGTGAAGTTGGGTATCCCTTGGTTAGTAGCTATGAATTTTGTGCCTTTGGTCATGTATAAATGTTTAAAATTTATCCACGAGGGTTCTATGCATGTGATTCATGACACCAGTTATAAACCATCGATTGCTCGTGGTAGCTACTCCTTGGATTACTCTTGGCTTGTGCCCATTGGTCCTCTCCTGACTAGGATGGACCTCCTGCACTAAATGTATCAGAACTATAAGAAATGACTCCTAAGATGTAAAGTGAGATACCCTCTATCACCTTATGTTGTCTCACATAGGGCTTGCCTAAAATCTGACAGTGATGTCACCAAGGCACATAGAAGAGAAGAAGAGAAGTGGTCCCGAGATCCTCCTTCCTCTTCTATTGTTCAACCTAAAGCTTCCTCTTGCCTTGTTGTGGCACCATCATATTTCATTCCACGTTTGCAGGAGAATCCTATGGTTCCTACTTGGCGAAAGCCCAAGCATCCCGCATTTGAGCTTCTTGGTTTTCCCACGGAGCCTAGGCCTATTCAATATAATAGGAAGAAAGGTCCCCATGGGGAATCCTCTATGTCTCAACCTCTGTGGCCTCCTTCCACTCCTGCTCCCAAAGTAGTGAATGGGAAGAGGCCTTCTATCGAGGAACTTGAGCTGATTCCCCTTGCTGCTTCTCAACCTGCTCCTCCTGCTCCCATTCAAGATTCTTTTCCTCCATCAGAAATGATTGTAGTGGACACTCCCATTGTTGCTATGTGGTGACTGATCATGCTATACTGTATAGCCCATGGTATACTGTACACCCTAGCCCCTATCCTTGCCAGGGTTTGTGGCCGGGTTGGGCCCCAACCGAGGGTTTGGGGGTGGCAGCCCCCGAGAAAAATTTTCTTCCTACTTTTTCACATGATCACCGAAAAAGGGAAAAATCAATGAAAAAGGAAAAATTCGATTTTGTAGAACCCTAAAATCTGGAAGCTTCCAAGCTTGTTAAAAAAGGGGTTCGGATGGGTATTACAGTATGATGAAAAACACGATTATTCGCAAGATTGTAATAGGTTTTACACTGGATAATAAAAGTATTGGATGACTGCAGTTTGGTGGATGTAGCTCGGATTGGGTGAACCACGTTAAATTATCTGTGTTATGATTTATTCTCTGTGTGTTTTAGTTTCTCATTTTATTAATTAAATCTGTATTTAATTGTTAGATATCTGCCATCTCTAACCCTAACAAGTGGTATCAGAGTGGGTTGTGTTTCAATTATCATTTGTAGGAAGATCTCACGGCTGAGTGGGAGTCTCACGGTTGAGTGGGAGCAATGGAAAATGAAGGTAAGAAGGTTGAGAAGTTTAATGGGTAGAACTATCAGTTATGGAAGATGCAGATGGAGGATTATCTCTATCAGAAGGATTTATGGTGGCCATTGGAAGGGAAAACCAAGAAACCCACAGCAATGTCAGATGAGGATTGAGAGATCTTGGATAGAAAGGCTCTTGGTAGTATTCATTTGTGCCTGGCACAATCAGTGGCATTCAATATTACAACAACAAAGACAACTCAAGAGTTGATGGAAACCCTTGGCGAAGTTATATGAAAAGCCTTCCACTTCGAATAAGGTATTTCTTATGAAGCATTTATTTAATATGAAAATGGTAGAAGGTGGGTCAGTTACTGATCATTTAAATGAGTTTAATACAGTCACTAGTCAATTAACTTTTGTAAAAGTAAACTTTGATGAAGAAGTTAGGGCTCTTTTGATTATATGTTCTTTGCCTGAAAGCTAGAATAGCTTGGTAATAGTTGTTAGCAATTCTATTTCTGGTTTGAATACATTGAAATTTGATGATGTTGTTGGTGTTATTTTGAGCGAGGAAATTCGTAGGAAAAGCTCAGTGGATCGGCAGTGCTTTGAATGCAGAAAGCAGGGGTAGAAAAAAGGAGAGAGGAAACGATTCTGGAAATCGTGGGAAGTCACAAGGAAAATCAAAGGACAGAAGATCCCAATCTAGAAACAAGAAGGATTGCTAGTACTGTGGTAAGCCGGGTCATTTGAAGAAAGATTGCTGGTCTCGAAAAAATAAAGGAGACAAAAAGGAAGGAAGTAAAGAGGCAAATGTGGTAAGTAATAAATCTGATGAGGATGCTTTGATTCTTTCCCTTGATAATGCTGATGATTCGTGGGTGTTAGATTCAGGGGCTTCATTTCATGCTACCCCCCATAGAAGTTATTTTTTCTTGATTATGTCCAAGGGGATTTTGGGCTGGTTTATTTAGGAGATAACGAACCTTGTTAGATTGTTGGAAAGGGAAGAATCAAGATTAAGTTACAGAATGGGAATCATTGGCTACTATGTGAGGTAAGGCATGTTCCAAAGTTAAGCAAAAATTTAATTTTAGTAGGGCAACTAGATGATGAAGGTTGTGTTGTTACTTTTAGTGATAAAAACTGGAGGGTCACAAAGGGTGCCTTAGTGGTAGAAAAGTGTGAAAGTAGGCACCTTATATCTTTGTATAGGTCATATTGTTCCTTCTACTTTAATTGTTATAGAAAAAGGTCAATGTTCAGGAATAGTTGTTGCAGTTCAGGTAGAAGATCATACAGTTGTTGTGGACTCTGAATCAGCACTATGGCATAATAGACTTGGGCATATGAATGCAAAAGGTATGAAAGTACTTCATTCAAATAATGTTTTACCAGGTCTAAAATGTGTTAATATGGATTTATGTGAAAGTTGTGTATGGAAAACAAAAGAGAGTTAGTTTTCTCAAGGATGGGAAGCAAAAGAAAGATGAGAAATTGGAGCTTGTGCATACAGATGTATGGGGACCAGCTCAGGTATCTTCTCTCGGTGGCTCTCTGTATTATGTTACATTCATTGATGATGCAACTAGGAAGGTATGGATTTATTTTCTTAGGCAGAAATCTGATGTATTTGAAACTTTTAAAAAATGGAGAAGCTTGGTTGAGAATGAGACAGGTAAAAAGATAAAATGTCTCAGATCTGATAATGGTGGTGAGTATTGCAGTAAAGAGTTTGAAGATTATTGTTCCTCAAATGGTATTCATAGAAAATAGTTCCAAGGACTCCATAGGAAAATGGAGTGGCTGAGCACATGAATAGAACAATAATGGAGCGTGCACGGACTATGAGATTGTATGTTGGGCTGCCTTTAAAAATGTGGGCAAAGACTGTAAACACTATTGTTTATTTAATTAATAGAGGTCCCTCTAATCCTTTGGGTTGTGGTATTCCAGAGAAGCATGGAAAGGTAAGAAGGTGAGTTATTCTATTCTCAAAACCTTCGGTTGTGAAGCATTTGCACATGTAGATTCTGAAAATAGAACCAAGCTTGATGCAAAATCAAAGAAATGTATATTTTTGGATATGGCATTGATGAATTTGGTTATAGGCTTTGGAATTTTGAAAATCAGAAAATTGTGAGAAGCAGGGATGTCATATTCAATGAGAAAGTGTTGTACAAAGATCTATTGTTGCAGCATGAGAAGAAAGAAAATGATTATGCAGTGTTGGATGATATTCCAAACAATGATGTTTCAGTGGTTCCTCATGCTGGGCAACAACAACAACAACAAATACCACAAACTCCTATTAGATGATCTTCAAGGATAAGTAGACCTCCAAAAAGATTCTCTCCCTCTTTGTATACTATTTTGTTAATTGATGCTGGTGAACCAAAATATTATGATGAAGCTATGCAGGTGGATACCAAGGTTCAGTGGGAGCATGGAATGGAAGAAGAAATGGACTTCTTGCTAAAAAACCAGACTTGGGAATTATGCAAGTTGCCTGCAGGTAAAAAGGCTTTACCAAACAAATGGATTTATAGGCTGAAAGAGGAGGATGGAGGTAAGAAAAGATTTAAAGCCAGATTAGTTGTAAAGGTTGCATAGAAAAAGGGTATTGATTTTGATGAGATTTTTTCTCCTCTTGTTAAAATGACTTCTATTCGTATTGTTTTAAGTATTGTGGCTGCTGAAGATTTGCATTTAGAACAGCTTGATGTTAAAACAACCTTTCTCCATGGTGATTTGGAAGAGGAAATATATATGGATCAGCCATAAGGATTTGAGGTCAAAGGTAAGGAGAAACTAGCGTGAGATTGAAGAAAAGTTTATATGGCTTGAAGCAAGCACCTCAACAATGGTACTTGAAATTTGATAGTTTTATGGCTGAGCAAGGCTACAACCTGTTTAATTTTGACCATTATGTTTATTTTAAGAGGTTGGATAATGACAACTACATTATTTTGTGTTTCTATGTTGATGACATGCTTGTAGTTGGGTCTAACATGGATCACATAAGTGAGCTAAAACAATAGTTAGCAAAATATTTTGCTATGAAGGATTTGGGGGAAAAACAAATCCTTGGTATGAAAAAGAGATTAGTTTTTATCTCAGGCTAATTATGTTGAAAAGGTGTTGCAGAGATTTCATATGGAGAATGCAAAAGTTGTCTGCACACCTTTGCCTAGTCATGTTAAATTGACTAAGGATATGTGTCCAAAGACACAAGAGGAGGAAGAAAAAATGTTAAAGGTACCATATGCTTCAGTTGTAAGCAGTTTGATGTATGCCATGGTATGCACAAGACCAGATATTGCACATGTTGTAGGAGTTGTTAGCAGGTATTTGAGTCATCCCGGAGTTGAGCATTGGAATGCAGTAAAATGGATTCTCAGGTACTTGAGAGGCACATCCAATAATTGTCTATGTTTTGGGGGCTCTAATACTGATGTAAAAGGCTATGTTGACTCAGATTTGGTAGGGGATATAGATACTAGGTGGAGTACCATAGGTTATGTATTTACAGTTGGTGGGACAACAGTGAGTTGGATTTCACGATTACATAAGGTGGTTGTTTTATCCACCACAGAGGCAAAGTATGTTGCTGCAACAGAAGTGGCAAAGGAGATGATATGGCTGCAACTTTTCATGGATGAGTTGGGAAAACAACAGGCTAGAAATTACTTGTTTATAGATAGCTAGAGTGTTATACATCTTGCAAAGAATTCTTCCTTGCATTCTAAAACAAAACACATACAGTTGAGATATCATTTCATTCGTTCGGTGTTGGAGGATGGACAAGTCAAGCTAGAAAAGATACATACAGATGTCAATCCAGAAGATATGTTTACGAAGGAAGTGACAAGGGAGAAGTTGAGCTCCTCTTCAGCTTTGGTTGGTCTTCAAGGTTGAATTCAAGTATAACAGAGTAGTAGGGTCCAAGGTCCTTATTTCCAGCGGGAGCTGTAATTGTAGTAGTGTCATCTAGAATCAGTCTCCAAGTGGGAGATTGTGTTGGTGTGGAGCCTGATTAGTCTCCAAGTGGAGATTGTTGCTATGTGGCGATTGATCATTCTATACTGTATAGCCCATGGTATACTATACACCCTAGCCCCTATCCTTGCCAGGGTTCGGGGCCAGGTCAAACCCTGAGCGGGGGTTCGGGGGCAGCAGCCCTCGAGAAAAAATTTCTTCCTACTTTTTCGCGTGATCACCGAAAAAGGGAAAAATCAACAAAAAAGGAAAAATACAATTTTGTAGAACCCTAAAATCTAGAAGCTTCTAAGCTTGTTAAAAAGGGGTTCATATGGGTATTACAATATGATGAAAAATGCGATTATTCGCAAGATTGTAATAGGTTTTACACTAGATAATAAAAGTATTGGATGGCTGTGGTTTGGTGGATGTAGCACGGATTGGGTGAACCACGTTAAATTATTTGTGTTATGATTTATTCTCTATTTGTTTTAGTTTCTCAGTTTATTAATTAAATCTGCATTTAATTGTTAGATATCTGCCATCTCTAACCCCAACACCCATGGCTGAGCAAGAGCCTTTCATCTGACCTCTAGTTCAAAGAGTCATAGGAACTTCCTTACACGCAAGCGGAAGCATCAATGAAAGGATCTTATGGCTAAGCAAGCCACCTTACAGAGGAAGGAAGAGGAGACAACCGCCTCTGTATCAAGGCCTCATATCACATCCTCTCCTCTCCTCCCCTCTCCTTCCATTCAGCCTAGCTTTGTATCACTTTCGGCTTCCGTTGTGAGTATGAATGTGCCTAACCCTGAAAATGTGCAGGTGTTCATCACTTCTTTGGTGGAGCCACCTCTATTGATGTCCCTGTTGGATGTCCAACCTTTCCCAAAACCCATAGATATGGTGAAAACTTTAGTTGTATCTACTACAATTCTCTCCTCCTCTTCCTCCACACCTCTTGCCTCGTATGTGGGGAGCTCGCATCCTCTGATGAAGTAGAAGGTAGAGAGTGGTATTTCTAGCAACGAAGGACATAAGAAGAGCCCACCTTCTTTGAAAGGTGGTCTCACGCTGACTTGTTGTGTCCTAGTAATAGAACCAATCCCGACTTCCCCTGAGGTCATCACCACTCCTGAATCACTCGGTAAGCCTAGTGGTGAATCTCAGGCACAAACTTCCCCATCCATTGAGGTAAAGCATGGCACTCCTATAAAGTGCATGTTTAACTCTCTAGACGAGGTTCCTACCTTGTCAATGATCTTCATGAAATTTTTCACCTTAGCTCCACAAGAGATTAGTGGAGAGGACCTTGCGGGGCCCTCTTCCTTAGCCCTTGTTGCAGGAGGGTCAGACGCTCCTCCTCTTAACATTCCACCACTATAGGATAGTCCTCCTCCCCCCTACGATGATCTAGAGTGGGAAGCAGATGACCTCTTGTTTGATTAGTGTTAGGGGGAGGTCCCTTCTTTATCTTTAGATTAGATATGTGTATGTGTGTTATGATGTGTTCCCCCATGATTGTGCTATGTGTGAATAGATGACCCTTGTCACCCCTGTTGGTGCTTGGATACAAGCATGGTTTTGTGTCATAAACCTTCTTCTATTTGTATCATTATTCTTCCATGTTTGTGACTTAATTTTTGATAAATTGGGGACGATGCAAAGTATTGGGGAATTTAGGCTTCCCTTCCATCTTGACCCAATTTTTTATTTTTACTTTTTCTTCTCATGCATTCTTCACATGGTTTGATATAGTAGGGGGTTGATGACAATTCATTTTACATATCATTACTACACACACACACACATATATATATATATTTATGAGCAATTCTTACACTGAAATATCAAGCTACCCCTATGCCCTGTGTCTATGTTCTTTTCTTTTTTTCTTTTCCTTTATCTTTCTCTCTTCTTTGCTTGAGTTGTACCTCTCGTGTATGACAACACCATTTCTATAATACTTCAATTTTTAGAAAATGCATTTGTTGCCAACAAATATTTTCTTGAGAATCTTCACAAACTTCTTTTTGAGATTCACATTCTTGACTTGAAACCCTAATGGAACATGTTTCCTTCATCATGGATTCGTAAAGAAAGAACTTGAGAACCTTCCTCTAAAGTGGGAACAGCTTTCACCTTCCCCTCACGTGGGGGCATCTTCTTCCTTTCGAATTCCTTGATGAAGTAAACATCTTTCAAAAAGATTCCTTGATGATGAATTGATTCGAGAAAGAAACATCTCTTCCATACGTTCGAACAATGTGTCCCTTGAGTGGACCCCTTCTTTACGCTAAGTTCCCAAGGGACCCCATTGAAATTTTTCTAGCTTGTTGGAAGTTTGCACGACTGTTTTCTTACTTTCCTGCATGGCTTCTTTTTGACATGTTTTATCTACGAGTAAACATGTCACTTTATGGGTGCACTTGTGAAGCCGCTTTCTGACCCTACAGAGTCCCCTTTCTTTGGGTTTCCTCCATGTGAGAGATCTTGGGGATACCTCCCTATAGATCTGTGGGTCTATAGGGCACTCCTTTTGAGTTTCCTCCATATTAGAAATTTTGGGGGTGGCTCCCCTATAGGTCTGCGAGTCTGTAGGGCACTTTCATGGGTTTCCTTCATGTGAGAGATCTTGAAGGACACCTTCCCTATAGGTTTGCGGGTTTGTAGGGCACTTTCCCAACTTCCTCCATGTGAGAGATCTTAGGGGACGCTTCCTTGCAGGTCTGCAGGTCTATAAGGTGCTTTTCTAGGTATCTTTCATGTGAGAGATCTTGGAGGACACCTTCCTTGTAGGTCTGTAGGACTGTGAGGCACTTTCTTCTTGGGGATTCCTTCATGTGAGAGATCTTGGGGGTTGTCTCCTTGCAGGTCTATGGGCCTATAAGATGCTTTCATTATTCAACTTCATAGTTCTATGGGGATATGAAGTATTTTACTTGTCCTACACTCTCAAGTTCGCCAGATCACGGTCTGCTTCCTCAATGGGTCAAGTATACATTTCTAACTCTACTACTTCTCCAATCTACTTTACCAAAGCAATCATCAGTATTTTTGCTTGCTAAAGTGGGGGAAAAATGTATAGGCGTGAATTTGCACCCCTTATGCAAGTTCCACTTTTACATTTCCTCATGTTAGAAAACCAAATTTGAAGGAAAAAATCCACATCAGTCCACTGTCTTCGTTCCACTTGGCATTTTTTTTGTGTGTCGTCAGAAGAATAATTGTCAAGGTTGCACACATGGTGCACAAATTTCCATGCAGTGTGCTTATTTCCCTGACATATTCCTACATTTGAAGCTTGCAAAGGTGTTACACTTCCCATTGGGGTCAATTTGTAATGCCCCTCTTTGACTGATTGACTCGAATATTGTCATTTTTCTCATTCTCCCTTCAAATTCACTCTTCATTCCTTCATTTCATCCCTCTAAGAATTCAATTCATCTCTCCAAGAAATCTTCTAAGCATTCTACACAACCTTTATTGCATTTTCTCAAGCATCCATTACTCTCAAGCAACACTTTGGCACTCCATAGCAGCAACAACAACACTCCATCAACTCCATAGAGAAAGTGTGGAACAACACCATTGCAGTAGGGGATTGAGTTCTCTCATTTTATCCTCCATTAGCTAGTGATCTCTTGGTGGAGGTGGTAAGCTTTTCACTCCTCTCCTCTATGATTTGGTTGAGTAGTGCATAATACTATTTTGCAGTGTTTATTGTGTTCTTTACTTTCATTATCCTTTATCATATTTTTCTCCATTTTTGGTATCTTGGTTGTTCATGGAGGTGGAAACACCAAAATGAGGTTTGACTGAGGTAGGCCCCTATACATCCCCCTAAACAATTTTCCTCTTTCTTGTGTGTAGGTGGATGTGATTTTTGGAGCTAGCTAGCAAACGGGCTCTTTTGTGAGATCATTTTTGTCGCCCTTTCCTTATTACATTCTTTTAAATATATTTCTTACTTCATAGTTTTATTTTGTTCCCTAAAACACATTAGCTAGGTCGTCAATCTATTTTTTGGCGGTTCACATTGTATTTTTGGTCCTCTGGTCATATGGACGCTAGCGCACATGAGAGATGCCAGCGCGTCGTGTTGTCATCTCAGAACTGTGCTTTTGTCCTTAGGTAGTG
Source organism: Sequoia sempervirens (assembly GCA_007258455.2). NCBI lineage: Eukaryota > Viridiplantae > Streptophyta > Pinopsida > Cupressales > Cupressaceae > Sequoia > Sequoia sempervirens. Next base: position 215,665,884 of record VDFB02000002.1, on the reverse strand, counting down.
AGCTACTTGAGGCACAGTGTTGAGCCTGAAAATTGGCTCACCTAGCCCCATTCCAAGTTTCGGTCTATAGAGTGATTGAAGGACCTTATAATCCTCATTATTCGCGTCCCTCATTTCAAAACATCCCTTTAAGCTAAGGTAAGTTAGGGCAGCCTTCTACTCTTGGCTCTTTGTGACCTAGGGCCTTGAACATGGTAGGGCCTTGAACATGGTTGGTCCTCCTCTCTTATAGTTACAAACCAAGAACAACTAAATATAGAGGGGGGAGATATTGCACATAGTTTGAGACACAAAGGAAGGATCAAGTAAGAAATAATAAAATAGAGAAAATCACAAGCACATTAAGGAACAATAAATATGTGTATGTATGAGTATATAAGTCTAGGTATACAAAAGTAGATAAACTACAATATCACTGAAAATTTTATGTCTCTTGTAGCTCTCTAACATCTTGATGATAGATCATGAAGTGAGATTAAAAATATTGATTCAAAAAACCCTTACATAGTCTAATCTATAAAATTAGATGATGATGTAGTACTAGACTCTTCTAAGAAATGAACAAGTCATTGGTTTTGAACTTGATTTTATAAAGTGGGTGTGGCGGTCTTCTTGATAAGGATTATATTAATCAATGGTGTTTCTAGGTTACACTATGTAAGAGATTTTTGAATCAACATTTTGGATCGCATTTCATGATCCATCATCAAGATGATAGAGATTTATAGGAGATAAAATTGGTTAGTTACAAACCAAGAAAAACTAAATAGAGAGGGGGGATAGATTGCACATAGTTTGAGGCACAAATGAAGGATCAATTAAGAAATATATAAAATATATAAAATCATAAGCACATTAAGGAACAATAAATATGTACAAGTATGTATGAGTATGTAAGTCTAGGAATATAAAAGTAGGTAAGCTACAATATAATTTCCAATTTTATGTCTCCTATAACTCTCTAACATCTTGATGATAGATCATGAAGTGTGATTGAAAATGTTGATTCAAAAAACCCTTACATAGTCTAATCCATAAACACCATTTGATCAATATAATGGATTATGGAAATCTAATGTCTTTAAGGGATATTATTGGTAATTTTGTTGATGTAAAAAGAAGACCAAAAAATAGAGTTGAAGGAGGTTGGGGACATCAAAATTATCATGGAATATGTAATATCACTAATTGGGGATGTTTAATATTTCAATTTAATTTTGATCCATGGGATACCAATGATTATAACTTAGTTTAAATTAGGTATATCCTGATAAATAAAAATCCTAATAGAATATGCATAAATGAATTATAAATCCTTGCAAATGGATTAAATTTTACAATAAATTTGTATTCATCTTATTACAACATTTAAGATCACACTTATGGTCAATTCAATTTGCTAGAATAATAATAATAATAAATTATTAGAAGCATAAAAATTCATAGAAAATGGGTGCTACAAAGGCCACCTAAAAATTATAATCCTTGGGTGCTACAGGAGAGTCACCCTGCTAAGATGAATAGACATTGAAATGAGCTACCTTTAAACAAGAAATCAATGAATCTTAAATTGAATTCTTGAGTGGAATTGCTCAATTTTGGATAGGGGATTTTTTCCACTAGATGACTATGGAGATTAAGGGTTTTTCATCCTACAATCTCCAATGCTAAACAAATAGGATGTTTGATCTATTTGATGAATAATCTCATAGAATCTAGATAATGTTGTTGATCTTTTACTTAGGTTTAAATAGGAAATTAAGTGCTCACTTCCCTCTAAAATAAAAATTCAAATCTCCATTTTCCCTTCAAGGAAGCCCTCACACACACCCTTGGAAAAAACCACTTAAGGGAGTAAAGGTTGATTACATAATACCCAAATGTACCTATAATTTAGCACACATAAAATATGACACACCAAATTATTATAAATTTATTTCACCAATTTATTTCCACAAGCCTACATTAAATAGAAAATAGGATTAAGTAACATCTAAGAATATTATGGAAAAAAAGGACATGACTCAGAAAACTCTAACATAATCTAATACAAAAATACCATTGATCAATATCATGAATTATAGAAATCTAATATCCTTTAGGGATTATATAGGCAATTTTGTTGGTATAAAAAGAAGACTAAATGATAGAATTGAAGGAGGGTTTGGAATACGAAAATATTAACGGAATACTTAATTCGTCAATAGTTACATTCTGCAATAAATTATATGATTTCAAAATTTAGTTGCAAATGAAGAAAATATTTCAAGATTAATATTAGTATTAGTTGAGCATGGATATTCTTGTGAAGGCTCATCAGTGGAAATGTTGGGGATATTGGTGGTAGGATCTCTAGTAAGAGAGATAATTGCCTACAAACTGCTTAAATTATCTCCAAGAAATTGATGATTCTTCACTATTATTTCCATTAAAGACTACGTAAAATTTTCATGACCATGTTACCAAAATTATATATTTTAGCTTCTAATGCAAAATGTTTCATGGAGGACTTCATGCATGTATCAAAGCAAGGATATTGCAGCACATTGGTAGGTTCAATATAATTTGCATACATTTTAGACAAAAACACCAAACTAGGGAATGGAACAACAAGTGTGTTGGAAAAGAACATACATGGATCTAAAGTCATATGGAGAAAATTTATAATTACCTTGATGCCTCTTATTGATACGACAACAATATCGTGAGAATAAGTAATGATTCCACTATATGGAATTTTATGCCATAAAATTTGCTTGGAGTTTGGGTCCCAAAATTTTGTAGTATAATAATCTCCGAGGTATTATCTAGCACCTCTATATTTCGCTACTCTATAATGTTTGGATTTTATAGCTCTAAGGTGTAGGTTTTCACTTCCATATGTACTTTACTCTGAGTCTTCAAACATTAAATGCAATATATTGGTGGGTTGAACATTAAAATGGTCTAAGTTGGAGGTAGACTAGAAAGTGGATAGGACAACAATAGCCTGATTGGATAAGAACTTGCATACCTCTAAATTTCTATAAAATAAATTGGTCATTGAGTTGATTTCTTTCACGAATATGACTACCTTATCATAAGAATAAGAAAAATATTTTGTTGTATCAAATATTTTCTTTCATTGAATGTTTCAACTTCATATGGCTAATGATCAAATCTAGAATGGCTTGATTACTTTCCTTGCATTTTTAATACTTGATAATTTTCTCCATCATCCTATAATCATTTTTTCTATTATTGTTAATTCTAACCATTCTATGCAGGTACTATTGCACAATAAATGCATTCATTATTGTGATATCTTATTAAAAAAATGAGATAACACATCAACCATCTTAGCACTTTTTCCAAAAATAACTATCTTACAATAAAATATTAATTGTTAATTTGAGTAATCTCATTATTCAAACAATATACTACTTGGCATATGTTGTTCAATAAAAATAATTTCATTTCAATGTTTAAATGTTTGTGATTATATGAAACTAAAAATATTTTTTCAGTTTTTGCATGAATTTTGCAATGAGCTTATCAATCTTAAGAGTGATAAAAGAACCAAGGGAGGAGATATGATTTATGGTGCCTAGTTAATGAATTATAGAACAATACAACAAGATGAGTAGGATGCATATGGTGAATATGAAAATTATAAATATTATGAATGAAGCATAGAGATACAAGGAGCACAAATGACTCAATTATTAGAATGAAAATGCTCCATAGGGTAGCATCATAAAGTGGGTCAATCATTATATCATATATTGCAAGCATCAAATAGAAATGCATAATTCTGATGAAGAAGAGAAAGAGAAGCATGAAAATGACCACAAAGGTACTACCATGAACACAAAATAAATTTATAATTGTCAATAACATAAAAATAAACATATGCAATGCAAATGTAATAGTTTAATCAATGAAGCTACACATTTTTTGGATATTAATTCAAAGTACAACAAATCATAAAGCTATAAACATTTTCCCATCATTTGAAAAATGCATTTTACATATACAATGTCAAAATAAAGATATAAACATGTAAATATCAATAAAAATCATAAATAAAACTTTTCTATTATTAATAAATCTTGTATAAAAAATTTCCCTAATCTTTTTTATTATGATTAAGGATAACGAATGCATTTCTCTTCTTATTTCCTAATGTCACCTTATTGTTACTAGTAACATATGCATGGTCCTTGATTAGGTCCTATCTTATGTATTATAATGACAATTATAAAATTATAAGTTTAAAAATTATGATGGAGAGCATATACTTCGTAAAATCATAACATTTTATTGATGATAGTAAAAAAAAACATTCCACATGAACATGGCCTAATTTATTAACAAGAAATATATTTCTAGTTTCCTCTCAACATTGTTCTTCTAACTATTTTAGAACTTTATCTATGAATATTACTAATACTGAAACTACCATGACTAAAAAACATTCACTAAAGTTCGACAATAAAAATGTCAAAATTGTTGGAAAGAAACATAAGATACAAGATGAAAATGTGAAGTGCAAAATGAATAGACCTTGTCAATATTAGCCAAGGATTTAAATCTATGATGGCATGTTGAGTAAACTATTATCTTTAGACAAAGAATTAAATGAGTTAAACATCTTGATGACCACTAGTACAAAGAGAGAGCCTTTGCTTTTACTTTTCCATTTGAAGAATACTCACAAGGATTGTAATCAAATGAAATAATTCTCCCACCAATTTAAAATGGTGAAACTATAAAGATAACAATATTAAATACCATATATGTTATCAATTGTAATGTCCTAAAGGACATTAGAGGTATCTATATGATTGGAAAAATAGTGAAGTGTGAAGAGTTAGATTTGAATCCAAGTCGTGTAATTTTAATTTCTCTTAGAGATTTTGAATTGTGAATGTCATATAAGTTGAAGAAGATAGGAGGTTTACGATGATTGAGGTCACAAGAGAAGTTGGAAGTACACACCTACTAGAATGTATTGTGTATAAACATGTTGGAAGTACAAACTTCAAGTTTTACACACTCTTACATCTCACTTATTGAAATGCTAAGTATTAATGGCAAAAAATAGACATAGGGATGAAGAAACTAAAAAGGAACCCTTGGATTAGAGTCATTACATGTCGATGACAATATTCTTTGATAAAATATGACAATAAAATCTACAAATTCAAGAATTTTAGATAGGGATAGAATACCTCAAACAAATCCACTCTTAAACTACAGTGATTGCAAAATATGTAGAAAATGCATTTGTTCAAACGAATTTACACATTATGTGTAGGGATGATCATAATCATTCTCATGATCATATGAATGAAAAGAAAAAGAAAATCAATGTGAATCTTTACATATGATTTTTTATTATTATTGATAAGATTTTCCACAATATATATCTTTTCCACAAAGAGAATGTAAAACTTATCATTGCTTATATTAAATATGTGTTAGACTTCTAGAAAATTATCATTTTATTTTATATTGGGTATATAGTATTGACTGGAATTGATTTCAATCTTGACTTTTACAACAATAAATTATATATGATTTGAATGTTTCATTTAATTATGGGTAGGTCAATATTGATTAAAGTATTTAATGTCTACATTGATTTATTGTAATAAAAAAAAAACATTATAATAACCCATAAAAAAATTCAATATTCAAAATTATAAACATAAGAATTTTTTTAATTATAATTGATTAAGAAATAAAAAAAGATAACTATTTTTTTAAAATACTAAAATACTTTATATGATGCTAAAAACTTCTATACAATTAAATTTACAATAATTTAATTTTTTAAAGTTATTTTTATATAAAAAACTTTCATCAACTTTCTAATTAAATTAAATTTCAACCCTATAAATATTATGTTTTTTCTAATTATTTTTATATAAATAATCAAACGACACACGTCAAAGCTATCTTATAAAACTAATAAAGTGGTAATATAAATTTTGTATTCTTATAGTAAAAAAAAAACCACTAACATTTAATTAAAGTAAATAAAATTTCATGCCTATTTCGGCATGAAAGCATGCAATATAGGAATATTTTCAAACAAATACGTTATGGAATATTTTCATGAAATGACAAAAAGCTAGCCCCGTGCAAAGCGGATTTTTTTTTAATTATTTGTATTTTAAGGAGGTTTAAATACATTCATAAGTCAAAGTATTTTATAAGTGTTATTAAATAGTGATAGAAAAAAAAATTATAGTTTTTTTAAGTAAAGTATAAATATTAATCAATTGGGTGTTTTAAAAATAATTATTTTTAAAAAAATGTGATTCTAATTTATAAGCATTTAGATTTATTGATTGATATGATACAATATCGTGTCTCAAATAAATATTTATAACTTATAGAGAACCTTTGTATGCATTGCTTAGTTGATAAGATCTTAAATATTTGTATATCAAATATTTAATAGCACTTTTAAATGCTACTTAAAATAAAGAAGTGGTATTGAAGAAAAAAAAATTGTATAACAAATTAATTTTTAAATTTTTTTTGTATATATACATTTCTAGACATATCACCATTTCTTATATGCGTCTGGAATTTTAATTTTTTTTATTACGAAAATTTATTATTATACTAGTGTAATACATATACATTTTTTTAAATGTCATGTTGTCAACCATATTGTGATTGCCTTATAAATAATGGAAGTTAAATCTTGAATCCTATAAGGTTGAGATTTCATGTTTTATTTAACTGAGGTGTATATTACTTAAAAGGTCCATTTTAATTGTCAAAGGTGATTGAGAAAATGAGGTCTATTAATGATATCAAGTTTCCACAATCCATAATTGTTGAAATATTGTTTCTAGATTCAATTGTGTTGGATTTTTCACATCAACGTTTTGGATCACACTTTGAGATCCATCTTTAGGATAATAGAGAGCTAGAATAATTTTATTTTTCACATAATCTATCTTCATGAAACAATCTTGTCACAAATAACTCTCATTTCACATATATTAGTTTCACAAAAAATTGATTTGATTGATTTATACAATTTGGTAATACATGAGAACTAGTGGTATAATCTTTATCCTCCTTAGTCTCCATTGCAAAATCAAAAACCTACAAACATTGAAAATAGCAAGAGATAAAATAAATTCAATTACAAATATTGTTTAAATAATATATATATATATATATATATATATGCAATGCCATGTGTATTGTTGCTTGGGTGCTCACTTCGCCCACTTCCTCTCGTGGTCGGTCACCCTCTCGAGGCCAGCAACGGAGTGGCTATGCTCGCTCTCACTCTCAACCTCCTCTTCGGTGTGGTTCTCACCCTCCTCGACGAACTCGTTCTCCTCCTCAGCAAGTTGACCATGGCTAGCCCTCTAGAGGAGCAGTGGGGAGCAGCAGTGGCAGTTCCAAGTGGCCCTCTGATGATACTCCTGTTACTGGAGTTTGGTTGGCTAGATTCTGGTAAATGCTTTCTGTTTCTAGTGCTTGTAATCTCACCCTAAGGCGAGGATAAAGATAAAGATAAAGATGATGGCTGGGGTCCTCCTCCTGACGTCACTCCAGACCTCGCTAATGTATGGGGGAAGAACATGGATGACAAAGACCCTCCTGGCTCTACTGGTACTGCTTTGGCCACTTGATGGTCTTTTTTAATGTTTATAATCTTGAACTTTTGGGCTAGGCCCATGTGACTGTTTTTGGTTTTCTGGGTGTTGCCCATGTGACTTTTGGGGTGTGCCTTCTTACCACCCACCTTTTTTTTGAGAATATGTATTTTAATCTTTATAATTAATATAGATTAGTGCATATTCATCAATTACACACACACACACACACACACACACACATATATATAATACTTTACTTTAAAAAGAAAAAAAGAAATGAAATGTTATAGGTTAAATAAAAATATTGTTGGATATTTTAAAATCTATTATAGTTGATTGCTAGCCTTTAATATAAATGATTCTTAAGATTAGGTATGCAAAAAATAGAGATTGGTGCAAATACAGATCTTGTGATTAATAGTTTATTATAGGATGGGAGAGATGAATCTCTTATTTGTTTGACTAACATTGATGTGAGTGCAAGGAAAACGAGATTGTAGCTACATGTTGTATTTCAGAAGGCAAGGAGAAAGATGAACACAAAAGTGGCACCAAGATTGGTGAGGAACAAGTTATTGCAGCAGGGACAAAGGAAGAGGTAATGCATGAATTTTATGAATTTGCTAAGGTAAAGGAAATAAATACTTATGATTTTCCAGAATTTGATTGTGCAGATTGGTGGAAGTTGGATTATGTGAAAAGAGGGAGAAAGAGAGAAAGAATGAAGACTGGAAGAGACATCCAATTGTAGGAAAAAATGAGAAAGAAAATAGAGGCAATTTTGGACAACAAGGTGAGTAAGGGCACAAGGCATAAGCAACACTTTGAGTACTTGGTAAAATGGTCTGGAAGACCTATTGAAGACTCATCGTGGTTGTCAAAAGTTGAGGTTAATCATCTTGGTTATCCTCTTGAGAAGTGACAGGGCCACTTTTCTTTCTACTATGGGTGTCTGATGCAGGTCCATCTATGGTTGCCAACCAACTTGTATCATCAAATTTTTAATCAATTTTGGTGTGAATAGTTTTTTTATTAATATTTTGGAGTATTTCAATGATTTAAATGTCCAAAAAATTAGATTGGATTAATTGGACAATTTTGGCTTGTAATTTGCATTGGGAAGCATGCTAGAATTGACATTTTAAATATTAAATTGTCAAGAAGAAAAATGGGGTGTGGGATTTTTGGGGAGTTATTAAGTTTGAATTTATATTTAATTTCTATGATGTTACAAGAAAGAATGGGATGCCTAAGAGGAGTTTGACTAACAATTTAAAATTTGAATTTCAAATTGGGGATTGGGTGAATAATTGTGCAAGTTAGTGGAGGCCTGTCTAGCTAGGAGTAGTGCAAACATGCACTGGGGAGTTAAGAATTTTTAATTGATGTAATCATCTAATTTTTCCAAAAGGGGGCTTATCTATTTTTCTAGAAGGTGGTGTGGAGTTGAAGGTTTCTCAATAGTTGGAGTTGTGGTTGTAGGAGTTTTGATTCTTTTCTTCTTTTTTTTTGGTTTTGATTTGGAGTTCTATATTTTTGGGCATTGGTGATATGGATGTAGCTATCCTGTGAGAAGCATTTTTAGACTTGAATATGCAAATAGAAGATAAAAATTAGTAACAAATACTTTGGTAAATGCATTAGAGTTGTGTTCTCTTGATTTCCAAAATATAGTTGCAAGTGTAGGAAGGAGAATTGCAAGAAGTTGGAGAAACAAGGAAAACATACCTGTAGTTGATTTTGTAGTCTACAACAAGTCATTTACTTTTAATTCTTATGTATTCCTTCAAGCCTTCAAGGTTGCATATATAATTCTTTCAATTTGAATGTGATTCTCATAAGTTGCAGGAGACTTTGAGCAATAGAAATTCACTGTGAGTTGATTTTTTGGTGTTTAATCTATTTAATTCTCAAATTTCTTGTGTGTGTTTGGAGTTGTTGAGAGTTGCAGGAAACTCTCTTGCATTAGAGTTAATGATCAGTTTAATTGTTATGACAAAAATCTATAACACTTATGGTATAGGAGGTGGATGTAAGGTGTATAAGAGGAGTTACTTACTATTCAAGGTATGTTGACCATTTTGGTGAGGTCTGAGATTACCCACAAGGATTTGAATGCCAATTTTTTGTTGTGTGGCTTTAGCCTTTTTTTTTGGAATATCATGTGTGTTATCTTGTACTCATCTCTCCTATATATTGGTGCCTTGATATGGTAGTAATATCAAGTTGTTTTGTAGATCATTCAAACACCATTATGTTGTAGAATTTAGAGGGATGAGCTATTGTATTGTAATATATTTTATCACTAATACAAGCTTGTCTTTTTGTGTGTGCATACTTTCACCAAAAGGGTTTCTCTAGATGTAAATCTTCATGTTATTGTTTGCATCTACTTTATGGATTATTTCCATTACATTTATGATATATTGAATAGTTAGTGAATTTAATTGTACTAATATCAAAATATCGTTATATATTTATAATTGGCCTATGTCATTTCAACAACTTTACAAGATTATTGTGAGATAAAACCAACCAAAATAAAAATTTTAGAAGTGGTGTGCATATCTGATGCAGGAGCATCACTCCATTCTATTTTTGTATGCTTCATTAGGGTGTTAGGAGTTTTGTTTGTGTTAGTAGGGGTCTTGAGGGATCCATTAGGATCATTTCAGATGGTTTTGATTGTGCAAATAAACTTAAAAATTCAAATTTGGACTTTCTCGCCAAAATGCCAATTTGAATTTTCGAAGTGGTTTTGGCTTGGTAAAGGGTTGGAATTAGTTCTCATCTCTTTTTTTTATTTGTGAAGTCTAATAAGGTCTATAAGACCATGTTTGTCCTTGTAGGTTTCAATTTGATGTTTTGTTTACAATGTCATGTTTGAAAATTGCAAAAATAGGCATAATTGTTAAGTTTAATGACATGGACATTAGGTTTTGTGAGAAAAAGGACTTATGCTCTAGTTACATAACTATTTCCAGCAGTTATTTCATGTTGAATCAATGATACTATACACTCCAAGAAGAGTGAGAGTAATATTTCAAGTAATACCCTATTATTTTGCAAATTTATGACAGTTTTCCTGTAAAAACAACAAAAGAACAAATTGGTATGGACTTGTACAACATAGTGTTAGGTCTGGATGTGGATGGAAATTTAGTATTTTGTATTGTGGTTCATTGTTTTTTTCTAAAGTTGTGGCTAAAATTGTGTTCACTGCCTTGTTCTAGAACTAGGGTTTCTATTGAGTAAGATTTATTCATAGTTTTTGTTTTGACTGTGGGAAAAATCTGAAACTTGGTAAATCCCTTCACCTAATGCCCAGGTGTCTGTAAAGGGAACTCTTGAATGTTTTGTATGAGAGAGTTTTACAGGTTTGAGTGCAAGGAGGACTGTTAAACCCTAGTCTTTTTGAGGGTTTTTTGGAAATCACATTGTTTGAAGTTAATCACTACCAAGATTGGTTTGAATGAAGCTTGTAGAGTGAGACTGAGTGTTTAAGAGCCTAAGATTGGAGAAAAAGAGTGAGTGTTGTTTCCTTTAGAGGTTGATTCTAGGAAAATAGGCTTGTAGGGCAAGTCAGCAGGGTGTTTATTGTTGTCACCATTGAAAGATCATAGAAATATTGTCCAGGTTGTTGTCAAAACCCCATTTTTATTGTTCTTTATAGTCCATTATTGTTGAAGTCATATTCCCTTTGCATCAATATCCTTTTTTTAACAAGTATACTCTAAGTAAATGTTATAATTGACTCCCCTTGTATCTACCTATGATTCCTAACCAATCACCTCCATACATTTAGAACAAAAACTTTTAAATTATCTAAAAACTATTGATAAAACAAAAAATATTAATTTTATCTAATGTCTATTATATCAAAATCTACATATTAACAAATAGTTGATTCATTGAACTTTTAAACCTCAAATGACCCTTTTATAGATACATCAAAAAATTTAAAATATCCCTTTTGATTTTATGTCTAAATTAAAAAAAGCTTGACCTTGAATCCATAAAAAAAATTCTACATTTTAGCATAATATTCTAAAGATAAATTTTATGCTAAATATACATAATTTTATCATGCTTTATTTCCCTTTACCATATGTAAAGATAAAAATATGCTATTTTTTCTCATTATTTTATGGATACACAATTTTCATTGAAGATATGCAACATAAATAATTTAAATTAGAATAATAGCAGTTGCATAAATGCTATTAGAATTTGGTTGTGGTTGCACATCTACTAGCATGTATATATTAAATATTAATATATATAAATATGTCGAGAGTTATCCTTGTTGAGGTGCCTATTTTCATCAAAAACTCTAATCCTAACTCTAATTGAATGATATTTTAAATTGTAACCATTTTTTTACTTTCAAATTACCGCTTCATATTTATCTTCCCAAAAATAATATTAAAATATATTTAAAATAATATTTAAGTATTGTTGAAAATATTTAAAAAAATTTAAAAGCAAATCTCCAACAGAACAAAACTCACAACTTTCATAAAAAGAAAATTGTTTTTTAAATTCATTTTAGGAAGTTAACAATAATGATTGCGTTTTTTTTTTTCAAAAGATAAGAAGATAAGATTTAAGAGTGGATATGGATTTGCATGTCATTTAAATCTTAGTTATCCCTGGATTTTATATGAAAGTCACACTCATTAAATGAATATAAATTTATTTGTTCTCATTTGCTCTTGTTTGTTTGGCTGTAATAGTTGTAATTGTTTATGGCAGCTTGACTGTGCTGGAACATCTAAGTCTGAATTTCTAACTGTTATTTTTTAATTTTTTTGGGCTTTATTTTAAATAATAATTATGATCTAGAATTTTTTTTTGGATAAAAGAGTTGGGAATAATAAATGTATTGAACTAAAATAATTAAAGGAATAAATAAAGATATTTAATTAGAATTTTGATATAAATACGTTGTGATAAATGATTGAAAATAATATGTGACGAAAATACACTGATATTGGAATAAATGTTTTGAAATTTGTATACTCGTTGTTTATTAGTACAACTCACTAGCACAATTACAAGAACTATTATACAAGTGTGGTTCTAATAAGTATGTGCAGATATGATCTTACTAAATCTTTGGGTATTCACCTTTGGTCTTTCTTGAATACTTGAATCTGCTCTAGCATAGAAAAGAGTTATGTGTGCTCAGTTGTTTGTATGCGATAGGGATAGTATCTCCCTTACTTCAAAACCCTCGCAAGGTTATTGAATCAATGACTTTGAAAATGATGAAAGATAATAGACAAACAAGGGCTCTAGATGATGGTGCAATACAAGGGCTCTAGTAAATAGTCCTTAATAATTGTGTAAATGAGAATGTGAGTTGAGATCTAAACCTAGATTAATCGATGCCTAAAATGAATTAATTTCAACCCATTAAATACAACTCTAAGAGTTCCAATGAAATATTTTGCACTTCAAGTTAGCACATAATGGCTAGTTGAAAGGGTTAGGTTGACTCTACATTTAAATTTGAAAACTATAAAATTTGGACTTGTTTATATAGCAAAAAATATAACTTAGGTCACTTATTCAATTGAAAATCTAATCTAGTGTTGAAAATACATGAATATAATGATTGCTATTGATTCTTAGGAGTGAGAGCAATGAAGAGGAATCACTTGCTCCTTATCTTTAGATGCAACGTGTTCTTGGTTCTTTCATTGTAAATGCATATGATATGATTTATGAACCTTATATTCACATCTATAGGGTAAGGGAATTTCATTAGGAGTCTATGTGTGACATTACATATCCTTGCATTCATAGAGAATGTATTTGAGAATTATAGTTGTCAAATGTAAAATGTAAAATGGCTTTGCTTAGAAATATGTATATATGTATATTTCTTAACCTTCACAACTTTATCTCTATGAGTACATTTAAATGTCAATGTACCATAGAGGGAACCAGCTTTAATTGTCTTAAACCAAGGTCTCACAAGTGATATAGAAGATCTATCTAATGAAGGAATAACATGAAACAATATTTTTACTTCCTTAAGCCCTACTTAAAGAAGCAAGATGATGCTCCCCAAAGTGTCAGTAAGGAACAATTGGTCATTTATAATATAATATTTGAATCTACATACTACAAGAAGTTATAATTATATACAATTCTCCCTTGCTTATGTTATACTAATTAGTTGGATTAATAAGGATACCCTCACATGGGCTACCATGAGGGAAACCTTGAACGTTTAAATTGGAACATAATAGTTGTTGCAACGGATCTCCTTATCATGAAATAAAATAATTAGAGGTACATAAGGAGAGGAAATACTAGTATGATCCATTCCCACAAATGTATGCATAGGAGAGTGAGAGGATGAACTAACCTATTGTATATCCAAAAACACTCTACATGTATGTTAGTGTGCCATGTAATTAGTAGCATGTTCAAACACCTATTAGAAATATTGAAGCAATGAAAGGAGGGACCTCAACTTATCCAACTCAAATATAATTGAATAATTCCAACTTTCAACTTTCAAACCCTAACAAGGGTGACTCTTCTTTAACTTCACTATTCAGCCTTATAGGTCTGCCACCTAGGTTTTCCTCACCCAACTTCCAATAGACCACTCACAACCATAGAAAAACTACCATTTCAGGGACCCATTAGGACATCTTACAACATATCTAAAATTCAATTACTCTTACTTTGGAACAACATCTCATAAATTGACCTTGAACGCTGAAAAGGGCACCAATTAGCCTACTTTTCCAAAGGAACACCCCTCAAATATTGCTCCCAACTCACAAAATCATTAGATATTCATCAAACTACCTTCAAAACATTAGGTTCACCAACCTGTTGGTCAAAAATCACTCACTATGACCCTCTTTTAGGAAACCCTCATTCTTCACCAAACAAGCAAGGGTTTATTGAAAACACCATTTCCCAACCTCATACAAACTTAAGACCACCACAAACCCTCCTAATTCTTCCTGTAAAAACTTAATCCACCCTCAAATTATGCTTCCCCCAAGAATCACACACACTTCCTTCTTTAAATCACTCAAATCCACCTATTTTCATGCTTTGCTCCACTAGAGCTTCATGCCTAAACATAAAAATGACCACTCCTGACTTTGTAAACCCTCAAAATTATCAAAATCCACCTATTCATACTAATTATAACATGTTATAACTTTTTCTCAATCAATTTATTCAATCCACCACCTCTAGCCTTGTTCTTAAGGCCCTAATTATGTATTTACAATAGGGCTAGTGTGCATGATCTTAACCAAACGCTTCACCAATGAAAATTTCCAATTCCTACATCTTACTCTAACCTAACTAGGCCAATTCCACTGAATCACAACCTAAACAGTAGGTGGAATGGCCTCTTAATTCATTGACCTTCAAACCCTTATCCACACCCTTAAACAAGCACTTTTAGAAAATGGAGTGAATCTCACTTAAAATGCAATACTAGACCCTCAAACTAAATGCAAGATACAATTAACTCATGCCTTCAAAGAGTACTACATATGTTTGTATCAAACTCCAACTGTACGGGCCGTACAGTGGCTAGAACTGATGAAATACACATAAATTTATCAAAACAATAGAGTTATTTTATTGGTTTCCTCCTTCAAACTCTTCAACAACCATACACATCGATGGATATTACACATTTAAAAGTTTTCCCACCTAGAACTAACTTTGGAACTAGCTAACTACCCTTCTACCTTCCAACTAACCATTGGAATTCAAAAAAATTACAAGTTTTACACTTTTACAAAATTTGAAATGGCAACTTTTGCAATTTTTCCAATACCAACCCAAATGACCCCACATTGACTCCTAGGATTAAAAAAAATTACAAAATGTCCTTGCATGGCCTTATTTGACATTATCGTGACTAAAGAAACCTAACTAGACTCATTTCATCAAATGGAGCAACAAGGTGCTCTGCACCATTCACTCGGCCATGAAATTCTTCCTAGTCTCTTGGAAGTCTTCAACTCTTAACCTGCAACAACTCTTTGATCTCCAACACTTTGATACTCCTCCTTATAGTCTTCTATGCTCTGCTCCATTGTTCTTCATCTTCACCTTTGGCTTGGTTTTGTCCCTGCAAAGTAGACCTCTACTTTTCTTGTCATCTTGAACCTGCATCTCCCTGCTTTGATTGGTCTTCACCAACTTCATCCATTTGCTTCCACCTTCTTCTTCTTCTTCTTCTTCATTCACTGCAAAATAGCTCTCACTTTTTTCCTCTTCTTCCATCTTGACCTTTTGTCTGACCCTCATCAAAATCATTATCAAAACAAGGACTGCTGCCCTCTTGAATCTACTCCACCAAACATTCATTTTCACCCTATCCTTTTTGTTCTCAACCAACTTAAGGTTCTTCATCCTCTAAACCTCTATGCAATCAGGCTTATCAACCTCTATCATAGCATAATACAACTACCTACCAATTATTTTTATCAACCAAGGACAACCCTCTGCCCCAACCACATCAACATCACTCTTCTCCACTTCAATTGGAGATTCCACAATTACTTTGTCTTTAGCCTTTTCTTGGCCAATCACTGTCATCTTCACATCCTTGGTCCCTTCCATCATTAAGATCCTTTGCAAACTCTTTACCTTTACATCTTCACCCCCTTTGGTGACTGCAACCTTCTTCCTCTTTTCAACCTTTACAATTCCTTCCACCAATCTATGCCATCCCCCTTGGCTCACTATCCTCTCTATCATCTTATCTTGCTTCTCACATTGCACTTCTTCTTCCTAACTACCCACATTTTTCACCCAATATTCTGCCTCAAGGACCTCTGTCCTATCAAGTTTAGAAATATAATATTACTATCTACCATCTTCTCTAAACACCATACTCTCACATTTCTTCTCTTCAACCTCTTTCACTTGTCATTTACATTGACTCTTTGCAACTTATATTCTCATATCTGGAATCAGACTTCCTTCCTCCTTTACCTTTGTATTTTCAGACATATAAACTTTTTTTTTTCCTTTCAAGGGACACATCACTGTCCCCACCATGATTTCTTCACATTTTCCAAGCCAATCTTGGATTTCCTTAGTCCTTTCATTCACTTTATCTTTATCCATTTTCTCTATCTTCATTTTCTCAGCCTCTAAGACCATTTTTCCATTAGGTCTACCATCTTCTTTATGAACAATCTCCTATTTCTTTCCATCTTCTTTATCATCATCCTTCTACTGCACTTTATCCTTTTGTCCAATTAGTGGATAATATGCCTCTTCTATTGTGACCTTGCTAGGCCAATCTTTCCTTTCCTCTAACTTACCTTCACTTATTTCACCTTTTCCTCTTATTAGGGTCTATGCCCCATGAATTTTCTTCTCACAAACATCTGTATCATATCTGCTCATCACTGTCTTGTCATCACATGACTGTCCTGCACCTTCTTTTTATTTACTTTGCTAAAATTCAAATCCTTTCTCATCTTCACCATATTTCCCAATCTTGTCTTGAACCTTCAAGGTCATTTCACTTTTGACCTTCACTATTTCAGTCTTCACCAATTCATTATCTTCTTTCCTCTTCAACTTCAAGTATCCCTATCAATACTGGTTGTCTCAACATTTTTTCCCTTTGTAGTGGCTGTACTCTCACTATAATTTCCTTCCTCATGCCTCACTGACTCTTTTCTTCCCTGCATAATTACTCTTGTCTTCTTGTTTTGTCCCTGATCCTTTTCCACTAATGGTCTCAAATTAAAAGTGACTTCATCCTTCATAATCTTATAGCTATTACACCTTCCATCATATAAAGAAAATATTTCATATAGCCATGGTATCCCTAAAATCAAATGGCATATACTCATCAGTACAACATCACACAAGATTCTATCTTTATAACATCCTATTTGAAACTCAACCCAAGATTGCTCTTTGACCAACAAAGTATGCTCACCATTCAACCAAGAAATATAGTAGGGTGACTCATGGGAAAACCTTGCCAAATGCAACTTGTCAACCACTTCCTGAGATACCATATTATCTAGGGTATAAGAATCTACCATTAGAGTACATACCTTATCTTGACACTTGCAGGTGGTTTTGAAAAGTATATTTCTTTGTGTTGCTTCTTTGATTTCCTTTGCCATGTTGTCTTGTCTTTACAACTTCCAATTGTCCTTTTATACAAACTTCAACCAATCACCTTCAAAGATCTACTAACTATGCTTTGACCAACTGATGTAATGACGAGAGGGACCTAAAATTATCCAACTCAAATACACTTGAAGAATTTCAACTTTCAACTTTCAAACCCTAACAAGGGTGACTCTTCTTCAACTACACTGTTCAATCTTGTAGGTTTTCCACCTAGGTTTTCCTCACCCAACTTCTAATAGACCACTCACAACCACATAAAAACTACCATTTTAGAGACCCATTAGGACATCTTACAACATATCTCAAATTCAATTACTCCTACTTTGGAACATCTCATAAACTGACCTTGAACCCTGAAAAGGGAACCAATTAGCCCTCTTTTCCAAAGGAACACCCCTCAAATCTTTCTTCCAACTCAGAAAATCATTAGATAGTCATCAACCTTCCTTCAAAATATTAGGTTCACCAACCTATTGGTCAAAACTCACTCACTATTACCCTCTTTCAGGAAACCCTCATTCTTCGCCAAACAAGCAAGGGTTTATTGAAAACCCCATTTCCCAACCTCATACAAAATTGAAACCACCACAAATCCTCCTATAAAAACTTAATCCACCCTCAAATTATGCTTACCCCAAGAATCATAGACACTTCCTTCTTTAAATCACTCAAATCAACCTATTTTCATACTTTTCTCCACTAGAGCTTCATGCCTAAACATACAAATGACCACTCCTGAATTTTAAAACCATCAAACTTATCAAAATCCACCTATTCATACTAATTCCAAAATGTTCAAACTTTTTCTCAATCAATTTCTTCAATCCACCACCTCTAGCCTTGTTCTTAAGGCCCAAATTATGTATTTACAACAGGGGCAACGTGCAAGATCTTAACCAAACAATTCATCAATGCAAATTTCCAATTACTAAATCTAATCCTAACCTAACCAGGCCCATTCCACTGAATCACATCCTGAACAGTAGGTGGAATGGCCTCTTAATCCATTCTGACCTTCAAACCCTTATTCACACCCTTAAACAAGCACTTTTAGAAAATTGAGTGAATCTCCCTTAAAATGTAAAAAAAAATATATATAATTATAAGAATCTTCATAAAATTATTCTAAATTTTTTCCAATGATTTGCATTAAAATACAATAGCAAAACGTTATTTTTTCAAATAATTATGAGATTCGAATATTTGCATGCATGGAATTAAATACAACATACTTATAAAGGGACAAATCACCTCCACCTAAATTCTTTAGGTCAATTAAATAAGAGTCATTAATTTAAAATTATTATAAATGTGGCATTAGTTTGAAATTTGATAATAAAAAAGTATTTAACAATTTTTTTTTTAAAATTAATGTTTAAAAATTTAGAGTTTATTCAAATGAAGATTTTAAATTATAGAAATTAATTACTTTTTGTTTTGGATCACTTATGTGAGCGTGGATCTTGTTAAGAAGAAACTGAATTGAAACTCGTAGTTTTGATATTATAGAAAGTTGATTATTGGAAATCACTAGTCTTGATTTCTATTGAATGTATATGGGTAGTGCTTAGGAACACATTTGGAAAAGTTGTTGAATTATGAGCATCAAGTTCTCTTCATTTAGGTCCCTCGATGGATGAAGTGAAAAATTGAAGGATCAAACAAGCATGCAATGGACATAAGATGATGTGCTTCAATAAATGTTACTAGGATGATCTCTTAAATGTTACATTAATAAAACCCTAGCACACTCCTTGATAACTCTAAGCATGCAATGGACCTAGGATTATGTGCTTTTATAAGTTGCTAGTACGATGCTCCCATAAATTTTTTATCAATAAAACCCTAGCATACTCCTTGATAAATCCTAAATGATAGCCCTTGCTTATTTTTAAATCAACAATTGATTATTTTTAACAACCAAGCACATAAATTAACAAAATGTTGGCTAGATTGGCTAACATGATTGATGGAGTAGTTAGCAATGTTTAAATTTGAATTACAAATTTTGAAAGGTGAAAGTTTAGGTACATGACTACAAAAATGACATAAGTCAAGTTTACACAAAAAAAATTGACCAAGGGTATTAAATGATACATTTAGGAATTAGAAATAAATATTTATGGATTAATGATAAAGAGATTGTGATGTGTGATGTTATGATCCAAATTTATGCATGAATTTTACACTTATAATTATTGTAAATTCAAGGTAAAACTTGCAGCAATATAAACTTAAATATGTGGTTGCAAATCTGAAATATGTATGCAATATTACCAATTATGTGATTAGTAATTGTAACAATGAAAGAAAATTAGCAATACCACATGTTGAGAAACACAAGTGACGCAAGATATACGTGGGGAAACCCTTGCAGGAAAAAATCCCACACCCAAAGAGATCCAATGTTTGTATTAATCTTCAAATTAGATACAACAATACAACACTTCTCTCTAAATTTTGATAAAACTTTGTGACTTCATCAACCTCCAATCAAACTCTACAAACCACCATCTCAATGCTCCAATATATAGAAGTTTGTGGGAGAGAATACCACAAATGATATCCCAAAACAACAAGAAAAACCACCTAGAAAAACCCACACCCCCCTTAGTGGATAGCACATAAGCATGGTGAAAAATATTAAATGATCGCATGGCCTTCACATGGGTGCCTAACCCATAGTCAATGAAAATTGGTCAATACTGAGTGCTCCATAACTCTCTAACGGCTTCGACAACTCAAACCCAAAACATGTAAGCTTGGACTTCCAACCCAAGATAACATGCAAATAACATGCAAGAACATGCACTTTTGGGTGGTCCCCACCCAGAAATTGGATGCCCAAAATGAATATGCTCTTGGGATTCTCTATAACTGTCACCATAGTGGGTCCACCTCTTTGAATGCAATTACAATTTTTCAAGAAAATAAATGATAAATCTTTTGCCCCTCATGTCCTCTAGAACACTTTCCAAAGAATGTGGAGACACATATATCA
The DNA here is from genome assembly GCA_007258455.2 of Sequoia sempervirens. Taxonomy (NCBI): domain Eukaryota; kingdom Viridiplantae; phylum Streptophyta; class Pinopsida; order Cupressales; family Cupressaceae; genus Sequoia; species Sequoia sempervirens. The sequence continues at coordinate 215,645,106 of VDFB02000002.1, read as the reverse complement.
ACTTAGGATAGCAATTATAATGTCACTTATTCTAACATTCTCCTACTTTACATTATACATTGCAATTACATCCATGAGATACAAATAAAATATAATCAAGTACAATGATCAAGGCCCATGGCCTTTCTACACCAAGATAACTTATTTGTGGTCACTAGCTTCATGAGAGAATCTAGAACATTATCCAAAGTTTCAAACTTCTCAATCAAGACCTTACCATTCTCAACCATATCTCACACGAAGTGATACTGAACATCAACATGCTTAGTGCGAGCATGATACATATGTTTTTTGGCTAATCATATGGCACTCTGACTGTCACATCCCATTCCCACTGTCTTGCAATTAAAGCCAATACTTTTACCAGGTCTTTGTAACAAAATTTCCTCCTTAGAGGTGCATGTAGCAACCATATACTTTGCTTCAATGGTGGAAAATGTAACCATAGATTCTATTTTACTCATCCAACTCACTGCACCTCCAAACAAAGTAAAAACATAGCCACTAGTGGAACTTTGCCTATCCAAGTCACCTACCCAAACTACATCAACAAAAACTTGTATTTCTAATGACTTAACCACATCATCAATATTGCCATGATAAACCAAACAATTATCTAAAAAACCCTTTTAACAAAAGTCCAATGCTCTCTACTAGGATTAGACATAAACCTGCTCAAAACTCCCATTGATTGAGATGTATTTGGTCTAGTGTAAACAATTTCCTACATCAAACTACCAACGATACTAGCATAATGAATGCTAGAAATCTCTGCAAAATCATCATCAGAATTAGGACACATGTCTAAACTCAACTTAGTACTAATTCAAAATGGAATATTTACTGGTTTACAGTCATGCATACTAAACCTCTATAAAATGGTATCAACATACTTACTCTGACTTAACCAAAGATTTCTCTGAACTCTATCCCTATTGATCTCCATCCCAAGGATATATTTTATAGCCACCAAATTCTTTATGTCAAATGTGTCAGAAAGATTAGTTTTAAGCTCCCTAATCATCACCTTGTTGTTACCCATAAACATGTCATCAACATACAAGATGGTAGATCCTTTAAAAGTATCCATAATATTAAACCTTCCATATCCAAAGATGGTATTTGAGACAAAAATAATATTTTGTACACATACACCACCATAAATTTATAAGAGGATATGAAACAATAGAATAACTATTGAATAGTTGGTAAGGAAGAACAATAAGAATTTCAAGTGGACAAGGAAATATAAAGAGGCATTTAATACTTTGAAGAATAATATTATTGTGATATAGGGGAATTTATTACTCATGAGTTCTCTTCACTCAGAGATCCTCATGAGGTGAACTACCCTATATTACCTCAATGGAATAGCAGTGAGAGTTCTAGAATATGAAAGAGCAGGTCACAGAGGTTCTTTAGACAAACTGACAGGCTCTTGGCCAAAGGACGTCAACGTAGAAAGCATATGACAACATGGCACGTTGGCATCTCAGAGGCACCCTAGCATCTCATACGGACCAGAGACCGAGTTTATCACAGAAAATTCCTAAGCAACAACTAGCAATCCAATTACTGAGAACAGATAGAGTGTAGGAAAGTGACAATGCGATAAAGTGGTAGAACTAAGATTAAGTAAAGAATAAATGATAAAGATAAGGGGAAGAGAGGAAATACTTACAACTATGCAAGTGATGAAGTTTCCAACTTGTGAGTGTCTTCAATACATGCACACAAGAGGGAGAGATAAATTTTTGGGTGACTATATAGGGGCTTGCCTCAATCATACCCTATTTTTGGTGTTCCCATTGCCACAGATAGCCATATAGATAGAGAAAAGTAGAAATGAAGTAAAGAGCACTAAAGCACTAAAAAACAGTGTTATGCTACTCAACCAAGTGATAGAGGAGAAGAGAGGGAAGGTTACCACCTCCACCAAGAGCACTCAAGGCTGCTTGGGGGAGAAAATGTGAGGAACTCAAGCCTCTGTTGTGATGGTGTGGTCCCAAACTTGCTCTACTGATGTGATGGAGTGTTGATGTTGTCATTGTGAAGTGTAAAGTGTTTTGCTAGAATGCTTGGAAGAGGATGTGAAGCTTGTGGATGAAGTCCAGAAATGGTGAAGAGATCTTCCAACCTCCAAATGCAAGTCTAAGGATTGAATATGAAGGAATGAGGAAGAAAATGACCATATTTGAGTTGATCGATCGAGGATGGCATTACAAATTGACCCCCAATGGGAAGTGTAACGCCTCTGTAGGCTCCAAATGTGGAAATCTGTCAAGGATGTAAGCATGCCGCATGGGTGTCCCCAATAGAAATACCTCCACCGACGCTCAAAATAGGCACCAAGTGTGATGCAAGTAGTAGGCTTAAGTGGAATTAAGCCTCCTAAGTTGGTTTTCTAAAGTGGATAAGGGAAAAAAAGGGAATTACACATAGGGTGCAAATTCACTCTTATACATTTTTCCCCCACTTTAGCAAGCATAAGTATTGATGAGTGCTTGGTCAAGTAGATCAAGAAGAGTTAAGGTTAGAAATATATACTTGAACCATTGAGGAAGAAGATAATACATTATACAAGAAGAACCTGTAATAGATAGCAATGTTAGAGAATAAAATACTAAAGGATTTGAGTCACTATAGTGAAAGAGACCTCGATGTAAAAGGTTGTCTTAGTACTATGTTTCGTCCCCAAACAATACATAGAAGAACTTTCAAATGAAGAAAGAGCATATACTCAGGATGAAGAAGATGAAAACCTTCGATCTAGTATATACAAGAGATAAGAGAGAGAAGGATAGAAATGAATAAAGCACATGGTGAAAGAAAAATACACTAAGGAGTAGAACCTACACTACAAAGGAGGTGATAAAAGAAAACCTCGCTCGAGGAGGAAACCCATATCACCGAAAAGCGCATGGTGAAAGAAAAACCCACTCAGGAGTAGAACCCAAACCACAAATGAGATGATAAAAGAAAACCCCACTCAAGGAGAAGAACCTATATCACCAAGTGAAAATATAAGAGCCTCGCAGACCCACAAACCTACAAGGAAGCATCCCCCAAGATCTCCCACATGGAAGAAGCCGAGAAAGCGCCTTATAAACCTACGGACCTGTAAGGAAGGTATCCTTCAAGAAATCTCACATGAAGGATGTAGAAGTTTAGAAATCAAACTTCACAGTCCCCAAGAATCACCTACATGAAATCACCTATCATATGCAAGAGATATCCAAAACAAAAGAGAAGATGTTCAGTAAACTATCAAGCAAGAATGTGCAAGAAAAACCAAAATATTGATTATTGAATGTAATAATTACAATGAGATCAATACTTATGAAGGAGATCATGAAAACCTAAAGAAAACCTAAAAGGGAAAACCCTAGTGTGCACACTTAATAATTTATAATTAATTAATTAATTATTAATGTGCCTAAGTTTAGCTTAAGCAAACCTAAAGTAATAAGTGACTTAATTAATTAACCAATATGATTAAATTAATTATGTGAGATTCCTTATTACTCTAACACCCCCACTTAAGATGAACTTAGGGAGTAGCTAAAGCACTAGGAAAAGGTGCATGAAAGCAAAGATGGGTCCCAACAACAAGGCCTGATCAGGTACCCATATACAAATGCAATGCAAACTAAATCAAATGGGGTAAAGGCGAAAACCATGTGGGAACAAAACTCCTCCCCAAAATAGAATGCAAAAAACAACTAAGTGATGAAAGATGGAGGACTCCATAAGACCCCCCAAGGACACCATCCATCACAAAGATACATGAATGAACCCCCCGAAAGGAGAGGAATGAAGTAGCTCCAAAAAGACTGAAGAAGCTATATCTCCTGAAAGAATTGAGAGGGAAGAGGCCATATGAATGCAATATCTGAAGGTGAAGTAGGTGTAGCCCAAGATGTCTTCACAAAAGCAAGTGTGACCTCAACAAATGAAGAAGTCAAAGTAGGTGAACACTGAATAGAAACCTCCAAAGATGAATGATCAACTATGTCCTGCTGCACTGAAATGGAAGAAACCACATCTTTAGTCATAGAAGTATCAACAACTGCAATAGCAGGTGGAATAAAAGGCTCAAGAATTGGGTTTGAAGTGAGAACACCAATGTTCAAGAAGCCAAATTTCTCCTATGAATGATGATTCACACTAGAAGTGTGATGAACAGTTGTAGAAACAAAATCACCATCAATAGAAAAATATGAAAATGAATACAACTGAGATGAGTGATCCACCACCCTAGTAGCAATAACTACTCTACTCTCCAAGTCTCTAAAGATAATCAAATCAATTGTGAAATCCATAGATCTCCCATTGCCTCCATGAGTGATCTGATATATGGAAAGGAGGTTGTTTTTCAAGTGAGGGACACAGAAGACATCTAGAAAGGAGTTGTCCCCAAAACTAATAGACCCCTTCCCTATAACACTCATGTAAGTATTTTTTCCCATCAAAATAGGAAACAAAGTGCAAGGCTCAAATGAAGTGAACATAGACTGTGAAGATGCCATATGATGAGATGCTCCTGAATCTAGAAGCCATCTCCCTAATCCAACACCTGAAGAAGTACAAAGAGCATGTCCCCTCATATCTGATGAAGTATGTAAACCAGTTGTGCCCCTATCATGCTACTTTGAAGAAGAAGAAGAATGAGGGGAAGGAGATGACACAAACATCCAAGAAGGAAAATCAATCCAATATTTCTAAATAAGATGCTTCAACTCATCAATGTCCTTGTAGCAACTATGTTTTTCATGTCCTTCCCTCTTGCAATATGCACATGGACCCTTCTCCTTCCTAGATGATTTCCTCTTAGAAGAGGAGGATGACTCTAAGGACTCCTTTTTCTACTCATGAGGTTTGGAATCCTTTTGTTTTTATTTCTTTCCTTTTCCTATAGAATCCTTTTGATCTCTGGGCTCCTATGATGCAATAAGTTCCTGTGATGAAGAGGGATTCAACTTGCCCATGCTAGCAAACTTGGCCTACTCTCAAGTCAGAGAAGATGCAAAATCATCAAAGGAAGGCATAGTAAATCTAGTACCAAGTGCATCCCTAGTGGCATAAAAGGTAGATACAAAAACTAAATAATCTGGTCCAAGCTTAGAAAGAATGGACAATATCAAATGAGATTCTTCCTTCAGAACACCACACTGTGAAAACTACAATCTACGAGACTTGATTTTGGTGAAAAGTTCTTGGATGTTGTCAAAATCCCTAGGATTTAAGCCACTAAGCTCATTCTCTAACTAAAACACTCTCATAGTATCTTTCTTCCCAAAAAAAGACTACAAAGTAGTCCAGATCTCATGGGGTGTAGTGCAAGACTCAATATGAAAAATAAGGTCAAATGAAAGAGACAAACATAATGTACCATAAGCTTCATCACATCTATTAAACCACTTTCTCTTTTCAGTAGCACCTGTACATAGGTTCAATTTTTGTACCCATGGTTACCCTATACAACCCTTTGTGTTTCAAATGAATCTCTATTTGTTTTTTCCAACCAAAATAGTTTAATAGAGTAAGGGGTTCAATATTTGTGTATCGATAACAAAAAACAACAATATATACTCTCAAAGCAAAAGAAAATGCTCATTGATCTCAAAAAAATAGCCTGATTGCATGCTTCCCAAGAAAATAATTGAAAAGGTAAAGGATGAGATAAACTAAGAATATCATATACCTAGTAAAAAAATATGGAAAAGGTCTAAGATCTATGTAGATCACTGAACCAGCTTTCCAACGCCTATTTGTTTTCGAAAAACGGATTTAGGATGCAAAAATTATGCCTCCCAGAGTGAAAACAACAACTTCGGACTTTGACAGGCGAAAAAGGCATCAAAAATTCAAAAATTCAAAAAAAAAACCTCCACCAATGGATAGAGAATCAAACCATCTTTCTGACAATATCTTGTTTTCAAAAAAACAATGTTGTATGCCCAAGTTATAGCCGATTCCGTGAAACTGCCCTGATTTGCCCAATAAGGCCTTCTGCAGCCCTCAGGGGCTAAAAAAATGGCCCCTGGTCACTTGGGCGAACCAGGGGGCTGGCAGTCTAGCTTCTGGGTGGAGCCCCTAGTCACTCACATGACTGGGGTAGAGCTCAGGCTCCTAGACCCGGATATGACCGGCGGTTGCAGATTTGGGAGCTGAACAATGAGCGATGCTGAGGAGTGGTGGTGTTGGAGCCTGTCACTAGTGCTAGAAAGTGGGAGGCCACTAGGTGGAGCTTGGGAAACACTATGAATTTGAATGGGCCGCACAAAAAAACCTTTTATTTTTTTATTTTTTGAAAAATGTGCCTCGATCTACATGCTGGGGAGGCCATACGACTTGCTTGGCAAAAAAAAATTTCCCCAGAATCAAATTTCACCAAAATCAACAAAATGAAGGGAAACATTAGGGTTTTTGGCCATTGTGAACGCAATGGTGACCTCCATTTGTGCCCAAAATGCTCTAAAAAATTGGCTACCTCTAGAGCTTGTAGAAAATCACTGAGCTTCAAACCCTCACGGATCTAGCAAACAATGACCAAAATTAGAAAAATAAAAGCCAATCTTGAATTTTTCTAGCGCTCTAAATCCAATGGAAAGGCTCGATCTGATCCAAAATTCTGCATAGATGAACTCAAGGCATGAAACCCTCAAGGAATCCCAACGACTCTGCAATGATTTTCTCCAAAAAATTGAGAAGGGGATGCAAATCAAGGCTTTGACACCCCAAGAAGTAGACTTCATAGAGTCAGGAAGTGGCAACATGTCTACCCTCAGATAGAACATGTCAAAAAGTGTTGATACGTCTACCCCTAGATAGAACACATCTAAAAAGCCACAACATGTCTACCTGTAGATAGGACATGTTAGAAAGTGTCGATACATCTACCCGCAAATATAACACATCTAAAAGTGGTGACATGTCTACCACAGATAGAATATGTCTAAAGTGTTGATACATCTACCTGCAAATAGGATGCATCTAAAAGTGGTGACATGTCTACCCGTAGATAGAACATGTCTAAAGCGACTGGTCACACAGACAGTGAAATTCTCAAAGGGGTCCCTCGGGAACCCGGCATGAAAAAGGAGGGGTCCACTCTAGGGATGCACTATTTGAAAGGGGAGGTCTAGTCAAGCTTCCCCTAAGCTAGATGTGAAGAATTAATTCGACAGAAATACTTTCAAAGAGGTCCCTTGGGAACCCTTCAAAAGAGGAAAAGGGGTCCACTCAAGGGATGCTTCATTTGAAAGACATAGCAAAGAGAAGGGCCCTTAAGAAGGAAAAACATATCTAGAACAAGTTATCACTACCCCCAACATACACGGGAGGAGAAATATGCAGGGTACTTCGAGCATGCAGGATAGAGGTAAACCTCGATATCACTTGTCATGCAAAGTAAAGGAAGGTGCTTCAATCAAACATGAGTTTGATGGCACCTGAATCAAGAAGTAGTTGTATTTTATCCTTCAAGGATTTACATTCAGTAGTGGAATGACCAAGCACTCGATGGTATGCATAGAAAGGATGTTCTCCTTCATTATGTTTATGAATTTTATTACATATATAGGAGAAGGAAGAGTGATTAAGCGGGCTTTTAAAAGCTGCAACAAAATACGCTCTTACTCAGATAAAGGCTGCTGAGCAGGAAGCAACCCTTTCTCTTACGAAGGCGGGTTTGACTTCTCACAAGAAGAAGAAGAAGGTGCAAAGATAAAAGAAAAAGGAGGATACGCCAATCCACTAGAATGAAGTTGAGTGGAATTCATGTCACCATTCAACCATGGTTCCCTTTTATATTTTTCATCCAAGCAACCAAGCCCTAAGTTACGCTTATGAGGTGCAAATTCTATAGGGACCTGAATGCCTTGTTCGTTGTGCCCACAACCTTTAGGCTCATAGCCACATTTAGAGATGAGCCTAAAGCTAGGGCCATAACATGTTTGCAAGTCTTGAAAAGGAGGATCCTCATAAAGAGCATTGTCCCAAAAATAGGGATCACACTCCTCTATGGGATCACCATCATTCTTCCTAACAAGATTGCCAACACTATCGTCTTTAGCTGAAGTGTAATCCTCTTCCTTAGAAGGAGGATCAACACTAAGGATATTACAATTATTGCTCACACTACCTCGTGATACAAAATAATAATAATCTTTGATAGCAGGTGTGGATGATGTTGTCGAAAGGTCTAAGTGGATTGGGTCAACTTTATATTCTCCAATGAAGGATTTTGTAAAGTTTAAAGGACCTTGATCACCATCAAGAAATGCATTTTGTTGAGGAGATGTAGAAGGAGCACACTTAGGACTCCTTGCTTCAGGACATTTATCTCGGGGTTACCCTTTGTAGTAGGCACTACTAGAGTAAACATCGACACATTAGAAGATACTTAAGGAATAAGAGTAGGAACAACTGAATCTCGACCAGTAGCTACCATCTCACATAGGTGCATAACCTCAGGGTCAGCCTTAACTGTGACTACTCGATTGTTACAAATAAACTTAATAGATTTATGCAAGGTAGACGAGACCACGCCCATAGTGTGAATCCATGGTATACCAAGAAGAAGGTTACACGACAACTTTTCTGGCATGACATATACAAGGGTAGGAACAATAATAGGTCCCAATCTCAAAGGTAAGACCATTGTGCCTAGGGATTGTCGACTAAAATTATCGAACCCATGAAGGACAACAAAAGTATTAAGAGAGGATGGGTCAATATTAATCTTAGGCAGTAGATCAATACTACACACATTGAGCGCCGAACCAGAATCAATGACAGTACGTCTAATGCCTATATTATTAATATTAACTATGATCATTAGAGGGTTTTCTTGCTTCTATACTTCTGGAGGCAGGAGCTCTTGTGAATAGAACATGATATTCAACGAATCTACACAAATATATGCCATCAACGCATCAAATTTTGCCAACCTAGTGGAAGAAGGCAAGAGGATCTTTTGCAAGGCTTCTTGAAGCATACCATAAACCGGAGCAGACTGAAGCAAGTCCCATAGTGAGATCTTATCTAGAGTAATGCAAGGTTTCTCGACAAGAACGTTATCATTAGGTGCTTTAGTTGCAGATTTAGGTGCTAAAGGAAAACTTGGTTGTTTATTTGTTTTATTCTCATAAGTATAGGCTATCACTCTATAAGAAGGAGCCCTAGGAAAATTAGGAGTGTTACCATCAAAATAAATACCATTGATAGCACAAACCATTTTAGGAGAAGGACTAGTTGAAGTTACATAAACAACCTGTCTCTTAGGCCTTTAAGGGGCGGTAGACACATAGATCACATTTATTGAATCATCACAGCTAGTAGAACAATTACTTGGATACATATTCTAAACATCAATCCAAACAAGATCAAATGTGGAATAGTTATTTGAAGGAACATTCTCAGCATCAATCTAGGGAGAATCAGATGTGGAAGGAGCTTCATCATTCACAAATGCATCATCTTTAGAGGAGAGTGCATTGGAATGGGAGGTAGGTTGGTCATTCACAAATACATCCTCTCTAGAAGAGGGTGCATTGGAACAAAGATAGGACTCGTCACTCTCAAATACAATGTCTCTAGAGGAGAATGCATTTGAATGAAGGGTAGATTCATCATTCACAAATGCATCATCTCTAGAAGAGAGTGCATTCAGATGAAGAGAAGGTAAAGTAACATTAAGAAAGGTATCAATGATTTCATCTTCTTGCAACAAGATATCTTCCGAAGAAAGAGGAATCTCATGAGAAGGATCAAAGATACCAAGTGACATCATGGGAAAAGCCAAGTCACCATCACATGCATTAAATGGAATATCATTAAAATTTTGAACAAAATTAAATACTGAACCAATAAAAGAATATGTTAAATCCATTACAATTTTTTCGGTATTTTCTATATGTTCTAGTAAATTGCATTTTCAGAGGTCTCCAGAGAGTAGTTTGGGGTTGGAACTTGCATTGGTCCCTAAAATTTGACTACTAAAGGCACTCATATTTTAGGGACTGAACTAGTTCTCTAGGAGACCTTTCCAATGGCACAAGTGGTTCTTAAATCCAAGCACTGAGTCAAAAGTTATGACCCCACCAAGTAGGGGTAGATAAATTCCTAGTTTTTTGAAGAACATTGTTCTTCACGTCAGGTTCACCAAGAACGTGATATAGGGGGATTCATTACTCACAAGTTCTCTTCACTCAAAGATCCTCATAGGGTGAACTGTCCTAATTACCTCAATGGAACAACTACGAGAGTTCTAGAATCCGAAAGAGTAGGTCACAAAGGTTCTTTGGATAAATTGATAGGCTCTCAGCCAAAGGATGTCAGTGCAAAAAGTAGATGACAGCGTGGCACATTGGCGTCTCAGAGGTATGCTAGCATCTCATGCAGACTAGAGATAGAGTTTATAACAAAAAATGCCTACGCAACAACTAGCAATCTGATTACTGTGAATGGACAAAGTGTAGGAAAGTGACAAAATGTGATAAAGTGGTAGAACTGAAATTAAGTAAAGAGTAAATGATAAAGATAAGGGGAAGAGAGGAAATACTTACAACCATGTGAGTGATGAAGTTTCTAGCTCATGAGTGTCTTTAATACCTGCACACAAGAGGGGGAGAGAAATTGTTGGGTGGCTGTATAGAGGCCTGCCTCAATTAGACCCATTTTTGGTGTTTCCACCTCCACGAACAAACACATAGAGAAAAGTAGAAATGAAGTAAAGAGCACTAAAGCACTACAAAACAATGTTATGCTACTCAACCAAGTGATAGAGGAGAGGAGAGGGAAGCTTACCATGTCCACCAAGAGCACTCAAGGCTGCTTGTGGGAGAAAATGAGAGGAACTCAAGCCTTTGTTGCGATGGTGTAGTCCTAAACTTACTCTACCGACGTGATGGAGTGTTGATGTTGTTGTTGTGAAGTGTAAAGTGTTTTGCTAGAATGCTTGGAAGAGGATGTGTAGCTTGTGGATGAAGTCCAAATATGGTGAAGAGATCTTCCAACCTCCAAATGCAAGTCCAAGGACTAAATATGAAGGAATGAGGAAGAAAACAGCCATATTCGAGTTGGTTGGCCAAGGAGGGCATTACAAATCTACCCCCAATGGGAAGTGTAATGCCTCTGCAGGCTCCAGACACGAGAATTTGTCAAGGACGTAATTGTGTCGTGCTGACATTTGCGCGTCACACGAGCGTCCCCAATAGAAATGTATCCACTGATGCTCAAAATAGGTGCCAAGTGTGATGTAAGCAGCAGGCTTAGGTAGAATCAAGCCTTCAAACTTGAATTTCTAAAGTGGATAAGGAAAAAAAAAGGGAATTGCACATAGGATGCAAATTCCCTCTTATACAATTATAGAGGTGTCAATTTGCATATTCCCTCAAATGGAATCTTCTTGATTCCATTACTAGATGTGGACTCCTCAGGCACCACAATAGGATTTGTATTAGTGTATTTTAGAGGGAATAAAGTCATCCCATTGTATTTGCTAATAGGAAGCTAGTGCAAGAAGAGAACTATAAAAATATATAAATAGAAGCTCTTGCAATGGTGTATGATTTGAATAAATGTAAATTTCACCTCTTTCTCACTCCCTTTACCTTCTTTATATACAATGAACCCCTTGATTACTTGATGAATAGACTCATAATTTAGGGGAGAATATGCCAATGATTGATGTTATTTCAAGAATTTGAATTTAAAATTATAGTAAATCCAAGGAAATCCAACCAAGGACTTGAATATTTTTTAAAAATTTATATTGATGAGGATCAAGGCCATATTGATGATCAATTGTAAGGAAAAAACTTATCCATAATGAATATGGTATCTCTAGAGCTAAAACATAGTACGCAATTATTATCAATAAAAACAATGCTAGAGGATAGCACAAAAGAGGAGAGGATTAGATTAATGCAAAGGTCATTTTCATACACATTTATTAAAGGAGAGCTTTATATTATAGGGAAAGATGAAATAATAAGAAGAGTGGCACTAAAGCACAATAGAGATGATATATTAAGGGAAGCTTGTGAAAGAATTTTTGGAGGGCATCATTCAAGGGATGACACTATAAGAGAGGTATTATTGGTTGGCCTTTGGTTCCTCACTCTTTGCAATTATTAAAATAGGTATATATACAAAAATTTGATATTTTACAAAGGGTAAGGAGACATATCACAAAGGATGAAATACCCTAGCAACTAGTCTTGGCTCGAGTTCCATTTGAGAAATTATAGGCAATAGATTTCATCGCCCCCTAGATAGAACCCCAAACATGTAAGTCCCAAGCTAGATTTATCATAACTAGTATTGAATATCTCACCAAATGAGTAGAGGTTTAGGTAATAGATGACAATATACCAATTTTTATCACAAGATTCATTTATGAAAATATCATAAGAAAGTTTGGTTGTCTAATAAGCATTATGAGTGAATAGGGAGAAAACCTTGTACATAAGATAATTATGGAGTTGCTAAAAAATTCATGATAAGGAATAATTTAGAAGCAGCCCTTATTATCCTCAAGCTAATGGATCAATTGAGCCTTTGACAATATATGAACTTACAAGACAAAAAATAAGAGATTAACAACTTTTTTCCCTTTCCAACTAGTATATGGACTTGATACCACCCACCCTATATAATATATGGTACCGAACTTAAGATTGAGGTCAAGTGAAGATGGACCTATTAAGGACAAGCTAGTGTAGCTAGAAAAACTTGATGAAAATAACTTATTTGACTACATACAATCAAGTACATGAGAAGAGGTGCCAAAAGGCTTGGCATGATTGGAAGTGTAGTGACTAGGCTCTTATACAATTGTAGATATATCACAATTGGGAGCTATTATATTAAAAATATATAAAAAATGGTATGTTGGATAAATATGTAAATAGAGTGAGATTTACACATTATCACACAAGAGACTAGGAGTTAGATGGATCTAAATTAAGGAACTTTATAAATATAAATATTTAAGTACGTTGTAAATTATTCATTTTATTGTGCATAAATGCATATTAGCTAAAAATTCATAGTTTTGTAATATGAGAGTTGCTAACTCATCAAATCAAGACTAAGGCCAATGGTAAAAATTGGAAGGAAAAGTGATAATTGAAGTTGAGCTAGAAACTAAAGTGCAAAGCTAAATGGTATGAATGTGAAAATTAGGAGCATTGAAGAGTTGAGGTGTACAAATTAATAGAGAAAAGCATTGAACCATGCCACAATGGGCTAGAAGATAGGGTTGCTAGCAAACGTAATAGGGGAACGGTATCAAGAATATTAATAATGGAAGAACTAACTATTGTTGAATAAAAGGATAATCCCTAACCAAAGGATAATAAATGCCCTTGAAAATTAATGGAGATTGATAAGGATGGAGCTCTCTCTAATGTATCAACGTATGCTTTGTATGCAAAAGATGTTGTAGGTATATATATGTACCTCTCATATAGATAGAGCATGATTAGTTTGAACAAATGTTTTCAATTTCCTCATTTTTTCTTAGTTCAAAAGTGAAACTTCATCTAAGAATGAAAATAATTCTACATTATACAAAACACATTTAAAATAGGTTTAAAACACTATGATTGATTTTATATCAAAAATTTGTAATATTTTAAATTCTATCTAAAAAATTTAAAAGGTTAAAATAAAAAAGTAAATTTTACCCTATTCCCACACCACAAATTTAATCTTATATATTTTAATATTTATTATTTACCACGACTTAATTTAATATATCTATATGGCAAATATTTTTTATAATGATGATTAAAAAAAAACTTGAATCTTTTTTTTAATTGACTAATGCTGGAATAAAGGTTACAAATAAATTAAATAACAGTCCAACAAAGGGACTGAGAAGAAAAGGACAACTACAATGAACAGCAATTTGAAGCATACTAACCCAGCTAAGTAACAACAAGATCCGACTGAGGAATTACAGCCCCCAGTGACGAAACTTAGTTAAGAGAAAACAATAACAAAAAACCAGCTAATAGTTGCAGCCAACATTACAACAAACAGCAGTTGGAAACACATTATAATCACTGATAGTTACAGCCAACATTACAACAATAACACATGATTTCACCATTAAACCTCATCTTTCAATTACAAAACAACAACTGAAAAACACATTATACTCATGCTGGTATCTTTATAAAAAAATTGAGTGTGATTCCTTAATTCTCATGCTCGTATCATGCTATAGAATAAATAATTTTATCACACTCTCAACTTAGTGATCTTTTTGTCAGAATCTTACTCTAAAAGCTTGAAAGTACTTCAAAAGCAAAATCTACTTTATTTAGAGAAAAAAACCGTGCAATCATCAACTACCCATTAACAAGAATATGCCTACCGTCAAAAGTCTCTCACGACCAACCATTCTATTTGTTCCCTTATTCAGCCATGCATATCCTTCATTTAAACTGATAAATATGGTTGATGTTTTTATGTGGGGCCTAAATTTATGAAAATGCAGATAAACTTTTGAAGTAAGATGAAATAAGGCTAAAAAGTTCAATCAGTAATGATTGTATAACAGCCAACTTTTGTAGTTACTGCTGTTGCATTTATAGTTGCTTTTGCTGTTGTAGTTTCATTTGTTGTTGTAGATTCATTTGTCGCTGTAGTTTAACGTTCTTTGTTACTTCCAGCTTGAAATTGAAATCTTTTTAATGACAGTGAGTTCAATCGGTAATGATTATATAATAGTCAACTTTTGTAGTTACTGTTGTTACATGTATAGTTGCTGTTGTAGTTTCATTTGCTGCTGTAGTTTAACGTTCTTTGTTACTTTCAGCTCTAGATCTGAAATCATTTTAATGACTCTGTGAGACATTCTTGTACCATTTGTAATTATCTATTCTTCATTGAAATTAATCTCCTCTTATCCAATAAAAAAAAACTTTTGAGTTATTGTAAAAATCTGTTCTCTTAAAATGCAGATTTTTTAAGTTTTTGTTTTTATCAAAAGACAATAATCAAGTTCAGAACAATATACAAAATGTACTTTGTACTATTTCAAGTAACAGAACAACCAACCATTAACAGCCATATGAAAGAAACTTCCCAGAAATTTCTAAGCACCATCTCTCCACCAAATATATAAATGAAGAGATGGTGATGTTCGGTGGCAATGTCACTGTCAAAACTTATTAATATAAAAAATCTCATATATTAATTGGCATCTGATATATTAAATGAAGAGATGGTTGCCCAATGGGGAGTTTAAAGCTATCATCCAGTCACTTTCTTAATTGGCATCTCATATATATCTCCAACTTTTTGAATATACCCCACCATGTGGAATTAAACCAAAGGCAACTCCGTACACTAAGTACTGATTTTATCCTTGAGGCAGCTTCTTCGTAATTTGTTGGATGTGATCATGGATTCCCTGTATATTGCGTACATCTTGTCCTTTAGGGCGTATCCACTCTGTACACACAGAAATTGGTCAGACTCCTGTGATAGTGCATATCTTTGAATGAGTTGGAATATGATAACTTGGCGTTCTTTTTATTCATTTTTAGAATTGATCTTTTTCAATTAAGATGGAAATATTTAATTTATGAGAAATTCTTTGTAAGTCGTTTGACTTCACTAATACATCAAAGATCTATCCATATAGAATAAATTTTTGAAAAATACAAAAAACACTAGATGCATGTTTTGAAATTATAAGGGGCATATTAAACTAAGTGTGCTTGTTTTGAAATTATAAGGGGTATATTAAACAAGTGAGCCCACACATTATCTAGGCTAATTAAATAGATGCAATAAATGAGTATAAATACTTGATTAAATTAGGAAGGTGATAATTGCAATAAATATTTAGAAATTAAATGTGAGGGTTAGACATATTTAGTTTTAGAACATATGATAGAGATATATATTTTATTATGTAAAATGAGAAATAAGGATCTCAATCTTATATAACACAAGTTCATAAACAAAGACAAATATAATGACCTCTTTTATGGGAGTAAGACATAACTACAACCAAGCTACCAAGCACAAACTAATACAACTACAAACAAAAGTACAGAGAGCTCTAGTGATACTCTAACCTGTATCTAGTAACTTCTAATAAGTTGTGAATTTTTATGCTCAAAGTTGCTAGGAGGATGGCTAACGAACAAGAGAATAAATTATTCTCTCTTGCACTTTAGGCTTTGTAGGACTTGGAGAGTAGCCCTATTAACACAATGGATTCTATATGAATGCAATTGACTTATCACAGTATAGAAAATAAAATATTCATACAAACATGACAAGGATTTACAAGATTTTTCATGATGTTAAAACATCCCTTGTACACTTAATGCTCAATTATGAATACTATAAATTATAAAAATAAATTATTCATCTAGTATTTTTTTGTTATTTATGTATGAGTGATCTAAGAGGAATTTCTCAAATTGATCGGTGTCTATTTTGGGAAAACAAAGCCATCAAATATTTCTACCAATAGTCTTGATAGCAACTTTTCTAATGGTTCAAAATATATAGAACCACTTTATAGTGACTATTATTGCCTTATAATAACATGAACCTACAAAGGTAGTATGAATATAAAGTTCTACTTAATAATCATTGCACCAAAATATCGACTTGTTAATGCTCAATACAACCACCAGAGTTAACGCATCCATGGGAGGCAGTTAGTCCATGTCATGAATCCCGAGGGGAGTGTTGACCATCTTCCAACAATCTCCCCCTCAACGTTACCCGAGGGGATTCAAACTTGGAACCTTTGGCTCTGATACCAATTGTTGGCCCCATAGTTGTCGTTGCACCAAAAGATTGACATGTTAATGCTCGATACAACTGCCAGAGTTAACAAATCCATAGGACCTATGGTTAGTCCATGTCACAAATCTTGAGGGGAGTGCTGACCATCTACCAACACAATTAAAGAATAAATAATATAAAAAAGGTTACAACAATACAGCCAAACCATCATTCATATGAAGCAACCCAAAACTAGTACCACTACAAATTGCATAGACAATATTGAATCTTCTATATTTTTACAAAGCAACTTGGTACAACAAATAAGCATTTTATCTTTCTCTTTCTAGATTTTTACAAATGAAAAATTTATCCCTTATATGTAAAATATTATAGAGGCATGTGTTAAACTAAGATCACAAGATGAACTGCCAAAAAAATTACCTAGAAATGGATTGCATGAAATACTCATAGGGAAATTGTAATTATATTCTAGTCATTACAACTTTATATTAGAGAATATCAAATAGTATCCTTCCACAAAAATAGCCAAGGAAAATCTCATGAAATCCACCGAAAAAGAGATTATGAAGCCCATCATGAGTTAAATTTTCAACTGCTATATTAATGACAATATGGACTTGAAAGGTGGAAATTTTGTTTTGCTTCCCTCTTAGGGTTTAGGATGTAAAAGGGAAATTTTCACTAACTTTCACTCAAGAACAAACCCTTGAGATCTCAATGCAAAGGAGAAAGAGATCTTGCAATAGGGTTGTCATAGGGGCTAAATATGATCTAATAAGGGGTTCACCACCAATTTTAGACTTGGAAAAGATAATGAAATGCAAGATGAAATGCAAAACCCTAATTCAATGAAATGACTTATGAAATGACCTAGAAAAGTGAATGAAACAACACAAAAAACTGCAAAAAGGAAGGTGTGCACCTGGGAATCTGGAAATGATTGGATGGAGGTTTGGAACACTAGAAAAAAAAAAAATTAATGTTGACTGGGACTCATTTGCCAAGCTAGGCGAATCAGTCTAATTTCTAGAAAACTGAGCGGGAATAGGAATTTTCCAAATGGGTATCCAAATCTGCAAAATCCTGAAATTTGACTGGAACTGGGACTCATTCACTAAAAGTGGTGAATCAATCCAGTTGGGATTTTTTGAAACTTCAAAGGTTGATCCTTCTCTTCTCTATCTACTTCATTCTTCTTGAGTAATTTCTAGATCCAAATCTTTGATTTGCAACCTATAGGTCTTCTCCAAGGTTTTCCAAGGCTTGATGACAACTTTGACCTCTTGACAACTTTTCTCCAATCTTGCTCCTTAGGAAATATACAACCTAGAACTGTAAATCACACACAAAGGAGAAGGAAAAATTTTGTGGGGTTAGTGGATAGGGGTTTTCCTTGGTCAAACCTCGTTTTGGAAATCATTCCTTGAAATGAAATCAGATAAGAAGGGAGAATGATGAATGAACAAAGGACAATGTTGCAACTCAGCAAACCCTTGTAATAAAGTGTTGCAAATATGCTTGAAATGGCTACAATGGATGTAGAATTTGACTCTTTCTTGAATGATGTTGATCTTGAATTAAACACTCGCTTGAATCATAAACCCTACACCACAATTGTTAGCACAATAACAAACATGATGCATGAAATATTTGACATGATGATTGATGCTTGAATGTTTCTCTAAAATGCTTGATAATCTGCTTTTGAAGACACTTGAATTCTCTTGTGAAAACAATTTTCTATTAGGAATGCTCTCACAAAAGTCTTAGTTTAAAATGAATGAAAGAACCTTGTATTTACTCTCAATTATATGCAAGAATTCCCAAAATTACAACACTACAAGCCAACATCATATTTAGGAGAGTAAAATCCTGCTAGAAATTTGAATTAATTTTGATTTTGGGCCACACGAGACTCATTTTCCCAAGGTGGTAAATGAGTCCCACTGGGCCTAAATTTTGGGACCATTTTTAAAAATGCCGAGAAATGTGTGAAACCAAGTTCGAGTCCAAAAGATCTAGGTGGGACCCATTCGCCCAAGGTGGTGAATGAGTCCCAAATCACTAAATATAAGCCATTCCAACCTAAAACACTTGAATTATGATTGGATAATGATTGGTGTCAAGATTCTCCAAGAAAAGATGCATTAAATGAGGCTTGTGGATGCAAAATAGGGCCAATTAAAGCATAAGAAATCCCAATTATTAATAAAAATCCTAGAAAAGTGTGAAAGTGTGTTACAAAACTTTACAATTCACTTAAAAATAAGGAAAGCTTAAGGTTAAAAAGAGATTTATTAGGTGTAATTAATTAATAAGACCTTAGAAAAGTGTGAAAGTGTGTTACAACACTTCACAACACTTTAGCAAGGTACCATTCAAATCCATTAGTTCAAAAGGGCCGGAGACCTAATATGAATGTGTCAACCACATTGTAAGACTAAATCAAGGCAACATTAAGCTCAGATTCATAAGGAGGGCCCAAACAAGTGTGAAAATGTCCCCAACGACATTTTTTGACACTACAAGACCATTTTCCTTTTCCATTGTTGGAAGTGCGTGAAAATTTGTGCCTTTGAAGTGAATAGTTATTATTAGGCAAGAAAAATATAGTTGGGTAATTGCATGGCCTTACAAGGTCATTTATTACACTTTGGGATATGTAGCGAAGTCGATGAGAGTGAATAATGTAAAATGTGGGAGTTGTTAGATTTTTGGGGATTAGGGATTGAGCATGCCTCATACTTGGTACCACATTAAAGGTATCCATGCATCTCTAACTCTAATCTAGGATAAATAGGGAGTTATCAAGAGTTGATAATTAGATATGTCAAGGAGGAAGTACTTAGGTAAGGGGATGGGGTAAGTCCAACTCTGAAATGACTCATAGAAAAAAAATCAAATTTCAAGGATTGAGGATACCAAATTGGAAAATGTGCCTAGATAATGTAATGGTTGAAAATCTAGCTCTAAAAGATAGTTAAGGAATTAAGGAATTAATATTTGGAGGGAAAGCATGCTTGGGAGGAAAAGTATGAAACTCCAACAAATCGTACTTAACAAAATTCTTGTTCCTTGGACATTTTTCTTGTTAAACAAATGAGGGGGGGAAGTAAGTACTTGGATTTTACACCATCAAATTTGGGCATTAATAGCAAGAGTTTTGAAGTTTCAAGGTTTGAGGATCAAAGATACCAAGGAATGGATACCTGGAAAAAGGGATGTCCAAAACTTTGACTTCAATGGGAAACTTAGAAAAATGGATTGAAGAGTCAAGAGTTGGGAGTTAGGCTTACTTCATATTAGGTACCCAAATAAAGTTAAATATGCACTTGTGATCCCAATTAAGTACTTAGTGAAAAGAATTGAGGATCATAGTTCAAGGGTATGAAAGGAATGATAGTATAGTAAGAGGATTGTTGAAACTCCAACATTGAAGGGAATTCAATGGAAGGCATCAAGGTTTCAAAGTCTGGGGAAACAACAAAAATGGTACCCTAGCAAGAAATGTTCAAAATACCACCACATATAAAGGAACTTAAATGCAAAATGTAAAGTTTCAAGGATCAAATTTTGGGGTTGCCAAGGAAATGGTACTCAAGTAAGAGTAAGCCCAAAATCCAATACAAAAAATAATTTAAGGAAAATCTCCAAGATTTGAAAGTGCCAAGGAAAGGGTACTCTTGTAAGGGAATCCCCAAAATTTTGAAAGTTTGACAACGTGCATAAACTTAAGAATTACAATTATTATGATATTAATAGTAGATATAAAATACTCCTCTCACTTAAGGAGGAATATTTCAATGTCTTGTAGGAATACTAAAAATACAAACACTAAACTTCATTTCCATGATCCTCTCATCATCACTTAGCCCAAAAATCTAGAGGAGTTAGAAATCTTATTGTTCAAAGTCCATATAGATGATGGGTGTTTAGCCTTTCTTCTAACACTAGTACTTGCAGAAATGAAAATAAAAAATAATACTTAATATCTTAAGTAACAAATGCATACATTTATTCATATTTAGTTCTTTAAATAGTAGTAGACCAATAATGATCAACCAAGGATTAAACATGTCCCTATCTATGAGAGGTAAAATTAAAAGGGGTAAAGTCAATTGTTTTTTATTAAAAATATATATTGGAATTACTTCTAATTAATCAAAGAAACTAACCAAAGTTTACAAGTACTAGAAAAATAGTTGACTAATAACAAAAATTTCAATTAAATTTATTCTAATTACATCATAACCCACAAAGTAGAAGTTGGGTTCCTAGCATACAAAACAAAATACTAAGATCAAGGGCATAAAGTGTCCTTCAAAGTAATTCAATGCCTACTAAATTTGAAGATATTTTTCCTAGAGTGTGAATCTGCTTAGCAGTAGCCTTAAGGTTTTATATTTCTAATGTACATTCCTTGGGATGGTGGGTGAAAATCAATTTGTGTTCCCTTGTAATTTTCACCAACTATACTAGATCTATAAGATGATATTTGGACTTCTTGTTGGTTGTTGTGACTTCAAGTATTTTTTGTTCCATATATGGAAACTCATCTTTCTCTATTTCTATCAATTAGGATTTTTGAGCAATTTATGCTTGGAACCATTGCTTTTGTTCCTTTATCTCTACACAAAGCTTTTTCAAAGGGATAATAGCTTCATCAAATTTAGTTGTAATCAAACATTAAGAAACCATCTCCATTTGGAGCATGAGGTAGAGATATCAAATTTGATAATAAAGTACAAGGTTGCTATGAATTTTCCATTCAAAACTTCAAAGAAATGGGGCACATACATACTAGTATCAAACTACTCGTTATTTGTTATTGCTAGTTTATTTTTCTTGAAGTATGCACATCCCTTGGAAGTTCACTCATTGGATAAAATGGTTTACACTATCTTTGGCTCTAGAGTAGCTATGGGAGTTAGGACTATCCAACCCTCCCTAATCATGCCATATTTTTTGAAAGCCTTATTAAATGTTGTTGCCCATATATTCAAGTTATGTGAAGAAAAGATAAAGCAACTTATGCACTTTTTCTTTTATCTTCAATTGTTAATTCTATCTTTGTGAATCATGATCTTTAAACTACAAAATATTTGCTAAGAATTGCACTTGTTGAACTATACCTTACTCCATATGGTCCTTGATTTTATCATGTCTCTTAAACCAATTGGATTATACTCATGAAATAAGAATACAAACTTAGATGTTGTTGCTTGTTCAATAATGCAACCCATATAAGCCAAGTGAACAAATTAATTCCCATAGCACTTGATCAATGTAGATAGACCGTACAAGTACTTACTCAAAATTTAAGCACTTTCACCAATCCATAGGGTAGTTTCCTAAGTGTACAACATTCTTTCACTAGAAATTGAAGTGTAACATGTAGTAGTATGACTTGGACATATGGTGGGTTCTTTAGAAAATTGTGATAAATCTCTTTAAATGGTCTATTATACAATAGAATTGACTTGAGAAAGGTATACTTATGTAGGCACTAGAGGGTGTATAAAAGATTTTGATGGTATGACCAAGTGAGAATAAAAACAAGGTCATACAGTTCATCTAGTATGAACAAATTTTCAAGATGGGTTGTATGGTTGAACTACCAACAAGGACTATGTGGTGGAAAAAATTATTTGTAAGGGTTGTATGGTGGAAATAAGTGACAGATAGTGGAGGGGAGAATTTGTGTCAAGTATTGTACAATTGGGAGAAACAAAATCATATGGCAACAACAATGCATGATAATGTGTTGAGGGCATATAATTGACTAGAGAGAGTATAGAGTAAATTACAATGAAGTTTATTCAACTCTTAAATATTTTGTTTATGTTGGAAGAATAAGGAGTTTTTCATTGATACATTTGTCATCAACATGAGCATGTGGGATGAGCACAAATTATGTATTGCAGTGTTGTCATTGATGTCAACATTGTATTCTGGTATGAAAACCCTTGTTCGGACCAATTTGGATGGCTTGAATATGTTTGGATGGATTGAATATGTTTGAGGATGATAGTGAAAGATGATTTGGCAAGAAGGTTTGATCTGGTGAAGACAATTATTGTGGAAATTGACTAAGTGACAATACATGTGATTCTATGTATGGGGGATCTGGTATTTGGGTCCACATTGGTCTGTTGATGAAGATCTTGCTATTTATTATAACAT
The DNA here is from genome assembly GCA_007258455.2 of Sequoia sempervirens. Taxonomy (NCBI): domain Eukaryota; kingdom Viridiplantae; phylum Streptophyta; class Pinopsida; order Cupressales; family Cupressaceae; genus Sequoia; species Sequoia sempervirens. Next base: position 215,622,129 of record VDFB02000002.1, on the reverse strand, counting down.
AATTTTGTTGGTTGATAGAGGAACCTAATTCCATAATTTTATCTTCTTTTTGTTTCTATTTTTGGAACTATAAGTAACAAAAGTTCAACTTGGTAGTTACAAGTGTTTTCCAATTCAATACAATGCTTTGGTGAATCCACACTTCTCCGCAGAGTGGATTTTGGCTTTGTGGTTATGTGGAGATGTTGACAGGTGCTAGTTGATTATGTATTCCAGTTGGCATAGTGTTTGAAGGTCCACACGTTCAAGTATGGGTGTACAACTAGTAAATTTTATTATTAGGTCTTTATCGATGCCGACCTAATGAGTTTTGTGTGTTGTAAATTTTAATTATGTGTTGATCCATTATGTGAGTGTTATTTTAGGTCCATACTGATCTATTTCAATTTTTTGTAAGCTTTGAATATTGGTGTGAAGCATGTATGTATGGATCTTGAGCCGACAAGTTACATTTTGCTTATTACATCCAATTAGGCCAACCTAATTGATGTTTTAGATGAAGCAGATATATAATAAGGATATTTTTTGATGTATGTGTGATGTGATGAGTAACAAGTTCTTGTGGATGTGAATTGTTCAAATATAGAGCGAATGTAGAGCAAAGCAGAGTGTTGATTCAGATCAATATGAAGTGTGTAAAGTTTGTATTATGAACTTCATTGGAACTGTATTTCATGCATATGTTAGATGCAATTGTAACAATTCAAATATGGCTATTAGCTACAATCTCTTTTATCTCTTTTACTTCTTAGTGGGCAGTGAGTCCACTTGGAAATTTAGTCCACCTACAGTGAGAACTTCTATAATATACTATAACTGTTTATGATATATTGTGAGCTAATCCTCATTGTGGTTTTTCCCATTTTGGGTTTTCCACGTAAAAATATGTTGTTCATGTGTTATGTGATGTTGTTGGTTGTTTTCATGATTTCCTTCATTACTGCAATAGAATATGTTATGTGAGTTGGTTGCTTAAATGTTTAAATGGTTTAAAAGAATACTGATTCACACCCCCTCTCTTAGTATTTTAGGTGTTCAACAATTGGTATCAAATCTTGGTCCTTGGAAGGAGCTTAACTACTTGGGGAAGATCTTGGAGGTTGGACACATGGCTGTTATAAGACTACTTATTCCTCTAAAAGAGATTCTTGTTGTTGGATCTATAGAAGAATATTGCATAAATGACATAAATGGAGAACTCAAAGTTTCTCTTGAATATTTGGAAAGAACTAAAGGTGAAAATAGAGATTTGAAAGAAAATTTCAAGGAAGTAGATGAATGCATCAAAAAATTGAGAGAAAAAATCAAGAAATTCAAAGAAAGGTATAACGAGGTTAGTGAACAATTGAAGCAAGCAAAAGAAACAATTACCAATCTGAAAGTGCAAGTTGAAGAAAGGAAAAGAGTTGAAGTATGTTTGAATGTAATCGTGAAAATAAAATATAAATAATGCACAAAGCTTGAACAAGAAGTTGTGAATCTAAAAATTCAAGATGAGTTCTACTATAAGGTAGGGGGACAAACCACACCAAGGCTCCAGGTCACAGAGAGTTGAGAGAATAGGGTTGTCCTATCTTACCTCAAGTTAAGCGGGTGTTTAGGTCAAAGATAGAGAATGAAGAGCACTCTCAAGTGCTTCTGCCACTCTACTGATCTGAATACTTGAACAGGGATAGATGAGCCAGTTTCTAGAATCTGAACTACACCTCAGACAACTCTCTACCCAAGGATGGTAGCATGGGTCAAGGATGACAATGCGGTGTGCTAGTGTCTCTCTAGTGTGTTGGCATTCATACGACCAGAAAGTGTGAAATATAGTGGGAAAAACTATGAAACCTACATACAACCTAGTAAATGGGATTTAATGAACTAAATTGAATAATTAAGTACAATAAATAACCATAAATATGATAAAGGAAATAGGGAAAAACAAAGGTGATGAAATCAAACTCACTAAAAATCTTGCTCGCCAGCAAGCTCCACACAACCAAGAGAGGGGAAAATTTGGGTTGTATAGGATTTTTCCTCATTAAAATCCTCACTTTGGTGTTTCCACCTCGACAGACAACAAGGAAAGCCACGATATAGAAAACGTGATAAAGAGTACAAAGGAAAGAAACTAAACAATAACAAAGACACTAGATGCTACGTTAATCAAGAAGCAATACCACCTTCCCAATCAAGGTGCTCTCAAGAACATAGAGGAGTTTGCAAACTCAATAAGGTCTATACTGCCACAACAATGAAGAAGAAGTCCCTTGGGACACCAAGTCACAACTCCAATGGTGGAAAAAGTGTAGCAAGATGGATGGAATTTCCTAATGAAAATGTTGTGAAAATGCTAAGAGAATGAAGTTGAATGCTCAAGAGTTCAAGAAAATGATAAAGAGATGGATTGGATGAGCAAGATAGGAATTTCAAGATCAAAATTAGAGGGAAAGAGCCTTTTTCAGGCCAACTGGTTGACATAGAGGCATTACGTTTCATTCCCAATGGAGAATGTAACGTCCCTACGAATTCTAGGGGTAGGAATTTGTCAGGGATGATAGTGCACCACACAAATATTTGCATGCCACACTCACGTCCCCGACAAAAATTCCCCCATCGACACATAAGACAAATTCCAATTGGATGCGAGGCAGATGGGTGATGTGGAATTTCACATTCGAGTTTGATTTTCTAGGGTGGAGGGATACAAAAGGGAAATTTACACAAGGGGTGAAAAATTTCTCCTATAAATCTACAAAGCTTGATGAAATGATTGCAAATCATAAAGGCTCCAAAGACAAAGAAGGTTTAGGATTTGAAAAGGGTGAAAATTCAAAAGTGGATCAAGCATCAAATGTTGAAAAGAAGATCAATCAACAAAAGAATATTGAAGACAAGAAGAACAATGGCAAGAAAATATGAAATCAAAGGAATGAAGCCAGAGGACCACCAGTTAGATAACCAAATGCACAAAGCCACCCATATTTTAATGGTTTATATTATTCTTGTAATAGATTTGGACATAAGGCTATGCCATGTAGAAGCAAAATGAATCAGAATGTTCCATATTTCCTTGATTAGTATTTTACATGCAAGAGATTTGGTCATAAAGATAGTGAATGCAAAAATCAAATGATGAATGGTTTTAACAATGGTAGAATGGTTCAATATTTCAATGGCTATTGCTATACATGCAATGGATTTGGGCATAAAGTTAAATAATGTAGATCTAGAATGAATGGAATTAAGATTGGTCAAAAGAATGTCATATGCTACAATTACAATAGACTTGGACACATTTCTAAGTTTTGTAGAAGTAGAAATATGAAGAAGAACAATCTGGTAAAGAAGAATGATCCAGTACAAAATATTGATCCAACATAGAAAAATAAGGAAATGGACAAGATTTGGAAAAAGAAGGAAGAAACAGAGGTTAAGGATGAGTCTGTACCAGCATCCAGTGCAGATGTTCCCTCTAAAAGCTAAGTTGAGATCTTTGGCTCAAGGGGATATTTAATAAAAATATTTCATTCCCTACCAAAGAAATGGTGTTGATGCTTCAACATGAGGATATATGGTTAAGATCACTGTATCTGATCTACTGGAGAAGATCCTTGTAAAAAATATATTAATGCGAAAGATTGTGAAGCGTTTGAAGTTGATTGTGCAAACAGTTAGGGTTTTTACCAACTTTTCATTTTGAGTATTCAAGTGAATTAGATCATGAAAAAAGGTTTATAAGTGATTAAACAACCAAAATTCATTTTCAATCAAGTTTTCAAGTGAAGAAGAGCCAATGAAGAGCAGAGCAGTGCAATTGAAGTGATTTAGTCTTGGTGCATGCAAACCCCAATCAAAAAAGTGAAGTGAAAGGTATTTATGGTCTTTATTTCCCTAGTTTTTTAAAAAATACTTTGAAAGTTGTTTAGAAAATTGTGCAATGGCTACACCAAGGTTTGTGGATGTGTTTGAGTGACCCCGACCTAAATTCAAGAGACATCTTGACAAATCCATGGAAGTTGATCTAAAAGGTGCTTTCTTGAGGGTTCATTATGGAGTCATGTACATAGAGGACTTATAGATATATATTCATGGAAAGTTAGAAGAGTATGATCATTCGAAGCTTGAACAATGTGGATCCCAAAAATGGGATATAAGATCATGAGGATAAAATTGTAAGGTCTAAAAATTATATGTTAAGCAAACCTAAGGACACCTCTAAGAGAGGTATGGGACTTATGAAGAGAAATCAATGGAGGTCCATCTGGACTAAAGACAATCTCAAATAAAGAAAACAATGGAAAAAATGACTACAAAATTTGCAAAAGCAATAGGACTCACAGTAGAACAAGTTGAGGTAGCTAAGGCTAAATCTGGAGCTTTGGGAAGCTCATCAAGTGTGAGGAGATATGGTAGAGAAGCTATCAATCCTTCAGCTGCTCAAAATTCCTTCAAGACTATGCTTTCATCCAATGGAACAAAGAGGAAGGAGACAAGCACACCTACAAAACATACCAGTGCTTCGGCAAAAGAGAAAACCTCTCTGCTAATACAACAAAAGAGTCCTAACAAAGAAAAGACTGCTCTGGAAACACATCAAACTGGCCCAGTGAAGAAAAGAGTTAAAGCCAAGGAAACCAAAGAGATATACTTAGGTGTGAATGTGGAGGATGAAGAAGAAGAAGGACCTCAGTTGGTCTACAAGAGAAAAGGTGAAGCTTCACAAAGTGAAGCAAATGTTCAAAAGAAAAAAGTTGATATTGCGGATACAAATGAATAAGAGGAAGTAGAAAATGAAAATAAAGCATGTGTTTTCCATATGAGAGAGAAGAAGGAAAAAGCAGGCAAGAAAAGGACACCAGAAGAAAAGAAAAAGAAAAAGAAGAAGAAGTATCCATTAAGAACCCATGGTCCAATGAAACTTGATGCACTTTTCAATGGTATTGTACAAAATAAGATGTTAGGAGAAACTGTTGCACTATATGTTGAGGCTAATGAGGTGGAAAAGGCCACCATTGTTGAAGCCATTAAAAAATAAAAAATATTGTTCTTGAAGTTGATACATGAGGAGTATAGAGAAAAAATATTTGCGGAATTATGGAATGTTTTGATTAAGAGAAGATAGGAAGAAATAGAAGAAGAGGATAAATTGAAGGCCTATGCATCGGAGAAGATTGGTGCTCCTCTCTCTGAGGAAAATAAATCCACATTGGCTACATTGTTCAATAAGGAACTCATAACAAAAAAAAGGGTGACAACCCTTATGGGCAGAGATCAAAATGATCTCAAGAGACTTAGGAACCTTGGACAGTGTTGAAAAAGAAACAGACCTAGCACAAAGGCTAGGAATGACTCCTAAGAATAAGGAAGAAATGCTTGTGGAGATGCCTGCTTTGGAAGAGAATGTTGGAGATGATGTGCAGATGGATGATGCTCAACATCAACATGAGACAAATGTAGGAGATGCTTAAGATAATATTCCTTTGGATGTGGAAGAGAGCAAAGAAAACATAGAAGTTGAGAAGAATGTTGAAGAAGCAGCTATTGGAGAAGACATTGCAAAGGAGGATAATTCACAAGAGCATCAAACTCCTCCTCTGGTAACTGGAACACCTATTGAGAATATTCAAGTTCAACTAGAGACAATTATCTCTTCTGATAACACAAAATAGGTCACTAGTGAAGACACGAGGAAAGAAGATTAACAAAAGAATGAAGATGCCTTCAGAGATGAAGAAATGAAAGAAGTAGAGACACCAAGCAATACTGGTAATAATAATAAGGATGAGCTAAAAGAGAAGAATGCAGAGAAAAATATTAAGGAAACTGGTGAATCCTTCAGCTCCCTTGGAGATTCTCTAAAAGATCTACTAAACATGTAATTGAAATTCCAACTGGTTGTGTCTACACAATTGCTACAACTACCCATGAAATAGGGGAATGCGGACTTGAGAAAAATATTGCCACTCCACAAGCTTCAACTGGGATATGTCTTCCACGCATCTTCCTAGAAGGAAATCATCGAAACAAATCAAAAGAGTGGAGAACTAATTGAGAAGGTAGTGAAGACCTTACAAGAGGCCATACTTGATGCATCAATTGAAAATCCACTCTATGGTATGGAAAGTATGAAATTTTTAGTTGATTCATTTAAAGAGTATGCCTCTAAATTGAAGGAAAAGTTGGAAAAGGAAATAGATAAAAAAAAGATGAGAGGAAGCTAATAGAAATCATGAAGAAGTGTGCACAAGAACACAACAAATTTTAGGAAAGTCTCAAGGGTGCACAGGCTTGTGTGGCTAAGGCCAAATCCTTATTCCAATTTTACATGAAGTGGCCCAGAGCCACAAAGAGCATTAAAGATGAGATGAAATCAATTGAGTCATAGATAAACAAAGCTTCCAATGCATATGATCCAACACAAGACCTATATGGAAGTACAAGGTCAATGGTAGAAGACTTACATGAGAAATACTTCCAACTACAAGAAAAAAAATATAAAATCTTTATGCAGTTTGGAAACCTCAGGGTCCTAGTGAACTCTATGTTCACATCTATTTCTAGTGCCCTGATAAAGCAACAAAGATCAATCTGGTATCCAACATTCCAGAAGAAGGGGAAGACTACCTAATGGAGCTAGAGACCCAATGTAGGATTCTTGGCATAGCCAAGAAGATCTGGGAAGAGGGAAAAAATGATTGGAAAGCTCATCTAGAGAAGCTTCAAGGGTCAACCTCCTCTAATTGAAAATAATTCTTTCTTTTTATGCAGTTTCATTTTATTGTTTCAGACTCAAATGTATATATGTGGATGGCGTAAAGTGTTTTCTGATGTAAGTTTTTGAACTAGTTATTGTGTATAGCTCTCTTAGGGGAGTTACTTCAGTTTTTCAACTTGTCTATATGAACATATTTATCAAGGGGAGATTTGGTATGTAAGAAGATTGTTGTATATGCCCTTTTCCCTTGATATCAAAGGGGGAGAATGTTTTTGGAGATAATTTTCGCATGCTTCCATCAATGACAAAGGGGGGTATTTTTGGAAGAATAAGGAGTTTTTCATTCATGCATTTGTTGGCAACATGACCATGTCAGATGAGCACAAATTATATAGTTATGCATTGTAGTGTTTTCATTGATGTCAACATTGTATTCCAATATGAAGACCCTTTTGAAAACCAATTTGGGTGGCTTGAATATGTTTGGATGGATTGAATATGTTTGAGGATGATAGTGAAAGATAATTTTGTAAGAAGCTTTGATTCGGTGAAGACAATTATTGTGGAAATTGAATAAGTGACAATATAGGTGATTTTGTGTACAGAGGATCCTATAATTGGGTCCACATTGGTCTTCTAATGAAGATCTTGCTATATACTTCTAACATAATTTTTTTGGTTGATAGAGGAACCTAATTCCAAAATTTCATCTTGTTTTGGTTTCTGGTTTTGGAGTTATGAGTAATATAAGTTCAGCTTGGCAGTCACAAGCATTTTCCAGTTTAGTTCATATGCTTTTGTGAATCTGTACTTCTTCACATATTGGATTTTTGATTTACAGTTCTATGGAGATGTTGATAGGTTTTAGTTGATTATTTACTCCAGTTGACATAGTGTTTGAAGGTCCGCACATCTGAGTGTGGGTTTATAGTTGGAAAAAATTGTAATTAGGTCATTTCTAGTGTTGACCTAATAAGTTTTATGTGTTGTGGATTTTAATTATGTGTTGATACATTATGTGAGTGCTATTTTAGGTCTATGCTGACCTATTTAAAATTTTTGTAAGCTTTGAATATTGTCATGAAGCATGTATGTATGGATCTTGAGCCGACAAGTTACATTTTGCTTATTACATCTAATTAGGTCAACCTAATTGATGTTTTGGATGAAGCGGATATATAAGAAGGATATTTTTTGATGTTTTATGTGATGTAATGAGTAACAAGTTCTTGTGGATGTGAATTGTGTGAATATAGATCAAATGTAGAGTAGAGCAAAGTGTTGATTCAGATCAATATGAAGTGTGTAAAGTCTATATTCTAAGCTTCATTGGAATTGTATTTCATGCATATGTTAGATACAGTTGTAACAATTCAAATATGGATATGAGCCATAATCTCTTCTATCTCTTTTACTTCTCAGCAAGAAGTGAGTCCACTTGGACAGTGAGTCCACCTACAATGAGCACTTATGTAATATACTATAAATAGCTATAATATATTGTGAGCTAATCCTCATCGTGGTTTTTCCCATTTTGGGTTTTCCACATAAAAATATGGTGTCCGTGTGTTATGTGATGTTGTTGGTTTTTTTCATGTTTTCCTTCATTATTACAATAGAATATCTTATGTGAGTTTCTTGTTTAAATGGTTTAAAAGAATACTAATTCACCCCCCAGCTCAATATTCTGAGTGTTCGATAGTTTCCACCATAACTCTAGCATTTTATCTTTTGGATGAAATTTTTACAATGTTTGGGTCCCATGTGAAATTTCCAATTTTTAATTTGTCTTATATGTTTTGATTATATGGGAAAAAAAGTTTTGAATGGACCGAAAACCATTTACAAACAGGTTTTAACAGGACTTGAAACCCAAACATGGACAATCATGCTGCCAAAAGAAAAAGAAATGAACAACTAGCAACAAAACAACAAAACTTGAAAGGATCAACAAGAGAACCCAAACTTGCAGTAAAACCAAGCTGCAAAAAATGATTTTGAAAGGAACCAAAAACCCAATAAAACCAGGTTTTTATAGGGACCCAAACCCAAAGTTTTTGAAGGGACCTTAAACCCTTTACAACCAAGTTTTGGCAGGGACCTTGAAACCTTATACATCGCCTACATTAGCCATGCAACAAAAATACAGTCACTCAGGAAGACAAAAGAACTTCTTGAGACAACCAAACAACCATCAACTTGTAATAGCCAAACTACAGAAAAACACATAGCATCAACACCCACCCAACTCTCCAAACCACTAGCTGAAATAGCCAAGTCACAAAAAACCAAATGATCAGAAAAACCAGAGCCCATCAACACCCCCTCTCCACCTCTATAGGAGAAGTCACCATGGAAACCCAAGCTGCCACTGCAAAGGAACTCTAGCCAATCTGAATTCCACCTCCATAAAAATGGCCTCCTCCTCCTCAAGAGAAGTTGCACAGGGAAAAACTCGCAGAAGTGTGAACAAACCACCACACCAACAAAAACCATCTCCACCTCAAAAGGAGAGGTTTCCACCTCCATAGGAGAGGTCTTTGCCTCCATAGGATAGGTATCCACCTCAATAGGATACACCAACTATAGGACAAGGAAGAAAGCCAACAATCCAACAAAAAGAGTTAACATAGTAACTAGGGGAATCGGTAACATCAAGTTCTTCAGGATGAAGAAAGTAAGCAGCCCTATCAAATCCAAACCAAGGGTGGAAACAACACCCTTAAATTACTACAAAAGAAGAGAAACCAATGAAATAAACGTCACTTTATTCACCTCAAAATAGGAACACCCACCAAAAGAAAGGGAAACCAACACTCTCTTAGGCACAAATAACAACTGGGACAACAAAAAAACCTTGTTGGAAAAACTAGCCAACAACTTCTAAACCAAACTCAGAGCAGCAGAAACACCAATTTGCACAAGAACATTTGGGACTTGAAAGAACAAAACCCAACCAAAAAGAAAAACACTAGGAAAATCCCAAACAACAAGAGAGGCACCAAATTTTTCTTATGTTTTTCTATCCACTACAAGGTTTTTTCCTTTTTCCATTAATTTCTTGGAATTTAGCTACAATTATATTAGTACTTTGATTTCATGTTTATTTACACAATACAAATATGGTTCTTTATAACATTCATTAGGATAAAATGGCATAAAAGACTCTAACTTAAAAAACTCAATAGTTTCTCTATTTGTAATTGTACCTTTGTTAGCATTATTTGGGTGCATTGCTTTGATTATATTGGTGAAGTCACTGAGATCAATTATAGTTATGAATTCTTGTATTAGATAATAAATTTTAACTATGAAAGTTCTATTTACTCCACCCTTTATTATTGTCTCATCTAATTTTTGAAGTAAAAAAGTGTCATCTTCCAATGTTTCATGAATTTTAAGGGTCTAAGCCACAACACATTGAACTTTCCCAATATAATTTCTCATTTCTTATTTTATTTTAGTATGTTAACCAAATTTAAAATTCATCCTTTTAAGGTTCTTACCAAGCTAGTACTTCTATGTTTTGTCACTTCATCAACCCATTATTTTTTCAACCTTCATTCATCAAATTTATTTAATTATAGTAGTCATTCTTTGATATTGACATCAGCACTCATTATATCTTCAATGACTATTATCAATATTGGAACTATATATTCTATTGGAATTATTACTCTACCCACATGAATTAACTCAAAAGAGGTATGGCCAAATTTGACCTCAAATATTGTTTTGTACCCTATAGGACTTTTGGAACTTCTACCTCCCATTCCACTCCTTCAATACCACAAGATTTTTGAATGACTGGAATGAATACCTTATTACTGACTATAGTTTTCCCATTAGCCCTCGAGTAATGTGACCTTGGTAATGAGTGAAAAGATTCAAAATATATTATCATTAATCTAATCATGATTAACAAAAAGTCCCCCATGGTCAATTATTATTTTTACTAGAATAATTAATCTTGTAGCAGTTTTTTGGTATATGATTTTTTTCATATTTTGGGCACTATTATCAGGGAGTGCCCTCACTTATACTCATTTAGATAGGTATTTAGTTGCAACCATGATATACCAACATCATCTTTCTTTGTTGGTTTTAAGGGGTCCAATGAAATCCAAACCCAAACATTCAAGTACCTCTTTCCATTAAGACAAAAGGAGCACAAAGTCCCTTTTTAGTGGCTTCACATATCTCTAGGAAGTATCACAACCTATAACTCATTCTTTAACATCCTAATAGAATGAAGACCACCAAAGTCCTACTTATAGTATTTTACTTATTATTGCATCAAGGCTCATATGACTACCAACTAATTCTTCATGTGCTTCCTCAATTAAAATCTAAATTTGTTTTTCCATTACACACCTTCATAGCACTTTTTCAAGCCCCATCTTGTATAACAGGCATTAGTCATTTGGAACATTCATGCCCTAAGTGTTATCTCCCTTTGTTCTATCAAATTCATTTCCTTAAAAAGGTTGTTATCTATAGATATTCTCCAATATTCTCTTACCAAGATGGTAATATTGCTATTTGGAATAGTTATGCATCTAGAAAATTTTCACATTCTACCCCTTGAAAAGTCCTTCTAACTTGATTTGAGATAGTTGGCCACTTCTCACATGACTATTTATTTCCCCTAAATTAATCTTGAAAGTAAATTCTTGAAGGAGCATTAATCATATGCTTATATGACATTGAGTAATGGGCTTATTTACCAAATACAAAAATTCTTGGTGGTCCATAAAGAATCTTAACAGTTTAGCCAACACATAATGCTTAAATTTTTGGATGGAATATACCATGCCTAGATCTTCTCTTTCAATTGTATTATAGTTCCTTTCTACCTTCAAGATAAAACAAATCATGGATAAAATTGGTTGATCTAGTCCATAGGCTCCTACTTAAGTCAAGATAGCTCTAATTGCAAAAATAAATGCATCAATATGCATATAAAACTCTCTATTTAAATTAGGATATACTTAGATATTATAACTGATTATACATACATTTGAAGGCATGCTCCTATTTGTTGGACCAAAAAAATGTGGTCTCTTTTCTTCTCAACATGTCTAAGGGCTAGGATACTTGTGTGAAGTTATCAATGAGTCTTTTATAGCATCATATATGAAAAATATATTTTACTCTAGTTTCATTAGTTTGGAGCCTCTTTTGTGGTACCATTAACCTATAGTTCTTTGGATTCAAGGATAATTTGTCTCATTTGTAGTGTCATATACATTTTTTGAGAATCTATAGGTATATCTCCTTCATACTATAAATAGACCAATCATTTAGAAGGCTTTGAAATTCTCAATTGGCGTCCTGTCAAAGATATATAATATGATTCATAGAAATGTGGCTAGAGCATTGTGGTATAAATAACATCCTATTATGCATACACCTTTTCTTCTACCACAAAATTAATCTTCATTTTTTCTTCTTAGACTATACTAATATTTTTATAGCTTGAAAAACATCCATAAAAGAACAAATATCATGCCTAACCCTTCTTCCAATATGGAGTATGTAAACAAAAAGATAAAAGTATCCTTGATGCTAACTTTATTCAAGCTTTTAAAATCAACATAGATTCTTATATGAATAGATTCTCTCTTCAAACTTATTACTATGCAAGCGACCCACTCAATATCTCTACTTTAAAAACAACCTTTATCTAGTATTTTGTCAAATTTTCTTAAACTTTTGTAAGACAATTTTAGTTCATTTGTTATACCTTCCTTCTAACTATCCTCAGTTCAAATATTAAAGGAATGTGGATGCATATGGTATAAAATTTAGATAATTCTACATCCAAGCAAATAAATCCTTATAATCCATGAAAATCCTAAAGGTAGACACTTTCAACACTAGATCCCAACTATCTCAAAGCAAAGTTATTTTGTTTTCACCTTTCAATCCCAAGTTTACATTTACTAATGGGGACATTTCGTACTTCATTCCCTCTTTCCTTTTCATATGATGTGTCAATTCCACATCTAACTCAGGATCACCAACTATATATTCAATAAACTCTAAAGGAGGAGCTCAATTATTAGAGTCCTTGCAATCATCTCATTATCTTCCTCATCCCTGATTTCTATGAGGTTACAATCAAGCTAAAAGAATTCATAATCCTCCATTTGGTCATTGTAGATGGGAGGTCAGGAGTTCAACCCTCATCAACCAATTTTTAACAAACAAGAAAAACTCGAGCAACTGTAGGGGTGCCACGTGGCACCCAACCATAGGTCCATGTGACACCATTCAATTCCCTAACATTATGTCACATGTCAAACTACCATTAGACCATGCCATCTACCTTGCCACATCATCTACCATATGTCACCTTCAGAACCTGCCATGTGTGAGCACCAGAGATTTCCATGTCACCATGCTGACATCATGCTGATGTTAGCATTTATACTGACTGGTCAACATATTCTACAAAACTTTGATCAGCCATAAATTTTGAATACAGACTCTATTTGACATGATTCAAGTGATGTTGGAATCATCTCAACAAGCTCTTCGACATGGTATTATTTTCTTGAGCATTTGGAACAATCATTTTTTTTGGTGAAAAATATCCACTTGGATCAATCCTCCCCACTGGAGAGCTTTTGGACCTCCAAAATCCTGATTACATAGAAAGTAAGTGAGGGTACAACTCCCTCACTTTTCCAACCTTCATCCATTTTTCTTTGCTAGGATTCATCCCTTTAAGTCCCACTCTAAGGTACTGAACAACACCCCCTTGTGAAGTTCTGACATTTTTGTCTAGGATGACATATTCTCACAACTCGTTCGTGTACTTAGGTGATAGATCATCAATATAAGGAATTTGAACATCAACCTCCTCATCCAATATCATAGGAGGTTCATACAATTTCAAATAATCTACATTAATAACTAAGTAAATATGCATATAAGAAGGTAGGTTTAGGAAAAAATAATTTGTACTGATCTTTTACTGAATCTCAAAGGGTCCATACCTGATCGACTTGAGCTTTTTACCTTCACCTTGCATTCTTTCCTTACTGATGTGTAACCAAGCTTTGTCACCAACCTGAAATTGATGATCAACACGATGCTTATCATGTTAGGCCTTGCACTTTTCTTGGCTCTTCTCTAGCTATGCTTGAACTACCTGATGGATTGCTTGAATCTTCTGGATGAACTTCAAGGCCTTGTCTACATCATGATGTCCATATTTAACATCTTCCTTCCCAAAATCATAATCCATAGGTTTCCTTGGTAGATAACTGAAACAAGTCTCAAAACGAGATCTTTGAGTAGAAGAGTGTGTTGCATGGTTGTAAGCATGTTGCACATAATGTAAATTTCCATCCCACAACTTAGGAAGTTTACTACAGTAGCCTCTGAGAAGATGAACCATTATTATATTGACTACTTTTCTTTGTCCATTTGTGTGCGAATGGAATTTCATGCTCTTCTTCAATCTTGTATCCATACACTCCCATAATGCTAACCAAAATTCCCCCAAGAATCGGGAATCTTGGTTCAATACAATAGAAGTTGGAAGCCCAAAATGAACCCATACAAACTAGAAGTACAAGTGTGTTGTGAGCTCAGTTGTGACCTATTTTTTAAAAGGCATCAAAATGCACATCTTGCTAAACCTATCCACTACCACAAACAAATAATCATGTCCTTTCGTAGACATTAGTAGTCCCCTGACAAAATCCATTGAGATACTCTTCCATGGAAAGGATGGTATAGGTAGAGGTGTATACAATCCCAACTTCCTATTGCTAGGCTTGCTTGTTGCACAAATGAAACATCCTCTAATGTACTTAGACACTACTTCTTGCATATGAGGCCAATAACAATATTTTTGCAATTGTGACATTTTTTGGTTACCCCAAAGTATCCAACAATCAATGATGTATGTGCTTCTCTAATTACCTGTGCTCATTCATATTGTGGAATACATATATTCCCTAAATGATATAGTAATTTTTCTTGCACATTGGATTAATGTTGCATATATATCCTTAAAGTCTTTATGAGGGAAAGAAACTATAAAAAGGAATTTTACGGCATGCAAAAAGAGAATCTTGTATTCTTGTAACTAGATTTTGAATAAAACCCTATTTTTCTGAATTTGCAACAATCTTTCACAGTTTCTATCTTTGTGTTGATAGTTAAAAATTCTAAAAGACATATTTTTATGTGATATCATTTAAGGAAAGAGTTAGCTTTCATTCCAAATAGTTGGGGGGTTAAAATTTTAAGGGACAAATGAATTAGAAGAAATTTCTTGTGGTTTGTTATGTATTCTTCCAACAGTGGTTTTGAGAGTCTCAAGTGTTTTCACGGCCATTCCACTGATGTAGGGTTAGTTGGTCAGTGGAATGGAAAGTTTTTAATTTCTTTTCAATCTTGTGTAGTGTTTGATCACAGGGGTAACAAGAATAAAGAGTTGTGATGTTGTTTCAAGCAAAATTTATGAGTTTTTTCCTCTTGAAAATGGAGGTTGCAAGCATGGTTTTGAAGAAACAACGAATGCATGATGATGGAAATGATTTAAAAGGATTGTATAGGATTATTGAAGAATTTTACAACTATTGGCCAAAGTGCTTGAGGTTTGTAAGGGGGAAACAAGTTGAGTTTGAGGATTTTCACCCGGTTGAGGCATGGAGACCTAATGTTTATGTCTATGCTTGGAAACTATTGTGAAGGCAGGCTATGATAGTATGGAGGCTTGGTCATGTGTGCAAGAATGATTTTGAATGCAGATGGTAAAATGAATGATAGAATAGAGTTATGGAGTGAATTCCTATGGGAGTGAATTCCTAGTTTGTTTTAGTATAATAATGATGTTTACAATTATTTAGTTGTTTGATAGAAAGTAAGAAGGAATGATTATTGATATTTTTCCTTGGATAGTGAGATATGTTGAGGAGTCAATGAATGAATGTTAGAATATTGAAAGGTTCATTGATTTTGATTAGGTTGTTACTTTGAAGTCAAATAGATTGTTGAAGGTTAAGAAGTTCTTGTGTCTGATAAAGATATGGATAATTGATTACTGATGGTTTCCTTGTGAATGGCTGAGGGAAAATGAAGGATGTTGTTAAGTTGATAGGTGAATTTGATGAAGAAATGAAGCAATTTCTGTTGTTAGTCTAATTTTATCTTCTCCTAATTTTGATTGGGATTGAAATTACCTTGAAGAAATGATGGTGTTGAGGTGTTTGGTATGATGCTCTGCATCAAATTTGTATCAGAGCTAGCAAGGTTTTGTTAGTTGGTGGGGTTAATGTTGTTGCTGATAATTATTGTTGAGATGAGTTTGGTTGTAGGTGCTTATCCATCTAAGATGCATTGAGAAATTCCAAGAGACTAGGGAAGAGTAAGTGAAACACCTAGGTGAGGCAACTTGAGTTGTGTTGTAGTTAGAACCTGATGGATTCCTGTCTGAAGAAGCACTAAAGAGTTGCATCCCTGATGAAGGATAATCCACTGATGGGAGTAGTAGAAGATGAAGATGAAAGGTGATTGAGAAGGTCAAAGAAAGTGTGCAAGGATAGTCCTGTGTCCTTGGTTGAGCAAAGAGTTGGAGAAGAGATAAAAAGACAGTCCTGTTTCCTTTTGAAAGAGAAAATAGTTTGTGAACCTGATGATGAAGAATGAGAATGGAAAAAGAGAAGAGTGAAGATAAAGTGAAGAAAAAGATAAGGCAAAGGAAAATGAAGATTCTAGAAGAGAGAGTCTAGAAGATTAAGAGGACAAAGAACAAGGAAAATGATTTTTTTTTGTAGGTACAAATGAAGATGATGCAATTTGTTTCCAAGCAACTTGGAAAGCTTTGTTGGTTGGTTGTATGGTGCAAGAGCACCCAGATCATGTAATTCCTTCAAAAGGATAATTTGTCCAATTTGTAATGTTCAAGTCAAAATGATGAATTTTAATAAATTTACACCATGTAATAAGGCACTAGGTTATAAAAGTGGTACAAAATGTAAATAATGCAATATTGTCAAAAGATGTCATGATGTAATTATGCAAACAAAAGAGCATAAAACAAGGAAATCAAGAAAATCAAAAGTAAAGAGGAAGTTTGAACAGAATGGGAGTTAGAAAGTTAGTTTTTAGGAGGGAAAGAAACTATAAAAAGGCATTGTAAGGCATGCAAAAAGAGAATCTTGGATTCTTGTAACCAGATTTTGAATAAAATCTTGTTTTTTCTGAATTTACATCAATCTTTCACAGTTTCTATCTTTGCGTTGATAGTTAAAAATTCTAAAAGACATATTTTTGTGTGATATCATTTAAGAAAAGAGTTAGCTTTCATTCCAAATAGTTGGGGGGTTAAATTTTTAAGGAACAAATGAATTAGAAGCAATTTCCTGTTCTTTGGTATGTATTCTTCCAACAGTGGTCTTGAGACTCTCAAGTGTTTTCAAGGCCATTCCACCGATGTAGGGTTAGTTGGTCGGTGGAATGGAAAGTTTTTAATTTCTTTTCAATCTTGCGTAGTGTTTGATCACAGGGGTAACAAGAATAAAGAGTTGTGATGTTGTTTCAAGCAAAATTTTTGAGTTTTTCCCACTTGAAAATGGAGGTTGCAAGCAGGGTTTTGAAGAAACAGTGTATGGATGATGATGGAAATGATTTAAAAGGATTTTACAGGCTTATTGAAGCATGTTACAACTATTGGCCAGAGTGCTTGTGGTTTGTAAGGGGGAAAAATGTTGAGTTTGAGGATTTTCACCCAGTTGAGGAATGGAGACCTAATTGTTATGTCTATGCTTGGAAACTGTTGTGAAGGCATGCTATGATAGTATAGAGGCTTGGTCATGTGTGCAAGAATGATTTTGACTATAGATGGTAAAGTGACTAATAGAATAGATTTATGGGAGTGAATTCCTAGTTTGTTTCAGTATAATAATGATGTTTACAATGATTTAGTTGTTTGACAAAAAGTAAGAAGGAATGCTTATTGATATTTTGCCTCAAGGATAGTGAGATATGTTGAGGAGTCAATGAATGAATGTTAGAATATTGAAAGGTTTAGTGATTTTGATCAAGTTGTTACTTTGCAGTCAGATAGATTGTTGAAGGTTAAAAATTTCTTGTGTCTGATAAAGATATGGATTACTGATTATTGATGGTTTCCTTGTGAATGGCCGAGGGAAAATGAAGGATGTTGTTAAGTTGATAGGTGAATTTGATGAAGAAATGAAGCAATTTCTATTGTTAGTCTAATTTTATCTTCTCCTTATTTTGATTGCGATTGAAATTCCCTTGAAGAAATGATGGTTTTGAGGTGTTTGGTATGATGCTCTACATTAATCTTTTTCCTTAGCATATTGTTCTTGATAACTTTCATGTGCCATTGAACTACTTTGAAGAATAATTGTAGCATTTGTTATAGGAGGGCTAGAAAACATATCTGCTACTTTGTTCTGAGCCCCTTTCTTATATTTTATAACCAACTGAAATTGCTATAGAAAATCCATCCACCTAAAGTGCCTACTTTGTTACAATTTAGATTGTGAGTGCAAATATTGAAGCAGTTGATGATTTGTGTGTATTACCGTTTCCTTGCCCATTAGGTATTGTTTCCACTTCTTTACACTTTTAACTAATGCATAGATTTCTTTATTATATGTGGGATATTTACTTACCACAGTTGTGAAATTTTCATAATGAAAGCAAATAGGTTTACCTCCTTACAAGAGTATTGCTCCCATGGCAAGCCCACTAGCATCTATTTCAATTTTGAATGGTTGTTGTAGATCTAATAGAGCCAAAACTAATCCAGTTCTTATCTTTTCCTTTAAAGTATCAAAGGCCTATTGTTGTGAGCCTCCCCATTGGAAATATTTATTTACACTTGTTAGTGAGTGCAATGGAGATGCTATGTAGGAGAAGTTAGCAATGAACTTCCTGCAATACTGTACTGCACCTAGAAAAAATTTGACTTCTGTAATTGTACTTGGCTTTGGCCAGTTTACAATGACTTCAACCTTTGTAGGATCTACTTTCAAGTGACCTCCTCCTACAATGTAGCCTAAGTACACTAGTTATGTCTTAGTGAATTCACACTTTGACATCTTTACATACAATTTTTCTTTCCTCAATACATCTAGTATTTTCCTCACATGCTCTACATGCTCTTCCCAAGTTTGAATAAATACAGGTATATCATCCAAATAAATTATGACAAAGTCATATATGAATTGTCAGAAGACATCATTCATGAATCTCATAAAGGTAGTTAGTGTATTACAAATCCCAAATGGCACATTGACCAACCACTCATACAGTCCCTGCTTTGTCTCAAACATAGTTTTCCATATATCATTATCTGCAATTCTTATTTGATGATATCCACTAGGCAAGTCCAACTTAGTAAAATAAACTGCATGTTTCAATTGATCAAGTAAATCATCTATTCGAGGAAGAGCATACCTGTTCTTTATCATTATCTTGTTTAGGGATCTGTAGTCGATGCACATTCTCCATGACCTGTCCTTCTTTGGAACCAACACAATTGGAGAACCACAAGGAGAGGTACTTGGACGAATAAATCCTTTCTCAACCAACTCTTGAACTTGCTTCTTAATTTCCTCATTCTAAAAAATTGATAAATGGTACATACCGATGTTTGGAAGAGGCACATCTTGTTGTAACTAGATTTCATGTTGTATCTCTCTTTTTGGTGGCAATCCCTTTGGCTCCTAAAATAAGTCATCATAGGCGGAAACTACTATGACTAGCTCAACTTTGTGATTTGGATCACATCATTTGAATGCCTCAGATTTTTCATCCTCTTTGGCTTTTACAATCATTAATACAAATGTTTTACTAGCACTAACTAACCTCTTCATTTGTCTAGTATTTACTAATGCTAGTTCAATCTTTATCTTATGTGCACATACAATGAATTCTTAACCATCCTTAAAAATGTGATATTTGTTTTCTCCCCTATAAAAGATTTATTTTTGGTCATAAAGATAGGGAATCCCTAGTACAATGCCACAAATATCTAAAGGGACTACATCAACTTCTACTTCATCTATGAAGTTTGCAGTGATGGAAAATATTAACTTACATTGATTTGTTACTTGTAATTGTGCGTTATTGCAAACCCATCCAAGTGGATATGGCTTTAGATGAGGTGTTGTAGCCAAGTTGAGTTTCTTTACAACTTCTTCTGATATTAAATTTACTTGAGATCCCGTATCAAACAAAGTATCAATCTTTGTATGCTTTGTTACAACCTGAATATGAAATAAATCATTTCTATGCTTATCAATCTTAGCTGGAGAAGATTCTTTACTTGAACTTGCACTTGTATTTGAAAAAATTGTATTATCAGAAAGAGATATACCTTTTCCATTAACTTGGATCCCGACAACAACAATCTTTGTCTCATCCCTGGAGTTAGATCCAAGATCCAAGATCTTGTTGTGCTATAGTAGTATTCTTTTTTCCTTTGTTTCCTCCATACTTCTTCAACCATAGTTCCGAATGCAACTTCCAACACTTTGAATTATCATGCCCCTCCTTCTTACAATGGGAGCATGTGGGCTTATCATCTTCCTTCTTGATGGTAACTATCCTTTTCCCCTTTCCTTTGTCCTTGGGTTTACCTTTAGGCTTATATGGCTTCTTGACAAAATTGTCATTGAAATTACTCTTACCTCTCGACTCTAAATGTGTGGCTTGTACACATGCTTCATCCAGGTTACTAGGATTTAAAACCAAAATGGTATGTCTTAAGTAAGGGTGAAGACCACCTATATACTTATGCAATGTGTCCTAGGTGTATAATGGGACATTAAGTGCAATAGCCTGCTTCCTAAACTCATGAGTATAGTCTTGGAAAATTTGACCTTTACCCTGCCTAAAATTTGGTTAGTTCATAGTTAACAACATATGACCTAAGGGATAAAACTGCTTCTTAAGGTCAGCTACAAACACCATCCAAGTTAAGTTTACACTACCATGTCGAGCAATTTTTTCCTGATTTTTACTCTCCTACTAGGTGAGAGCGGTTCCTCCCAATCAAAGAGTATCTAATTGGATTTTAGAGGCATTGTCTAAGAGACCTTGAATTCTACAATATACTTCTACTTGTTGAACCCAATCATCTAGTTTCTCAGCATTTAATTTTGCACAATAATTAAATAGTTCAAATTTTACATCTAACTTGATTATAGGCTTATGTGTACTTTTGAAACGACTAGCAGAAGAAATAGAATTAGAGAGTGAAGATGGAGATGTAGGATTTTTTGGAGGTTCATCATCACCTCCTTCTCTTTCTCCTTTTCCCTCCCAATCTTCATGGTCCTTATGCTTTCCTCGCTTCGACAAACCTCCTCCTTCAAACTTCTTTCATTCTTTCCTTTCTTGATAAAGCACTTCTACCATATCCTTCATGTTGAGAAAGTATCATTGAAAACCTTTCTAGTTGAACTTGGAGGATCTTTTTTCAACTTATGTCTCTTCCATCTTTGGTGGTGGAAAATTTCTCCATCTGCCGATCTCAAGATTGATCTCTGCAAGCATGCCTTCACCTTGCCAACTCCTAGATTGTGTTAACGTCCACCTATACAAACACTATTCAAACAAGGCTCTGATACCAACTTGATCCAAAAATAATCTATGACAATTGTTGCTTAGTGAATGTTACATTAGGTAAACGAAAATATTTTTCTTAAAACTTAAATAAAATCATTTTAAAAGATATTAAAGAAATTGAAAATATAGAATAGAATATAGATTTGAGAGAAGACAAGATTCTACAAGTTGATAACAAAGTTCACCCTAATGGGCTACATCTTCAGGTCCCTCTCCAATGAGTGACTGATCCTTAATAATGCTCCAAATGCTTGAGTACATAAAAAGGTTCTTCAATATGCAGGTAATAAACTCGACACAATCTCTTCAACAATAAATTTGTAATCCTCAAGTATTTCCCACTCTTGGAAGAATAATTTGGCTTAAAACCATTAAAAACCCTTCCTTATATTGAAAAATATGATTTCAAATGATAGCCTATGCAATATAATATCATACTTTTGACCTTTGCCCAACTGGTAAGTCTTTTTCCCTTTTTGTAAGAGGGCTCAGGCTCAAACCTGAGCCCCTCTTTTTTGGGCTCATAGTTTACAATATAATAAAAAGGATTTTACCCCATACTATAATGAGAATTTGCATGTGGAGCAATGGTCAATGTGAGGCAGGTTTATTTTGGGGGTCGACAGTTCAAACTGTCGGCCCTCCATTTTATTTTAAAATAAACTTATTTTTTATTTTAAATAGGATATTGTGCCCACCATATTCATTGAATAATGTGTGGCCCAATGGTGGTTATGCAGATTTGTAGGAGGAAGTTTAGTGGTTTGAACCGCCCAACACCCATGTTGAGAAAAAGGTGTCTCAAACTTACTAGTTAAGGCTCTCTGAAATCAAGAAAATAATTAGTTGTGTCAAAGTCTTATACACTGCAATACCACAGAGGTCTAATCTAAGGCCGATGGGTTGGGGGTAAGGGTTCACTAAGTTTCTCCCACCATCCCACAGTGGTTGATTCATGAGCTTGCATTATTGCAGGGAATAGTTGCTACCTGCCATCCCGCAACAAGTTATACATGGGATTTTGGTAGTTCAGGATATCCCATTGTCCCACAATGGTCTGTGAGGAGGCATGTGATAGTGTGGGAGGAGTTCTAACCCATGATAGTCATATGAGGGGTTCGACGGTATGGTGATAGGATGTGGTATAGTGATGGTCGACAACCCCATGATGGTCAGGTGGAGATGAATACGATGTGGCAGTAATTGATGGGATGTTTTCAAAGTTGGTGTGTTGGTATTGAAGAGACATAACATTATTGACAACAGACAACAATGGGAGTCCCTTCGACATTACGATAGATGTATCAAGTTGACGGTTAAGATTGTCTGGCATGGAAGTTGGAACGTCGATTTCCTATAATTCCTATGAAGTTTGTATGAATGTCATAGTGAATTTTTGAACAAAAAAGAGAGATTGAATTTGAAGGGGGTTGTGCTACCGGATTTTCTCCAAATGGAACAAGATGTAAATCTCCATGTGAAGGCTTAGAGCCTGCATTATATTGTAACTATTTTTTTTGTTGTTGAATAATACAATGGATCTATGCTTTTGGAGGGGGGTTTTTTTACCTGAAAGGGTTTTCCCCATGTAAATCTTTGTGTCCATGTAACTATATTTCATGTTTAATGATTTTTTTCATTGAATTTGTTTAGAGCTTGTTGTTGGAACTGGTTGATCTTGAATGATCTTAAAGTTGTATAAACTTTCCTCTAAGGATTAATGGTGGGAAATAAACTATGTTTGATTCTGCTTTATGGCATAGTAGTACGTGCTTTTGAGGTTATCTGGAGAAACATAGTTTACTGAAGGTACCTACTAATCTCAGATGTTTGTTCTGGGATGAACCAAATTTTCCTACAATTGGTATCAGAGCTAGTGTTTTTGGTTCTGGGTATTCCTTCTGTGAATATTTCTTAGTCTAGAAAGCTTGAGGAAATTTGAAGGAATCAAAGGAAGATTGATACTTTGGTGAGTGGAAGTTTTTTGGTTTTTTTTTTTGGTTTTAGGAGACAACACTTGACTTGAAGGGTATTGAAGACAGAGAAAATAGAGTTGGTCATATTGAAATAATGTGATTTGAAGCTTGTACTTGACATCGGAATAATCATGATGCATGGGGTGAGATCTTTTGCTTTGCAGTTGTGCTATAACAAAGCTTTCAAATTGGGTGTCTATGTGAGAGGCTCCCTAATTATATGGAGAATCTTGGGTTGTTTTCACCTATGCAGTAATGTGCTTATGTTGGGTGATTTTTCCTCGTATTAGAAGGCATAGTTTTTGTTACCCCGATTACATGTAGGCTATGGAGTTGATCATTAGATGCTCTAGAAGATTCTATAATAACTATTCTCCCTTGAATGCATGTGCATGTTGGTGGTTGGGGAGTTTTCCTAAAATGGGCCTAGGATTTCCTAGACCTCTACTTTCCTAATGGATGTTTGTACTTGCATGGCTCAAATTCATGTTATTTGGATTTGAGGGTTTAATGGATTTTCTGTTAAAAATCTATGGTTATGCATATTCATGATATTCCATTGTTCTGGTTTAACTATTATGGTTGTTTACAGACTTATGGGTCTTCCAGATGTTAAGTGGATGTGGATTTTCATGTGTGTTACAAAACATAATGGTTTTGCAGGTTTACATAGTTAATCAAAACTAGGGATTTTGCAAATATGTAGATGAACTATTTTTCAAATTATGTTTTCCCTTGGGGTATTTCTGGATCTAAGATAGTTGTAGGTTTGAATGTATGCTTCATGCATGTATTGAAGAGGTTTTCAGCTCTCTCGTTGAGGAAATGGTGATTTGATGGTGGTTGTGAAGTAGGGGTAATATGTATTTTATAAGCTTCTAGAAAACCTATTTCCTTTGAACATTTTGTAGTTTTCCTATGTTCTAAAAGCTATGGGTTTGTCTAGATCTAGAGTATTCATTTGTTCAAATGAAATATATGTGATATATTATTCTAGATGTATAAGTGATTTTAGATTACATGGAGATTATTTTTATAGGTTTTACATGTTAACCAAAATATGTGGTTTGTAGATTTGTGGAAAATATTGTGTTCAAACTCTTAGAGTTTTTTGGATGAGAAAAATTGTAGTTTTGCAGGAATGCTTGTTATAGTTCCTTGACTATGGCACTTAATAGTGGATTTGTTTGGAAAATCAGGTCTACTGGTGATCTTGTGTTTGATTCTTGAAATCTACATGTGTTATCTTCTTTGATATCTCAGATTTCATGTTACTAATGTGATGATGATTTTGCATTCTTTAGTGTATGAGATCCACAAGTTATGTAGTTTTTGGATTAGCTACCCATTAGCTACAGTGGGATGACTCAGAAGTGGACTATCTATATCCACGAGGTTTGATTCTATGTTGATGCATATTTCATTAGTTGGCCTTGCCTATGGTCACTTGTGCATTAGTGTAGTTACTTTGAGATGAGAGGATCGATGATGTTGAGTACTTGGATAGTTGTTTATGGGGGCTTGTAACATCTGTATGACGATGTCATGAATAGCTTGGATACACAGTTTTGTGTAAGCTTTTGACAGTGATGGTATTTTTGCTTGGTTTGGAGATCTTAGTGTCACTTGCTATTATTGTTAGATGGACATGTTCATGTGTGGACTTGGAGGATTTTTAGATTAGCAAATGTTTAGTCATGATGCTTGGAGAGCTCAATTGTCATGGTTCAGTGGGAGCTTTAGCAATGACTATGGGTTCATCAGTTAGTGACGAATGATCTTCTTTAGTGTTGGAGATGTTACTAGGAGGAGCTCTTAGATCCTATTGTTGTGGAAGGGTGATTTTTCATTTGCATGCACACAATTTGGAGATGGGTCATCTTCCTGATATTGAAGATGTGTAACATCTTGGAGCCATGTAGGACTCTTGGAGTCTTTAGTTGAGGTGTTGGTGGTGCTTGACAGGTTATGTTGGTTTAGAGTTTTTTTTGTTTCATGTCATGGTATACTCTTGATTGCGCATTAGAGTTTTGGCATGATACGTTGCTCTTGATACCATGTTATGCTCACTTGGAGCATGGGATCTCCTAAGGGGGATGGTAAGATCATGATTTCATGATATGTTCCTAATTCAGATGTTTGGAGATTTGACAGTGGTCTGGTGATTCTCTGTGTTTGGGTGCATTGGTCATATGATTGAGAACTTCATGATAGTGCAGTGATGCATTTGGAGTTTAGCATGAGATGATTGTTTACAGGTGCTCATGGATACATGGAGAATGAGGTGAGGCTATATTTCTCTTGAGATGAGAGAAGTGTTGTTGAGATGATTACTCAATGAGATTTCAATAAAATGTCCAAGAAGCCTACACCTTGGTTGGACAAGAGTTCAACATAGATCTAAGAGGATAATGCTCTTGGAGGATTCATGATGGCTTGCATAT
Source organism: Sequoia sempervirens (assembly GCA_007258455.2). Classification (NCBI taxonomy): domain Eukaryota; kingdom Viridiplantae; phylum Streptophyta; class Pinopsida; order Cupressales; family Cupressaceae; genus Sequoia; species Sequoia sempervirens. The sequence continues at coordinate 215,596,375 of VDFB02000002.1, read as the reverse complement.
CTTGGAGGAGAATTCTCATACCCCACTCTTGGTCTACTCATCAACTTATCACTTGAGAGGTAATGCCCATTATTTCTCTCAAGTGATTTATGTTTTGTTTCACAGATATGGATCTTGAGCTATGTATTTAGTTCTATATGATTCATCTGAGGGATGTTTGCAATGGTTACCTCCTTGTGCATTTGAGTTTATGATATCATTCATTGATGAGGACTGTTAGGATATTGTTTATGGGATGATTTCCTGAGATGGGAAATAGAGTAGTTTGATCTTCTTTGAGAAGCTTACATCCATGTAGTTACATGATACATATGTTATGTTTGATCTCTTGAGGTTGAATGGGATTGGATGTTGTTATAGATTTTATCTTGGGGTTGTGAAGGAGATCTTACTTGAAACAAATGGCATTTAGATGATTATGTAGAAGGGCATGCTACATGTTTATGATTTGCAAATTTTTCTCTTTAGTCTAGTTCTTCTTCCTGTATGTTCAAATTCATATGAATTTATATGTGAGATTTCTATGTGGAGCTATGGTGATCACTAGTTTGTGGTCATGTGTTGTCACTTGGGTGATGACATGGAGGTTCTTGTATCTCTTTCTTTTGTCAGATATGGAGAACATGGGAGAGTTGTGGAAGATTATTGAGAGAGATATTTCTTACAACAATTGGTTGTAGGATTTTCAAATCATTGTGGATGGTCTTTGGTACTACATGGATACACTTTCTATGTTTTTTGATTGGTAGACTTGTTATTCCTCTTGATATTTTCAGATTCAACATTACCCATGCAGTGGGAGTTGCTAGGTGTGTTTGGTCTTCTTCGACTGGTTGGCACATGGAGCTTGTATTTGCAGTTGATGGGTTGGATATGTAGGTGGCATGAGTATTTTGATGTGGATATCTTTGAGGTATGGGTGATTGGATGGATTAGAACTTTTTGTGTGTGCTATTTGTAGTTGTGTAGGTTAGTTAGTTGGATGGGATCAGTCAATTTCCTAATTGTTGTTCTAGTTGATGTTCTATCTTATTTTCTAGAGGATGACTTCATGGTTGTTTCCAAGTTGAAGCTTTGAAGTTGATTTTGTTGATGATTTTGTATATCTTGTGAGCACAGTGGAGTGGTGGCAGTATTATGTATCCTTTCCTATTACTTTGATCTAATGCTTGTGTTCTTTAGATTGGTGCATATACACCATGGCTTGTTCCTTTCCTTTGGAAGATGGTTGGAACTATGGCCTGAAATGGTGGACATCTTGGATGTTGTTACAGGTGTCTTTAATGATGCAATGACATTGAGCGTTGATTGGGATCTAGTAAGTTCTTCATCAAGTGGGAGAATGTTGAGAAAAAGGTGTCTTAAACTTACTAGTTAAAGCTCTCTAAAATTAGGAAAACACTTAGCTTTGTTAAAGTCTTATACACTGTAGTACCACAGAGGTCTAATCTAGGGCTAGCGAGTTGGCGGTAAGGGTTTACTAAGTTGCTTCTTTCCATCCCGCAATGGTTGATTCATGAGCTTGTGGTATTGCGAGGAACAATTGCTACCTTCCATCTCGTAGCAAGTCATTCATGGGCTTGCGGTAGTGTGGGATATCCCATTGTATTGCGATGGTCTGTGAGGAGGCATGTGGTAGTACGAGAGGAGTTCTAACTCATGACCCCATGACAGTGAGATGAAGGGGTCGGCGGTATGGCAGTAGGCTGCAGTATAGTGGTGGCTCACAACCTCGCGATGGTCAGGTGGAGATGACTGTGGTTTGGTGGTAATTGATGGGATGTTTGTGAAGTTGGTGTGTTGGTATCAGAGAGACATAACACTATCAATAGGATAGAAATGGGAGTCCCTTTGACATTACGATAGACATATAAAGGTGACAGTTATGATTTTGTGGTATGGAAGTTGGAATTTCAGCTTCCTGTAACCCCTGTGAAGTTTGTATGAATGTCGTAGTGCATTTTGGAACAAAAAAGAGAGATTAATTCAAAGGGGGTTGTGTTGCTAGATTTTCTCTAGATGGAACAGGATATAAATCTCCATGTAAAGGCTTAGAACCTGCATTGTATTGTAACTATTTTTTTTTGTTGGTAAATAATACAATGGATCTATGCTTTTGGAGGGTGGGGTTTTTTACCCAAAAGGATTTTCCCCACGTAAATCTTTGTGTCCATGTCTTATGTTCCATCTTTCATGTTTAATAATTTTGTTCATTGAATTTTTTTAGTGCTTGTTGTTGGAATAGGTTCATATTGAATGATCTTAAAATTTCATAAACTTTCCTCTAAGGATTAATGGTGGAAAAAAACTATTTCTAATTCTGCTTTATGGATAGTAGTACATGCTTTTGAGGTTATCTGGAGAAACCCAATTTACCGAAGGTACCTACTGATCTCAGATGTTCATTCTGGGATGAATCAAATTTCCCTACATCCTGAAAGGCATTTGTGAAGTCTTTAAATAAAACTGGCGCCTATATACATTTCAAAGATCATGTGTGGTGCACTGGTGGAGAGTGAAAGTTGACAAATGGGAAGTCAGGAGTTTGACCCCCATCAACTAATTTTTAACAAACAAGACAAACTCGAGCAACTGTAGGGGTGCCATGTGGCACCCAACCATAAGTCCATGTGGCACCATTTAATTCACCATTATGCCACGTGTCAAACTACAATTGGCCCACGTCTCTGTCCTACCACATCATCTGTCACGTGTCACCTTCTGAACTTGCCATGTGTTAGCACCAGAGCCTGCCATGTCACTGTGTTGACATCATGATGACGTCAACATTCGTACTACTTGGTCAACATATTCTACAAAACTTTGACCGACCATAACTTTTGCATATGGACTCTTTTTGACATGATTTAAGCGACTTTGGAATCATCTCGACGAGCTCTTTGATATGATGTTTTTTTGAGCATTTGGAGCAATCAATTGTTTTGGTAAAAAATATCCACCTGGATCATTGTATTCTGGTAGCACTTTGTCACTTTTAAAACCTACAAAAAACCCCTACAAACCACTATCTCAAGGCTCCAATAGAAAATACCAAAAATGATATCCCAAAACAACAAGAAAAACCACCTAGAAAACCCCACACCCTCCTTACTAGACAACTCGTAAACATGGCATAAAAATTAAATAATCACATGGCCTTCACATGGGCACCTAACCCATAGCCAATCAATATTGGTCAATCTCAAGTGCTCCATAACTCACTAACGGATCCAATGGCTTCATGCAAAAGCATGCACCAACATGAAAACTTGGGCACACATCCATTCAAGAGCATGAAAAACATGCAAATAACATGCAAGGACATGCACAATAAAGCGGTCCCCACTCACAAAGTTGGATGCTCAGAAGGAATATCCTCCCAAAATGCTCCTTAATCATCACCGTAATAGGTTCACCTCTTTGAATGCAATTGCAATTTGTCATACGAAAATAAATGATAATATTTTGTCCCTCATGTCCCTAGAACACTTTCTAAAGAATGTAGAGATACACAAATCAACTTAGGATAGTGTAGACACTTTAAAATTTCCTAAATGATACTACACACTTGAATTTGATCACTAACATCATTTCGTCCTGAATTTCATCCTCTTTTCGTCTATTTGATTAAATTAACCTAGTTATTTAATTAAATACATCATTTTCATCTATTGATCTAATTAATCTAATTAGGTTAATTCATCTCCTCTCACACTAGCATTCCATCCTATTTAAATTAAATAAATCAAAATTATCCAATTTAAACCCTATCTTCTTATTTAATTAAATAACCCTAAACTATTTAATTAAATATCATATTGCATCCCCTTTTCATTAAATAAATCAATAATTTAATGAATATCCTTACAGTCTTCATCTTGCACATTCAAATTTAGTTTTAATTAGTAAATTTCTAATTTACCCTCGCTTCTTCTTGCATAGGGAATATTTTAAAGGACTATTCTCCAATTTGGCTCCAAAAAGGGAATTATTTTTTTCAAACAAACATTGTAACAAACATTCAAAGTTGTTACAAAGTGTGTTTCTTCAAATCATTCTTATACCTTGATCTTTCCTTGATCCATGTGATCTTTGATTCTCATCCATTGATGAGAATCATTGATCCATGTTTCACCCTTCATTCAATATTGACCATTGATAGATCAAATTGATCTGAGCCCTTGATTTTTCATTTGCTTTCCTATAAATACATCACTATTTGAAGAGAAATGGATCCATCTTTTGATAGAAAAGTTATGTTGTTGAATTTCATACTCACTTGCATCCATATTGAGCATTTATTATCATTTTAGATTAATCTTCATCCATATTAGCTTGAGCATTCATTAATGGCTTCCATGTTAACTTAGTTTGCATTCATTTCAGCTTAGTTTGCATCCATGGCTTACATCTTTGAATTTTGTTTACATTTAGCATATATTGCATCCACTTTATCAAGCATTTTAGCATTAGAACTCATTTCCATCATATTAAACTAGTTTTATATCATGTTTCACACATATCTCATCAGTTTCACCAATTTTCTTCAATAAAATCGATTGCAACAAGCTCATATTATCCAAGGGATTGGGAAAAGGTTTCCATTCCACATCAATGTGACACCACTTCCCCAATGGGATAAGATTCATGGTCTTAGTTTAAGTTTCCTTTATGTTTTCATGTTTTTCATGTTAATTTAATGGGTTCTTAGTCTTTGAAATTTTGAATATCTTATTGGGATCATTGCTTAGGGGATTAAATTGGGTTTAAATTCATTTGGATCTATCGTATTTAGTTCTCACTATGATTATGGTCACATTTTGGCACTAGAAAGAGGACTACACTAACCAAGTCTAATGAATTTCTCTTAAGATTCTTAGGTTCTTTTGTTTGCAGATACAATGACAATTTCAATGGATTCAACAATGCATTTGATATGCGTCATTATACAATGACACACTTCGGTTAAACTTAGCTATGCATAATTAATTTAGCGACACATATTTTAATTTTTTCAATGCATATTTTATATATAGCAATGCTAATTTGTTTTTTACTAACCTCATTATTTTCATTACTACTACGTGTGCATTTTAGTGACGCACATGATTTTCACCATAGTGATGCACTTTTGATATGGAGATGCTTTTGACAGATTCATCAACGCAATTGATTTCAGCGATGCTTTTTACTAGTAAAGAAAATAGAGAGCTAATTTTCACATATGCTTTAAATTTTTAACTTCATATGTTCTCTAACATTCCACTGACATCTGGTTTTTGTTTTTGAGGCTAATTGTTTTTAGAGATTTGAAAACATTTGAAGTGAAGAAGCATACTACCATTCATCCATACATTGAAAAAGTGTTTTTACACTTATGGGACAATTATAACACATCATATGTTGCTTTGCTTTATGTTTTAGGACCAGCTAAATTTCCATTGGGTTTAAAATTTACTTTCAAAGTTGGTTAAAATTGGACCCACACATCCTCATTCACTAACTCATTTGACTACAAAATATGACGAAAATTTCTGACAAAAGATGAATAATTAGATGAATCGTTGGGTACATGTCTATTTAATGTCAAATTTTCAATTTTAAAAAAAAAATTGTGCCTGCCATTTGTCGAAATTTTGACGAACGTGATTTTCATCGCTTTTTCAATGAATGTCGGGCATATAGCTTTCTTGTACATGTTTTTTGTATTATTAACATGTGAAATTGTATGCATATATTTATTTCTTGTATATATTATAGTTTTACCAACATATATTATTGTATGCTTGCATGGCTTCTTAGTTAATATATATATTTTTATTATTGATCTCTTGGATATTTTCTATAAGTTATTATTAGATGATACACATTGAATTCCTTTTAATTTTTTATATTTGAAGATACATAACTAATTACAAGGATAATATAAAGAAGATATATCTATATATGTATCATTTATGAGTTTCTAAAATATTTTACTTCCATGTCAATCACTTTCTTTACTTCAATTGAGAAACATAATACCTCTATAATCTTGCATTTATCAAGTGTCAATAAAATAAAATTTAAGTACTTAGCTATCAATTTTCTCTTGATTGATCTAGTAATAATATACTATCCAACTAATATTCATCCAATGATATGATCTTGCATTGATTTGTGTTAATTGACCATCATATAATTGAGCCAAGTACCACTTTAGAAATACCACATACATATTCTTCTCTTTCTACAAACCCCCCATTGTATTCATAAGGGTTTTATCATAGGTCCCATCAAATGCTATGCCCTAATCATGAAACAAGTAGATATGTAATCTTTACTAAGGTCAAACAAGGTTGTTTTATCACAAAATACAATATTTTTTAGTTTTAAGTGTTAGATTTATGTTTTGATTATAAGGTTTATATTGTAGGCTTAAGGTATGAATTTAAGGTTATTACAATTAATTTTCAACCAATGGTATTATTCTATCCTATCTCTACCATTCTAGTTCTAAAATAAAACATACAAATAAAACTTAACTAGCAATCACACCTTAGTGTGCAATGGGTACGCTAAAAAGTGTGAAATTTAAATTAGGATAAATTTTGGTCTATTTTTTGCATACGTTTATGTAGTACATGAGGTCAATTGGTAGGAAATTTAGTAAATGATGTTTTTTGTGCAACAAAGGTATCAATGGAGAAATCATAGCTTCAAATAAACTATGCATCCACTTACATGGATCCAAACATGATTGAAATAAAACCTCTAAATTAGGAAGATGATCAAGCTCCATTATCAATAGGCTCATGTTATGCTTTCAATAAGGAGAGAGGGAGAGAGAGATGGAGAGTTAGTGATAGAAAGAGGGAGAGATAGAGTGGGGAAGAGTGAGAGATAGAGGGGTAAGGAGATAGAGATAGAGATGAAGATGTAGGAGAGGGATATGGAGAGTTGGAGGAGAAGAGAGAACGATAGGCAGAGATAAAGAGAGAGAGAGAGAGAGGAGAGAGGGATAGATAGAGATGGAAGAGATAAATATATAAAGAGGGATAGAGAGGGAGATATATGGTGCAGGAGCACCTAGGAAGCATTAGGTAGCACTAGGCAAAATTTGGTAGCCTAGGAAGAATTTTGTGATTTTGATGTTTTAAAGTCATGTTGACCATTTAGTTTTATGTTAGAGGTGTTAGAGCAAGTTAGGAGGGAGGTTGATCAGTAGCTCATGATAGAAAGGATGAGTTTCTCAACTTGATTTCACTGGGAATCACTTGGAATTGGAGTTAAAGTCCAAAATGTTGCATTTGTGCAATTTTGGCCTATTATGGTGGTTAAGTCTGAACAAGGGAGAGGTAACCACTTTGTAAGCATTTAAAAGGTGGTCCTCGAACTGGAATGGGGGTTGGATAAAGCTTTGTATCTTTTAGAGTTTACTATGCATATGGAAAAGCAATGAAATTCTTGCAAGTTTCTGGTTTTTAGTTCTTGTTAGTGTGTAATGGAGGGTTCCAGGCACCAAGCAGTGTGTAGCACATGTGATATTTACTTTACAAGATTTGTGTGGTCATTAGTTAGGTTGTTCCATCATTTTCTAGCTTTGTTCTCAGTTGGTTTTGTTTCTTTTCCTTGTTGATCAGACCGGTAAGCTGGCAAACATGGAGTCTTAGACCTCTGTCTTCCACTATACCTAGTGTATAGTCTATGGCAGATGAGGCTAAGCTCCATGCCTATACATAAATTAGGTTTAGGAGTCTGCAGGAGACAAAGTTTCATGGGAAAAGTCTTCTCCTAGGCGAGCTTGACTATGCCCGACTAGGAAGGATAGTGAAAACAAACACTAACTTTGCAGGGGTGACCATTCCCTAGCAACCCAAGGTGTGTGGTGGTTGCAGGATGCCTTACAAAGGCTTGGCAGGAAGCAAGAGATCTCACCAATCCATTGGGTGACTAAAGTAAGCTGATTGCTCACTGTGTAGACAGAAAATGGCCTAGAAAGCCCTAAATCTTGCAAAGTGTGGGTTACGCCTGTGTACGGACAATGGAGGCTCCAAACCCCAAAAATATTCAAGGTGTGGGAAAGGGTACCATGAATCCCAAGAAAAGAACACAGGTCTTTTGGAGGGTTTTGGAGTGAATTCCATTTTTCTCGGGTTAGGAGGCCTAATTGGGGCTCAAGGGCTAGTAGCCCTTTTTAACCCTAGAATAGGGTTTGGTGAGAGCGATGGAGAATTGAAGATTGGTGGGTGATCAGAAACCCTTGGTGGATGGTTTTGAAGCTATGGAAGTCATCACACACCCCTGCAATGAGTTAGTGAAGTTTTGAGGTTTAGTGGCCTTTAGGGAAGAGTAAGGGTCAAGGGTGAGATAGTGGCAAGGCACCAAGATTGGCTTGGTGGAATGAAGGAATGATGATAGTGGGGTTGGCTAGTAGTTCCAGGGGTTCCTATACCTGAAATAGGACCTAAAGGTTAAGGTGGGAGAGTCACCTAGGAGTTCTTGAGAATAAGGACCCAGTGCATGGGACAATGAGTGTTTCATCCAACCTAACCCTATCAATATATGGATGGATAGAGAGAGGGAGACATGTATAGAGATAAATGGGGAGAGAGGAAAATAGAGGTAGAGATGAAGATAGAGTGAGAGAGGAAGAGGGAGACAAATAGATAGAGATATATAGGTAGAGGGAGAGATTAATATAGAAAGAGATAGGGACAAAAATATGGAGATATAGTGAGGACAAGATAGAGAGATATAGAGGGAGAGGGAGATGAAGAGATAAAGAGATATAGATGGTGAGATAGAGTGATAAAGAGATAGAGATATAAAGAGATATAGAGAGAGGAGAGGGAGAGAGGGAGAGAGAGACAAAGAGATATACAAAAACAAAGATTTAGATATAAGTGTATAGAGATGGAGAGAGGGAGAGAGAAATAAGGAGAGATATAGAAAGGGAGAAACGAGTATGGGGAGATAGAGATAGACGGGGAGAGAAAGAGAGAGAGATAGAGGTATATCAAAAGAGAAAGAGAGATGGAGATATATGGGAAGAGAAAGGAAGAGAGGTGGAGATAGAGAGATGGATAGGGGGGATAGGGAGGGAGAGATGGGGAGAGATAGAGAGGGGGAGATAGAGGGGGAGGGAGAGAAAGGATATAGATAGGTAGAGGAGGGATATAGAGAAGAGGGGAGGAGGTAGAGATAGGTTGAAGAGGAAGAGAGAGAAGAGAGGAGATAGATAGGTAGAAAAGGGAGAGAAAGAAGAGGGGGAGAGGGAGAGATAAATGTAGAGAGGGAGAGAGAGAAGAAGATAGGGGAGAGAGGGAGAGATAGCTCAATATATATAGAGGGAGAGGGAGAGAAATAGAAAGGGGGTGATAAAGAGAGATAGGGGGGATGGTGAAAGAGATAGAGAGATTGTGATAGAGGTAGAGAAAGATATAGATAGAAAGGGATAGAGAGAGGAGTGAGAGGGAGATAAAAAGAGAAATAGAGATAGAGATATAGAGTAGGAGAGATGGAGGGAGAGATGGAGAGAGAGAAAGGGAGGAGAGGGAGAGATAGCTCAATAGATATAGGGGGGAAAAGGGAGTGACATAGATAGTGGGAGATATAGAGAGATAGAGAGCGATGGGGAGAGATATATCAATCACCCTCCCTATATCTCTATCCTATTCATCCTTATCTCTTTATCTCTATCTCTTTATCTCTTTGTCTCCCTTTCTATTTGTATGTTTCTCGTTATCTCCCTCTCTATCTATATTTTCTTCCCTCTATTTATCTTTATCTCCCTATCTCTTTATGTAACTTTATCTCTATCTATGTATCTCTCCTCTTTTCTCTCTTTTTCTTTTATCTATTTTTCTCTATCTACCTCACCTATCTCTACCTTTCTTTGTCCCTCTTTATTCCTCTATATCTCTACATATCTCTCTCTATATCTATCTCTCTATATCTTTGTCTCCATCTTTATCTCTCTATTTCTATTTATCTTTATCTCTATCTCTATCATTGTTTCTCTCTCTTCTCTCTTTTTTTCTCTCAGATCCCTCTTTTCTCTCTCTCTCTCTCTCTCTCCCTATCTATCTAAGTTCATCTCTCTCTCTCATTAACTATGTAAAATATTAAAATATAAATGGCCATAGTTTTCATTTTGGATTTCTTATTTAGTTGTGAATAAATTTTGTTCAATGCTCACCACCTTGGATTTTTATTTGAAGGAAGTTGAGTTGGGACATTACTTGAGCTAAAATAGAGATTATCTTTTTCCTTTATTTAAGATACTTCACTCTTGTCTTCTCAATATTTTTGGGTGTCTCAATGAAATCTCAAATGATCTTTTCAAGGAGAACCTCCATCCATTTCTCCATCTTGTCAATATTTCACATGCATTTCCCTATTCTTTCAACATGAATCTTCATCTTCATAATCTCTCTTGATAAGAGTCTTCTAAATTTGGGGTGCCCCCTTTTTATCATCATGTTGAGTCATGGTTCCTATTACTTGTTAAATCTTGCATCCTTGTGGATACCTCCTATTGTAAGAGAATAAAGTCAGCTTTTCCTATAGCTCTTGTTGATCTTGTCAAAGGAATAAACCTTAAAATATGACCATAGCATAAATTTTGTACAAATAAAGGACTATTAGAAAGCTATGCCACAACTATATGATTTGTAATTAGACCAATTTTACCAATTCAAACCTTTTTTGCATGGACCTTTATTAAATTATGATTGAAATTAATCAAGTTACACCTATAATCAAATTATTTACTTAAGATAATGTCATAAATAAAATTGAAGTGACTGCAAGAGTGTTCGAATTCTAAGATTGTTGTACTATGTAAATTTAGCATGATTTGTTTCACTTGTTTCAAAAAAAATTATTGTAAATTTTATTGTTATCAAGTCTACACATTTTAGTTTATTGCAAGGTCTAAATTCAACAACCATGAAATTGCCTAATTTATTATTTTTCATAATTGAGAGTAGGTAAGGTTTTTGTAATGATCTCAACCATTATTATAGTCTCCATTATAGCTCTCTACTAAATTTATTTCAATCTCTATTAATGTTATTTGACCTAAGCTTAATCCATTTTAATAGATCTCTTAAAAAATCAACTATAATGACCACTACTAATAGTGATGTGCAATATTTTTATCACACAACTTACAAGATATAATCTCTTTGCAGTAGCTCTAACCTAAATTCATTTACCATGGTAAATAAATGCTTCCTTGACCTCTAATTAACATGATACTCTAAAACCTTCGTTGAAACCTTATTTGTAGGTTGTAGCTTGTCAAATTGGAGAAGTTAAAGGTCAATACCAATGAGGAAGAGTTTGGAGGAGCAAAAACCCATAGCGATTTAATTTGAATTAAACATGTTATTTTGATATTTGGCCCCACGTGTGCAAGAGTACTGTGACATAACTTAGTGTAGTGCAACAAGACCCTAACTAGCAAAATAGGGTAGGAGGAAAGCCAGAGCGATGAGGTTGAGGGCACTCAGAAAGGGAAAATCAACGACCAAGGGAAAATTATGATATAGATAAAACTATTTTGTCACATAAATCTAAAACTATATAGCTAAATCTAAAAAAATGTTGGTAGGAATTTAAAAGATTATATATGAGTTTCCATGGGGTTGACCTTAATTGATTTTTCACTATTGTTGGGCTAAGCCATGGCCCTTTCGTCACTGTTCTACAAAACCCTCCATTTTCTCTCAATACACTAGGGTTTTAGAGAAACACCATATACCCAACCTCCCTAACTCAACTATTGTCTTCAACACATTAAAATCATCTTGCAATAGGAAAAAAAACCTTCATTCATATGTTCCATCCATAATAACTATTGTCTTCAACACATTAAAATCATCTTGGAATTTTACCCTACTCTAATGTGAAAAATAACTAAAAATGCAAGCAGAAAAACACTAAGAACACTTCAATGATTAGCCTAAAGAATGATAAAACAAAGAAAATAGATGAAATAAAATGCAAATCGATTATACCTTCCTTGCTATTGAAGACTCCTTGGTTAGCCCTTGATTTAGATGAATTTTTATGCTCCTTGGATGGCTTTTGATGTTACTAGATGCAAGATTGATAATGCAAAATAACTAAATGGATGGCCAAATGATAGCAAATGCTTGAGAATGTAAATTGGCAGCATAAGGTTGCTAAAAAAAAAAGTGTTGAAAATGCCCTTGAGGAGGGGGTATTTATAGGAGAATTTGAATTCTCTAGAGAATTCAACGGTTGAGATTCATCCAACAAGGTCAAGATGAAGGGCTATAGTGGGTTGATAACTCACAAGCCCTCACATCTTGACATATGGATGGTGAAGTGGCTAAGAGGAGATGAGGTGTAAGTGAGGTGGCCAAAAGGTACATGAGGTGGAGGAAGGACAAGTACCTTCCAAGTACCTTGGGGAGTGAGAAGATTTCCTCTAAAAAGAATTTCTTGTCCCCAAGTGAGAGTGAAAGGGACATTTGAGGAATTTTGGAATTCCTCAAAAATCTCCATGGAAAAAGGAGAGGTGGTTGGAGAAATAATTGTGAATTAAAAATTCACATTCTTGGGAGAGTCTAAAGGATAAAAGGTGAGCTCCAAAAAGGTGGGACTTGGTCACATGTGGATGATGTGACAAGTCCAAGGTTCTAGAAGCCTTGGAAGATAGAATGTGAATTAAAAATTCACATAGAATCTAGGATAAATAAATGTGAATTAAAAATTCACATGGGAAAGAGGGTCAATGCTAAAAATAGATAAATGCAGAGGTTGACTAAAAAGGTGGTGTTAAATATGGCTAATGACCTTGGTTAAGGTTGTGCAAATATTGGATTAGAATAATTAATGGAAGATTAGAGGCAAGTGGCAAATGTAGGAGGATGTGATATTAATATTTGATTAAGAGGATGTACATCATAATCATGTATTAATTAAATTAATTCAGATTAGAGCAAGATCATGGTGGATGTGACAAGGACAGAGAGAATGCAAAATTTTAAATTGATTTTAAATTAAAAGGATCAAAAATGACTAAATTAAATAAATTGGTGTATTTATTTAATTTAGAGAGGAAGAAGGTGAAAGATAAAGCATTTAGTTATTAAATTAAATATTTTACAGATATGAGACAAAAGGTGTAATATTAATTTAATAAATTAATATTTAATATGATAGACGAAAAGGGAGTAAATTTAATCATATGGGAGTGATTAAATTTAGATGTCTACATTTTGCCCCTCTTCAAAATATTGTTAAAATAAGAGTGTTTCAAAGAAAAATGAAATGCAAATGAGGGAGGAAATGATAGATGGTGATGCCCCTATGTTGATGCCCCAATGACTAAGCCGAAGGAATGAAGAAATGATAGGAGGGTATGCCCCCTTGAGAGGGCTGTTGGGGGAGGAAAACGGGGTCCCCAGACAATGTCTCGACAGGAAGAAAAGAAAAACACCATTGGATAGAGCTCAAAAAACCAAACAATTTTGGTTTTTGAACGGATGTGATCCAACGCACGGTTTACAAACTGCAACCTCGTGAAGTTATGAATTAGTTGGAGGAAAAAAAGATAAATAAAACGTAAAAAAATACATTTTGAGAAGAAGAGGGTTAAAAAGGTAATTTCAAAAATTACTGTAGACACCTAAAAATGACCTAGGCCTGCAAGCTTCATTTTTACCACTTTCGTCCTAGCATAATTAAGACATTTAATTATGTCCTTGGTCCACATTCGACTATTGATTAAATAATTCATAATTATTTAATTAATTCATGTCATTTATTCTTCATGATTATTAAATAAATAAATTTTATTTATTTATTAAATATGTCATTAATTGTCTAAGTCTTCCCTTAACTAAATAAATTTCTTAATTTATTTAATTCCCCTTATTCATTAATTCTTCTTGATTATTAAATAAATGAATTACATTTATTTATTTAATATGTCACTAATTGTCTTAATTAAATAAATTCATTAATTTATTTAATTAATCTCATCTCCTAAATTAAATAATTAAATTTAATTATTTAATTGCTAATTTTATATTCTTCTCATTTTAAATAAATTAAATTATTTAAAATGTCATGTCAATCCTAACTGTCAGTCCTTTTTATAAATAATCTGAAAAGATTATTTATTATCTCTCGAAATCCATAATTTGAATTATTTTAATTCAAATTAGTAATTAATCTTCCAAAAATCAAGTAATCGGCAGATTCTTGATTTTCCAAATCTGATCTTCAGTCCAAATCTTATCTCTTTGATTTTTCGAATCTTGCAAATCAAGCGATCTTATCTCTTTGATTTTTTGAATCTTGCAAATCAGGCAATCTTATCTTCTTGATTTTTCGAAAATCTTTATTTCTTTAATTAATTTCCTCATTTATTCTCCACCGTCGATCCAATTTTATTCTGACCGTTCGATTAAGGATTTTGCCCTAACCCTAATTAGGGATTCTCAGGTTAAATCTGGATCGTTCGTTTTAGGGTCTCTTCATTGATTTATCTCGTCCGTCCGTTCGAAATGGCCTTTTCTATAAAATGCCATTTCCTTCTCATGTTTCAGACCTTGACATTTTTACGTAATTACTATAGTCATTTACTTAGCTTCACATTTCATTGTCATAGGCAATTGTAGTATTTCATTATTGGCATTAGGTTTTAGGCATTTGATTAATATTGACATTTGTTTTAGACATAGGCATTGGCAAGAGTCATAGGCATAGCAAATCCTTCAAATCTTGTTGTAGGGCTTAGGCATTTTAGATTGCTCAAAGTACAAATCTGAGGGCAACATTTCCAGCAAGCAAGAAGGTGTAACGAAGATCAATCATGGAAGATGGAGACTCTTGGTAATATATTTCCTTTTCGTTTTCATCTGATTTCTATTGTACTTCATTACTTCATTGGATTTTTATGTTATTTGTGCTAACCCATCTAACAATCTAATTTCCCTTGATTACATTGGTGAACCTAACGTATTTGGACAAATAAAAAAACCATTTTTGGAGTTGGTTTCTTCTTGTTGCAGGGCTTGTTTGGTTTTTGTTGCAGGAGTGGCATCATTATGGACAAAGCCAAAGATTTGACCATAACTTTCAAACAGCTATGTATTTGCTCACGAAATTGTTTTTGTAGCTTGGGAACAATATCACGCACTCTCATTCCAAAAATCAGATTTTTTGGATTGGTTTTTCATTTTTTATAATTATTTTTCTGTTTTTAATAAAAAATTAATTTTGGGAGCAAATAATAGAATTTTTTAGATATGTTTACATTTCTGGAAAGCTATTTGAATTTTAATAGGGATCTACTCTTTAGTTTTTAAATTTGGATTTGAAATTATGAGTCAAAAAATAGATCTTTTAAAATTGGTGTTTAACAAAGATTGGCTTATATCTCTCTCACAGTTGTAGATCTAATCACAATTTTTTTGTGCAGATTTGGAATGACAGTATACGACGCCAGTAAAAAAATCAGAATTTTTAAAGCTGTTATGTATTTTTTATAATTTTTTTATGATTTTTCATAAAAAATTAATTTCAGGTGCAAAACAGCAAATTTTTTTGATTTATTTAAATTTTTGAAAATCTCTTGAGATTTTAGACAGGATTTATTTTCTGTATTTTTCATTTTACTATCAAATTTTTTTTTAAAGATCAGATTTGTTGTGTTACTAATATTTTCTTGTAGTGTGTGGCGATCCTCTTTCGTGTGTCAAAGACCATTACATACGAGACTACTAATATTCATTGTTTGTAGATTCACATGTCAAAGAAGGAAGAAACAAACATTGTGCTTGTTTATTTCTAGATTAGAAAACATTTGTTTTTGGTGCTTATAAAACGAAATCATGTCTTTTATGCTTGATTGTGCTTGTGGAGTGGTAGGTGAGTATACTCTCACTTGGTGAAAACCTTGTGATCAAAAAACCAGACCCATTCTTTTCTGTTATATTACCCTTCACGATTCGGTATATCCGAGTATCCTCTCCCCTTGCGCATTCGTGCGATCCTGGGTGTAAAAGAAACGGTTACTGACTCTAGAACTTGGGCCTATTCTGGTGGGAAAAAGTACTCACCCCAGGACGACTCAGACCGGTAGCACCCTGACACCGAGGGACTTCCAGCCGGTATATAAAAGTGGGTTCTTGGGGAAAGCCCAAGAATCACGAGCGTGGTTTCGACGAGATGGATCCGAAAGGGGACTCTCGCCGCATGGATCACGCCCCACGAACGGAATGCCCGAATTAAAAACCTTTGTCTTAGTGTCCAACTGTTTATTGGTCATTGCTTGATATAGTGCAGGGTACAATATCATGCCCGAAGATACTCACTACTGATCCCCTTGTGTAGAGATAGCAATTCTTGGGATGTCACTACCTAAAGAATCTGAATTTGGTGTGCTTGAATGACGTTAATGAGCCGTGGAGGGGAGCCAATGCCACCAAAATTCTAAGCTATCCGCTCTCGAGAAGGAAAGGTGTTTATCACCAATCCGGGGTATAATAGGTGGGCTATATCAAGTATACAAACCCTTGGCCTTTTGGCCTTTTTAGGATTGTACTTGTCTCATGTGTGTTTGTTTACACCCAAAACATTGTGCTTGTTGGATTTTTTCAAAACATTATACCCAACATTCACAAATCTGAACACAAACAATCGACCTTGGACAAATCAAACTTTTGAGCAAAACATCAAAAAAACAATCTCAGTCCCCATTTTGAACTTAGACTTTGCATTGTTCATCTTAGTCTTCATATTGGCCTTGACAACCTTGTCATTTTGCATTAATCATTTTCTTAGGAAAACGTCATCATTATCTTGCATTGTCATCCTTTATTCCAAAAATACAAAAAAATTAGTGGCATAACTTGTCATCTTAGTCTTCATTGTCCTTTGGCATTAGTCATTTTCTTTAGACAACATTGTCATATTGCATCCCTTATTGTCAAAAATCCAAAAACATAGTCTTGCATTGTCATCCTTTATCCAAAAAATCCAAAAAACATAGGCTAGTGTCATCCTTGCATTTAGTTGTCATTCTCATCATTCTCATTTGGGAAAATCCCTTTTACAGTTGAGACTAGGCTTCAAAGACAACAACGACAAATGGCAAACTTTGGACAAGATTCTTATCCCAACATCAACAATAACACTTACGACACGAACAAACATTGGACTTTTTCTGACCCATTTCACAACATGAACATGCAATCTTCCATGACCATGCCATCTTCATCACAAAATATTTTTGAGCCATTCATAGAAAGAGACCAAAATGGACGAGTATATTTCAAAGACATAGAAGCTGCAAAGCAAAATCCTGATATATTCTCCTTTGTAAAAAAATTAGTCTTACGTAACCCTCAAAGGTATCTAGCCATGCTTTTGGATGAAGGGGCTAAGTTACCACAAGGCTTTGACATAAATACTTTGCCACCATCCATCTACCCTCACCATCAACAGTCACTTGACATAAATCCCACCAATAATTCACAACAAACATCCACTTATCACCCTTATCCTAACCTTGACAAGGGAAGCCAACTGTCCAATAGTCCATTCCAAACCTCCACATCATATGCTAGTCCTTCACCTATTAATCCCGTCCAAGTCTGCATCCCTTATCAACCATCTACCAACTCAATGTCAAAGTCAGTCACGTGGAGTCAAAGTCAGTGATGTCAGTCAGTCCATGTCATTGTCGAACTACGTTGTCTCTGCGCATTTGCTACGTAGGCAAGGCCATCGGTTGATGAGTCCCCGAGACATTAGGTAAGTCCTTTTAGGTTGGTCCAAATAAAATCATGACATTTGTCACAATCGTCACATCAGTCAAATAAGTCAGACATAGTTAAAATCAAACACAAGACAGTCATTTGAAACGTCAATGTCAAAATTGGTCAAAATTAGACAACACAGTCCAATCAATCATACACTCAACATCAGTCAACTTGCCAAAACACATTAGTCAAAACAATGTCAATCTCGTCACTCTTTGGTCCTCTTCAAGATGTGTCCTTCTTGGAGTTAGACCTCGTCAAAATGTTCTTTGCCTTTTCAGGATGTGTCCTTCCTGACAATAGGCCCCGTCAAACTGGCAACACCATCAAATTGGGAAAACTCTTAAACTGTCAGAACTATCAAATCAAACAAGAATTCAATTTTTGGCAAACAAAATAAAATGGCTGTTAATCTTTCTGGTCTATCTTGTCTTATCTTTTGATTATCTTGGCTATTTTGTCTTATATTTTTACTGTCTTGTCTTTTTGCTCATGTTACTAGCTACCTCTAAGATGTCCCATGAAGGATTTAGAGGTGTGATGACATTTCCTGGCCTATTTTATTTTCTTTGACTGTTGTCTGTGGATTGTCTTGACAAAAAGACTGGGGCAACTTCACCCTTAGTATGAGTTAGGACATTCCTTGTCTGTGACTGTCTGTTTTTCAAATGGATGACCTTGCACACCTTGGTCTACGTCATATCATGGTGTTTTTTGTCCATTTGTGTCATTTTTACCGCCCAATGATGATTAAGAGCAATAAATATTAGTCCTATGGCAATGTTTTGAAGGATTTGGTCTAGGAACTAACATACATCATCTTTAGTCATGTCATCTTCTCTCTCTCGTCTCATATAGGCATTGCATCCATATCATCATCCATGTCTTTTGCACTGACATTCCTTTGTCTCTTCATATTCTAGTCTTCTCATTAATTTCGAGAGCACACCCATATTTTTTGAACCTGTCTGTCCTCTCGAGGGGGCATACCATAACCCTCCTCGTCATTCTTCCTCATCTTATTTTGCACTAGGGCATTTTTTGACTTATTTTCTTTGTCACAATGAGACAAGCAACATTATGACAAAGAGGGGCAAAATGTAGACACCTAAAAATGACCTAGGCCTGCAAGCTTCATTTTTACCACTTTCATCCTAGCATAATTAAGACATTTAATTATGTCCTTGGTCCACATTCGACTATTGATTAAATAATTCATAATTATTTAATTAATTCATGTCATTTATTCTTCATGATTATTAAATAAATAAATTTTATTTATTTATTAAATACGCCATTAATTGTCTGTCTTCCCTTAATTAAATAAATTTCTTAATTTATTTAATTCCCTTATTCATTAATTCTTCCGATTATTAAATAAATGAATTAGATTTATTTATTTAATATGTCACTAATTGTCTTAATTAAATAAATTCATTAATTTATTTAATTAATCTCATCTCCTAAATTAAATAATTAAATTTAATTATTTAATTGCTAATTTTATATTCTTCTCCTTTTAAATAAATTAAATTATTTAAAATGTCATGTCAATCCTAACTGCCGGGCCTCTTTTATAAATAATCTGAAAAAGATTATTTATTATCTCTCGAAATCCATAATTTGAATTATTTTAATTCAAATTAGTAATTAATCTTCCAAAAATCAAGTAATCAGCAGATTCTTGATTTTCCAATCTTGCAAATCAATCTTATCTCTTTGATTTTTGAATCTTGCAAATCAGCAATCTTATCTTCTTGATTTTTTAAAAATCTTTATTTCTTTAATTAATTTCCTCATTTATTCTCCACCGTCGATCCAATTTTATTTCGACCGTTCGATTAAGGATTTTACCCTAACCCTAATTAGGGATTCTCAGGTTAAATTTGGATCGTTCGTTTTAGGTCTCTTCATTGATTTATCTCGTCCGTCCGTTCGAAATGGCCTTTTCTATAAAATGCCATTTCCTTCTCATGTTTGAGATCTGGACATTTTTACGTAATTACTATAGTCATTTACTTAGCTTCACATTTCATTGTCATAGGCAATTGTAGTATTTCATTATTGGCATTAGGTTTTAGACATTTGATTAATATTGACATTTGTTTTAGACATAGGCATTGGCAAGAGTCATAGGCATAGCAAATCCTTCAAATCTTGTTGTAGGGCTTAGGCATTTTAGATTGCTCAAAGTACAAATCTAAGGGCAACATTTCCAACAAGCAAGAAGGTGTAACGAAGATCAATCATGGAAGATGGAGACTCTTGGTAATATATTTCCTTTTCGTTTTCATCTGATTTCTATTGTACTTCGTTACTTCATTAGATTTTTATGTTATTTGTGCTAACCCATCTAACAATCTGATTTCCCTTGATTACAATTACCTTAGTCATTTTTACTGTAGCAGTTGAGTGGAGGAGAGTAGAGAAGAGAAAATGACTAAGGAGGGACGATGCCGACAGACAACGATACAGAGATTGTGCACCAAGTGGACGAGGTGCGCGTATTATATAGTAACCATGCGGGCCCACAGCGTACAGTCCCACAGCATGTGAGTGGTAACAAAACCCATATATTGAATTTATGCATTTTTAATATTTTTTTTGATAGATTTTGAAAATTTGAAAACATGGGTTTTGTTCGTTACCAAAATCAAGAAAATGGGTCAGGATTAGATTTTTTTTTTAAAAGGTCAAAAATGTTGAAAAGAATAGGGGGAAGAAGAAATAGGGCGGGGCATAGCCGCCCTGCTCCAGGGCACCACCGCCTCAGCCTTGGGCGGTGCCACCATGGCCAAGGACGGAGCTGCCTCAGCCGCAGGCAGATCCGCCCCTGCCTGGGTGGAGCCTCCCGCGCCTGGGGCGGAGCCGCCCACGCCTGGGGCGAAGCCACCCCGGCTATGGGCTGAGGCGCTCGCAGCCCAACAGAACCGCCCCGACAGCCAGCGGACCTGCCCAGGGGAAAAGCTGCCCCTATAAGTGGGCGGACCCGCTTGGGATGGAGCCGCCCTAATAGCCGACAGACTCGCCCGGGGGGCTGGGCCGCTCCCACAGGTGGGCGGACCCGCCGGGGTGGAGCCGCCCCGACAGCCGATGGACCTGCCTAGGGTAGAGACGCCCGGCTGGCAAGCGGAGCCGCCTTGCCTAGAGGGAAGGGCGAGAAAAAAGAAGAGAGAAGAAGAACTGGAAAAGATAGGGAAAAAAGGAGATAGAAAGAAAAGAAATAGGAGAAGCAAAAAATAAATAAATGAAACAATGAGAAGATTTTTGTGTGTGCAGAGTTTCAAGCGGATACAGACACATGAGCGACGATCAGAGATGATGGCAGCGATGAACGGGGAGGATCAGACAGCCTTGGATTATGCGGGTTTAGGACACTGTATTCAGTTTTCGGTAGTCAGAGCGCATCAAGCGATGCTGACAGTGTTGATAGAGAGATGGAGCTCAGAGACATCTACGTTTCATCTCCCTATAGGAGAGATGACTATTACTTTGGAGGATGTGTGGCGCATCCTTAGGCTGCCAATAGCCGGACGGTTAGTGAGCGAGGTGGTGTCTATAGGGGCGGAGTTATAGGAGACCATTAGAGTATTGTTTGGACACGAGGAGCTGCCCTTGGTGAAGGGTCAGTTGGATTTGGACCAATGTTTGTCAGTGGGGGTGCTAGTCTTACCATTGTTCCTATGTGGTCTAATTAGTGGGATATTGTTTCCAGATCAGAGCAGATGTACATGTAGCTTTCAGTATATGGAGGTGATTCAACACATTGTCGAGTGGCGAGGGGGGCCATTTATATGGGGGTCATGTGTATTAACTCATCTATACATAGATATGCATGAGATTTGTTACCGAAGGATATCAAGCTTGACACATATGACGTTGCTACAGATTTGGGCTTGGGAGAATATTGTAGTGACGGGGCCGAGAGTGATGAGGGCGGGGATAGTGGATGATTGCGAGCCTGTGGCATGGGAGTATGGGGAGGCGAGAGGTTGGGTTCTGCGCTATGAGATGCAGGGAGATATGGAGGGGTGGAGGAGAGCATTTGATGATCTACATTTGAGGGATATAGAGTGGCAGCCATATAGGTATATCAGTTCAGGGGATGGATTGATACGAGGAGACAGGAGGGTTACTTTCTGAGCAAGTTTTTTATTATTGGGACTTTGCCGCACATAGTAGAGTCACATCAACCAGACAGAGTGTTTAGGCAGTTTGGAGTGATACAAGATATTCCAACAGCGCCTATCATGTTTCGGCGGTACAGTAGAGAGATACCATGGGGAGGCCACGTGACATCAGGTATAGCTAGGGCATCATGGAGGGCAGCAGGACATGCACCTTATCCAGGGAGAGTTGGAGGAGAGTAGGTGTCAGTTGTGACTGAGCGATACCAGATGTGGTTCCAGAATAGGTTATGGGATAGGATTACTCCTGTTCAACCTATTTTGAGGGCAGTGGGTTTCGGACATGGGGATGAGCAGAGACTACAGAGAGAGAGGAGAGGGGGGTGCAGCAGTGATGAGAGGCTATGGTAGTGGTAGATTATGGGGGACAGGAGGAGCCCGAGGAGGAGGAGATAGAGGAGGTGGGCAGACCAGGGAGGAGGAGGAGGAGACATCAGAGGCAAGGTCGGAGAGATGGTCAGTAGCGGGGGAGAGTGCAGGGGAGGGGACAACCACAGAGAGACCAAGGGGGTAGAGGGTGGAGGAGGTGAGGGATGTGGATGATGGGGAGGATGAGGAGGATGTGGAGGTGGTAGGGCAAAGGGAGGCATCAGAGGAGGGGAGGGGACAGTTTGTGGTAGGACGACATAGTTAGCCACGGCTATTGCAGGTTCGGCCTACTGTGGAGAGTCACGAGGCTTGACAGGAGCAGGAGGACAGAAAGGATGAGGATGTTACAGAAGCACCAGAGGAGGAGAGGAGGTCGACACAACGTTGGTTTATGGTGGAGAGACAAGGATAGGCGAGATGATTTTGGGTTTGCCATATTGTGGAGGACTGTGAGGGGCGACAGGAGCAGGAGGGCGGGGAGGATGAGACAAATCAGGCGAGTGGAGAGGATGATGCGATGGACATAGATAGGGATGTGGTAGAGGGGGATGTTATGGAGGCAGAGTCATTAGCATTAGTTACTTATGTTGTACTAAAGGATCCCACTGTACAGGCGAGAGGATCAGAGGTGATATTACATATTGCAGAGTGGAGAGTGAGGTCTCTTGAGGCCGAGCTAGCCAGAGTACAGCGAGAGACACTAAGAGATTATGATGCCATTATTTTTGAGCTAGGTGGAGCGGTGAGGGAGAGAGACAGGGCACAATCAAAGCTACAAAGGATGCAGGGTGAGTTGACCAGTGTGATATGGGATCGCGACAGATTGCAGGTGGAGGTCATGGTTTTACAGGCTAGGGGGAGCCAGAAGGGAGGACGGAGCAGGGGGCAGATCAGGGGATAGGATGTACTAGTCAGTAGTCGAGAAATCTCCAGCGAGATTGGGATGAGCTTCAGGACAGAGTACATTTCCTTGATTAGGCAGTTGGAGAGATGGGGCGGATGCAGGAGAGGGAGGATGAGGTCAGGGAGAAGTCACGGATTATGCAGGCTAAGAGGGATGTAGCACAGGTGCAGGCGCAGGCGATGGAGGCAGAGAGGGATGCGACGCAGGCACACATTCAGAGTGAGAGAGCATTGGTAGAGGTGGAGATACAGTCACTACAAAGGAGGAGAGAGAAGGCAGTAGTAGAGGTATCGACTCTCCGGAGAGAGCGGGATTCAGCAGAGCTAAGAACACAGGCTCTTCAAAGGGATAGGGATGCAACAGTGACTCGGGCACAACAGCTCAAAGGGAGAGAGATGCAACAATGATACAGATGCAGACTCTATAGGCAGAGAGGGATGTCGCGATGGCTCATGCACTGGCAGGTCAGGGTGAGGGTGGGATGCCAGGAGCAGATATACAGGTTGTGGAGAGAGAGATGCAGTGGTGGCACATGTAGCCGCTGTAGAGAAGATGAGGGACCAATTACAGGCTAAACCAACACAGAGCTAGTTGGCTTAGGAGGCATGGGAGCAGGAGAGGAGAGCCATTACTAGGGACCGAGATAGGTATCATCAGGAGTGGAATTCTGCTCGGGTCCAGGTTGCAGAGCAAGAGAACATGAGAGAGGCAGGATTTTGGATGGCTACATATTATCATGCAGTTCCTGATCCAGCACAATGGACATTCTATTACACCTGACAGACACCTCAGATGCCAGCATCGTCTCAGTCATTGGGGACACGGACCCGAGGTCACAATGATTCACCAGGGGTTTCACCAGGCAGGGGAGCAGTACCTAATTCTCCACAGAGATCAGATGTGGGGAGTTCATTGGTAGATGACAGGATACCATATTTTTGAAAGGTGCAGGGTAGATGGATAGTGCAGAGGTGCAGTGGATATTTGCAGGACCTTGTACTAGTGTTTTGATTAGATGATTTTTGTATATGATGGTCACAGATTGCGATGACATCGATGACATTATTATATGTTAGTCTTGACTATGAGATTTACTGTGGACTTGTGGTATATTTATATATACGATAGCTCTTATTGACCTCATGTTTTATGTGTGTGATGGATTTGAGATCTATAGATGATTGTGTTGATGCATATATGGATGGTCATATGATGGCAGTTATCTATGATGACTTTTGTGGATGTTATATGTATGGATGTTTTTATATATATATATATATTTATGTATGATTGTTATTAAGGGGTTTTATGCGTGCCAACTAATGTGTGTGATGTAGGATGTAATGTATGGTGATTTTTGTTTTCATGTATGATGAATGCCTATGTTGTATGATGTATATGTTTAAGATAGATGTGGATATGCTTATGATGACGTGACAAATGCTTATGTTTTATATGCTTATGATGGTTATGTGCATGTGCGACTAATATGCAGGATGTAATGGATGGTGATTTTTGTTTTTTATGTATGATGAATGCCTATGCTGTATGATGTATATGTTTAAGATAGATGTGGATATGCTTATGATGACGCGACAAATGCTTATGTTTTATATGCTTATGATGGTTATGTGCATGTTTGACTAATATGTGTGATGCAGGATGTAATGGAAGTATTATGACAGTATTGATGGTGGACCTAACACTTGATATTGCAGGTGGCGATATTATGGATGAACCTAAGATAGTGTGCAAATGTATGGATCTAAAATGTAATTATTTCATGATAAGTATCAACAGGGTCTTAGGTGATAGTGGAAGATGCATGCGGACATGGTGTGAGTGTGCACCTGTCAAAACCTTTTAGTATCCTGAGAAGAATAGGGGATGGAGGAGAAATATTTGTACAACCAAAATCATAGGATGAATGTAATGCAATGGTCATGATTATGAAATGCCATCCTAATACAATTTTCCATCTTTGGAGCACTAATTTTTTCTATAGCATAAGACACGATACACCAAGGTATGGAGGACCAAGGTAGATTAGTGGCTAATTCATGAAACAAACACAATAGAAAAGAAGGCTATCCCAACACCCCAAATTCATAAAGAAAGACCTTGGTCGGGCCAGGTATTGAGATAACCACAAGCACAAAATGATGCCCCAACATAACACAAGACCTCGGGGATCTTGGTGGGTACTACGTGGGACAACCAAGAAGACACAATCAAACAAAATATCAAGATATGCCCCTATGTGGACCAATCAAAACACGCCATAATATGATGGATTATGGCGGCTTTGACAAGTGATGATAGGGAGCTCAAATGATAAACAAAAGCCAAAAGCATCAAAAGATT
Organism: Sequoia sempervirens; assembly: GCA_007258455.2. Lineage (NCBI taxonomy): Eukaryota > Viridiplantae > Streptophyta > Pinopsida > Cupressales > Cupressaceae > Sequoia > Sequoia sempervirens. Next base: position 215,570,762 of record VDFB02000002.1, on the reverse strand, counting down.
GCAATCAATTTCAAATGTCCTTTGCCATAGGATCAAGGGGATAGATGGGATTGATGAGATTTGTTAGGAAGGATGCATCTTGTTGAGACCTATGATGGATACTAAGCGAAAAGATCGATATGATGTAGGATATTCAAAACTAATTGGATTTTTTGATACAAGTGGATCTTTTTTGTTAAGAACCAGCTAGATAAGGGCATAGCTTGACGACACGACACAAGGGAGACAAGACATGAGACTGACACAACCTAAAGACCTAGGGGCTCGGGGGCCAATTAGAGATTAGCCTTGCCTACGTGAAAGCGCAGAGCCCTCGTAGTTCATGGAAAAAGACCATGGATAAAGCAGAAAGAAGACAATGGTGACCGATGATGAAGGACACAAAACATGACAGACAAATGCCCTGAGGGAGGATCAAATGACCAACCTTGCCTATGTGAAAGTGCAAGGGCAACGTAGTTCGATGAAAAGACCATGGATAAAGTGGAAAGAGCATGATGAAGGCGAAGTGATGGAGGACCAAAACAAGTTGATCCAAAATGCCCCGGGGGTAGATCGAATGATCAGCCTTGCCTACGTGAAAGCGTAGGGGCAATGTAGTTTGACCAGTGATGCGAAAGGATGAGATCTAGATGGAGACTGACACGATGGATGATCCTATACGAGGACACGGACCGACCGACAAAGGGAATGATCCTATATGATGATACCGACTGACCAAAAAAAGGGGATACTGAAAAGCTCAAGATGAGGGATAGGCTAGATGGGTCATCCAATGCTTAATCAATATATACCAAGCGGCCTAGGTGGAGGAGGGTGAGGGCGATAGTGAGCATGAAGGCATAAAATAACCAAGATGTTAGGTAGATAATGATTAAGCCCTCTACAGATGATGCCTGTTACCAGGTTTTCACCATCCATACTTATCCAAGGCGCCACCAAGAGGTGGTTTTCACCATAGGATGGATTTATTTTTCTTTACTATTTTTTTGATTATTATTATTTTTTTGATTTTTTTGATTTTTTTGATTTTTTCCTAATTAGGTGGGGTTACTGAGCAGATTTAAGTATAGAACTTCTTCAGATGTATGATATTGATGGGTTCGTCAAGGGGATCTCCTTCAAGAGTAGTCAATCTGTAAGCCCCAAACCCATATTTGGCAGCTATGATATAAGGCCCTAACCAGTTTGCCTCAAATTTTCCCTTTTTATCACGTTCCTGTTGAGTATGCTAGTTCTCCTTAAGAACAAGCTCACCAACCTAGAATTGTCGAGGACAGACCTTTTTATTGTAATTACGTTTGAGGTTGTTTTGGTATGCTTGTAGATGATCATAGGCTTTTATTCTGTGTTCATCCAATAATTCTAGCTGTGCAAGTCGTGCAACACGAGCATCTTCTTCATTGATAAGATTCTTCAGAGAAATCCTCAGTGATGGAAGCTCAACTTTGATTGGAAAGACGGCTTCAACACCATATACTAAAGAATAGGGGGTGGCACCAATAGGAGTGCAGATAGAGGTACGATATGCCCAAAGGGTAGGGTGAATGTGGAGGTGCCAATCTCGTCCAGTGTTATTGACAACCTTTTTGAGGATGCGGATAAGGGTCTTGTTGGTTGCTTCTACCTAACCATTGCCCTGGGGGTAATAAGGTGTTGACCAACGGTGCTAGGTATGAAAGGTGTCACAAAGGTTTTTCATGGCTTGGTTCTTGAAGGGTTTTCCATTATCAGAGAGGATGGTTGATGGGATACCATATCTATAGAGAATATGGTAAAGGATAAATTTTGAGATTTGGACACTGGTGATTTGTGAGAGTGGTATTGCTTCCACCCACTTAGTGAAGTATTCAATGGCGGTAATTATGAATGTATGGCCGTCATATGATGGTGGGTAAATCTTGCCAATCAAGTTGAAACCCCATTGACAAAAGGGCCACGAGGCTAAAGGGGCTGAAGATCTTGTGCTAGGGTGTGAATCAAATCTGCATGTTGTTGGCATTGAAGGCACTTCTTTACAAATTCATAAGCATCATGTTCCAATGTAGGCCAATAATATCCAGCTCGTAGGATCCTTTTGGCTAGAGCCATACGATTTGAGTGAGCTCCACAAACACCACTATGTACTTCCATTAGTGCCATGCAGGCTTCGGTCTCATTCAGACATCTAAGGAGGATTCCACCATACCCGCAACGATAAATCATATCACCGACAATGACGTATCGGGAAGAGCGATGAACAAAGATTTGCGTTGGTTGCGCATAAGTTCTAGGGGTATGATATTATCACAGAGATAGGTGTATATGTCCTGGTACCATGGGGAGGTGGGACCTACGATATCGCACACCATATCAGTCTTAGGAATATCATATGTAGGGATTAAGAGTTGTTCAACAAGAAACTCACATTTTGTTCGATCTTTAGGCATGTCAATCAGGGAACCAATAGTGGCCATTGCATCTGCCACTTTATTCTGTACCCAAAGAATTTGATCAAACTGTATGAAAGTGAAGTATTTCTTGAAATCTTCCACCATGCCTTTATAGGGTAACAGTTATCATCTTTTGTGAGGAATTCATCATTAACTTGACTAATGACTAGCAAAGAATCACCAAAGACTTTCAAATGAGTTATGTGCCACTGCTTTGCAATTCTGAGGTCGGTGAGGAGAGCTTCGTACTCTGCGATGTTGTTGGTACATGGGAATGCGATCCAGAATGATTTTGGGATGTAGTCACCTTGAGGGGTAATTAATAAAATTCCTACTCCAGATCCACTATGAGTGCACGAGCCATCAAAATATAGTGTCCAAGCTGGTGCTTCTATGACTGTGTAGATTTCTTCATCTGCGAATTCAGTGTCTAGCGGGTAGGCATCTACTAATGGTGCTGCAGCCAATTGATCGGCTATAACTTGTCCTTTTATGGCTTTTCGCTCTACATACTCTATGTCAAATTCACTTAGGAGCATGACCCATTTGGCCATGCGGCCAGTCAGAGTGGTTCTAGATAAAAAAATACTTCAGGGGATCAATTTTAGCGATTAATTTGACCAGATGGCTGAGCATGTAATGACAGAGTTTCTATGTTGAAGAATAGCGCAAGGCAATATTTTTCCATGGGGGAATAATTTAACTCATAGCCAACCAATGTTCGACTGATGTAGTAGATTTCCATTTCTTTGAATGACTCATCATGTTGTGCCAACAATGCCCCCAACGTGACTGAAGTAGCAGAGATGTAAAGCAGGAGGGGTTTTTCTGGAATAGGTGGCATCAAGATTGGTGGATGAGCTAAATATTCCTTAATTTTATCGAAACCTATCTGACACTATTTGCTCCATCGGAAGGTGGAATATTTTTTCAGAAGATGAGTGAATGGCTGACACTTATCTGCTAGCTAGGCTATGAACCGATGAATGGACTGCATCTTTTACTGGAGGCTTCTTAACTGCTTTAGATTGCGTGGAGGTGGCATGTCCTGGATAGCTTTTACCTTGGTAGGATCAACCTCAATGCTCCTGTGAGAGACTATGAAACCCAACAACTTTCCTAACGTGACCCCAAAGACACACTTTTTTGGATTTAGCCGCAACTTATAATGCTCTAACTGCTCAAATATCTTTTTCAGGATGGCAGGATGTTCTGCTCATGTTCTGGACTTTCCTAACAAGTCATCGACATAATCCTCCATGATGATATGGATGAGGTCATGGAAGATGACTGTCATCACCCTTTAATATGTTGCCCCTACATTTTTGAGACCAAAGGGCATAACATTATAATAGAAAGTACCCCAAGGTGTTGTGAAGGCGGTCTTGTGTTGGTCCTCAGGTGTTATTCGAATTTGATTATAACCAGAGAAGCCATTCATAAGTGATAACATCTCATGTCCTGCTGTTAAGTCAACCAACATGTCAATGTTAGGTAGAGGGAAGTCGTCTTTTGGGCAGGGCTTGTTTAAATCCCTGAAGTCTGTGTAGACCCGAATGTCTCCATTTGGTTTGGCAACTGGTACTATATTGGAGATCCACTCAGAGTAGTCAATTGGCCTGATGAAACCCACCTCTAGTAACTTCTCCAGTTCCTTCTTGACTAATAATGCGACCTATGGATGCATCTTGCGGAGCTTCTATTTGACAAGCTCGGCGTCTGAGTGAACGTCTAAATGATGAACCACTAAGGCGGGGTCTAAGCATGGCATGTCGAAATATGACCAAGCAAAGTTAATGATTCCCTTTTGGAGTAGTTGCATGATGACCAGATACTCTTGCTCTGAGAGTGACTTAGCCACATAGGTGATTTTAGGATTTTCAGTAATACCCAGATTAACTTCTTGAGTCTCTTCAATTATAATGGATGATCGGGCAGATAACCGAGTTCCTACAATGGGAAGATGAACATCTCCATTGTCCAACACCTCTTCGAGGTTTTCGCCATCGGATGCATCCTTTATTTTTACTTTTTCAAGTTCAGGAAGCGCCTTAGGGAGGTTTTCATTTTACTTTTCTTATTCTTATTTTTGCAACTGGAGTGTTCATCCTCCCCCAATCCCATAAGGTTGACATATGTATCCGCGGACATGTTGACAGGTGTGCTATCACGTAGGTCCCAATCAATAAGCTCGGTGTGATAGAGGGATAGGCTAATGGTGTAGATAGATAAGCATTCGAACATGGATGATAAGTTGGTGTGGTCGATGTCAGCGTACACATGTATCATGGATTCCTCCTTGGGTATATCTTCCAATGAGCCCTTGTCCATGGTGACACTATAGGAGGTATTAGACGATGTTGTAGAGCTTTTCTATTTTTTATCATATCCGATGCCTATGTTCTTTGGTAGCTTTCATGTATCAATAGGTTGCAACCGTCCATATTCTTCTTTACCTAGGGCCCTACCTTGGTAGTTATATTTTTCTGCAAACTTAGCCGACCACGGATATGCTTCCTGAAAATATTCCTTTAGAGGAGGATCTGGCTGGGGTTCTTCTCGGTAGACCCATTGGCTTATGTCCTCTTCTGGTGCATCTATCTTGACACTTGGTGATCTAAAGGTGGTGGTAGGGATGTTTTTACCACTGAAGGTGATAATATTGTCTTTCTTTTGTGTGGAATGTGAAGGTTGACCATACTCGTGTGGTGGCGGTGGCATGGTTGCTACATTGAGAGCCGTATGCATTTCATATTCACCACACCCTTTGTCAATGATCTGGACTTTGGTGACTGTAGGATTAGTGGTGGAAGATAGAGTGGTTATCACGATAGAGGGTGGGTTAGCGGATGATGACTAGGATGTTCCCATTTCAACCCCAGGACAATAATGTAAATGGGGAAATGACGCTTCTAGAGCATGGCAATATTCAAATGGTTGGGGGTCAGCGTAGATGGTGACTTCCTGTCCATTGACGGGGAATTTTAGGAATTGATGGTACGTGGAGGGGACGGCTTACATAGCATGGAGCCATGGGTGGCCAAGGAGGAGATTATATGGCAAGTCCAGATCAAGGACATGATAGGTAGTGTATTGAAGCACAGGTCCCACTTGGATAGGAAGACTGATAATTCCCTCTGAATTTCTTTCTGCATTATCATAGGCTTTGATTGTGATGATCTGATTACTTAAATCCGCTTGAGTATACCCCACCTGTTTTATGAATTTCAGAGTACACAAATTGAGGGTAGAGCCATTATCTACCAAGACCCTTTTTATTTTATGATGGGCAACCACGACTTCGATATGTAAGGGGTGATTATGATTGACATCGATATTTGGCATATCGTTTTGGCTAAAGTGCAGTTGATAAGATAAATCCAGTGACCTACCAAAGCTTGGAATTGCATGGGGTCGATGTCATTTGGCACACGCGTGTCTTGCAGGGCTCTGTTGAGGATTTCTTGATGTACAGGGGAAGACTTAAGCAAATCCAAAATGGATATATGAGCAGGGGTCTTTCCTAAGTGATCAAGGATGTTGTACTAAGAGTTTATAAGAGTTGATTGGGCGGGTGTAGAGGCTGCAAGGACAGTGATGCGGGCTCGTTGTGTAGTAACATCACACTGAGGGTCTTTGGCTTTGACATGTATCATGGATACACGAGGTTCCACGTGCTCAATGTAATGAATAACACCCTCGTAATTGAAGGGTACATTCTTTTATCTCACATTATTTATGTTGTTTCCTTGGGGATTACTGCTAGATGTGCTTGGGCCTTGATTATGGTTCAGACAGGTGTTTTGATATATCTGCAATTGAGCATTGGACGATGAGGCTTGACTGGTGTCAACCTTGATATCTCCTCTATCAATGAGATCTTGGACATAGTTTTTTAGACCCTAAAATTTATTCAAAGAGTGTCCTTTGATTTTATGGAACTCATAATATTCATTTTCCTTAAACCATGCGGGCTTGAGTTTGGACTCATCAAATGGCTTGGTGACAGGGTATGTGATGGGGTACTTGATTTGTATCAACTTATTAAAAACAACACTCAGAGGTTCTTCTAATTGAGCATATTGACGTTTGGTGTTCCCTTGATTGTTCTGGTTTGACTGTTGAGGAGGACGAGGTGCCCCCTCTCGTACAAATATGGCGTTAGGTACAGATGGTTGTTGTTTTTGGGATGTATTAGCCACTTGGACGTGTTTAGTGTCTGTCATGCCGTCATTCACTGCATTCTTGTTCTTGTTCCAGAATCATGGTTTATCGCCAAATGACCTCTCTTTATCATGACTATGTATTTTGATGTGTCCTTTGGCAATAAGGGCACGTTCAAGGATGGGTCCCTTTTCCACTATCTCCATGAAAGTGGTGACACAATGTAACCTAAAATTATGGGCCATGTCAGGATGAGAGTTTTCCACGAAAAGAGTGACCTTGTCTTTTTCTTTCAGAGGGGTCTACATTCGGCTTGCTAATGCAGGCCACCTTTGTAGATAACTATTAAAGGTTTCCCCCTCACGTTGTTTCTTTTTGAGGAGATCAAAGGTGTCTGTGTCCTCCAAATTGAAAGAGAAGTAGGATAAAAAAATTTCTGATAGGTCTGCAAAAGTTTTTATGGACCCTTTTTCAAGAGTCATGAACCACTCCAGGGCGTGGCTTGCCAGGCTTCATGGGAACAGGCGCAAGAGATAGTTGTCATTGTACATAACTTCTTGACACTGGGAGTAAAACTCCTGCAAGTGAGCCTTAGGGTCTTTGTTTCCCTTGTATTTTTCAAACTTTGGTATCTCAAAATGTTTAGGAAAAGGGATTAATGAGATGGAGGGATCAAATGGATATGGGCATATGTCTTTAAATTTGAATGATTGTTTGGTAGCCTCGGCTTGAAGGTCTTTCAGAGCGGCTTTGATTTCTAATAGATCCGAGTTGGCTAGTGGCGGGTTGGGGGGATATTGATGATAGGATGATAAAGGATCCTACTGAGACAACATCGGATTGTTGAAATATGGATTTGGATGGTTGGATGATGATATTCCTTGCTGGTAAGACGGGGGATTTTGTTGATACGGGGGCTATTGTTGTGGAGTATAGTACGGATTTGTTTGATAAAAGTGTGGGGTAAGCTATTGAGAAGCTTGGATGGGATGTTATGTATTGGTTTGTTGGTGTTGAAGGTACTGTTGTGATTGTTGGGAGGTCACATTGGGTGGTTGTTGGTGAAATTGTTGCTGATTGTGATAGTAGTAGTGTTGGGGGGTTGTTGTTGTGATGTCAAATGTTGTATGGGCTGAGATGGGATATTGTGTTGTAGTTGAGCCTGCGGGCGCAAAATGGATGTGAGAAAAGGGGATATGGTCTGAGCAATAGGTCAAGATGGATAGCCTTGTGGTTGGTAGGGTGGTTGTTGTGAAGAGACCAAAGCATTATGTGTAGGTGGTTGCTGATGAGATGGCTGAGGTAGCGTAGAAGCATTTTGTAAAGGGGGTTGTTGGGTACCACCCGAAACGTTCAGCTGGGGTGTGCCTTGTGGAGGTAATTGAGGTGGAATGTTGGATTGGTGAAGCTATTGAGATGATAGATTTGTGGTCCCAGGAGGTGGAAACGATGTGGTAAAGGGGGTGCCCCCAGTGTTGACTGTAGGTTGATTCGAAAGAGGGGGTGCTATTAACGTTAATGGCACAGTTTTTTGAACATTTTGTGGCATACCATAGGAAAAAGGATTATTGGGATCAGGCACTTGAGGACCTCCCATAACTGAGGTTGAAGCGTGTGGGGGATAGTTAACATGATAGAGAAATACATTGCCAAATTCAAGCTGATGCCAACCCTCAACTAGAGGAACATTGGGGAAGTACGAACCTTCTGGTGCATTTTGTGAACCTTGGAGTATGTTAGATGGGGAATTCCCACATTTGGACAAGTCAACACCTGAGGGGGGTTTGACACCCTTCTCAATTAGGTGGGCCAAAATTTCTTCCCCATGTTTTTCAAGCAGACGGTCAGTCATTTGCACATTGGTAGGATTACTAAAATGTTCCTCAAGTGTGAGTTCCGGTTGATTAGCCATACTCTCTTCACCATGTGGTGAGTTGTTCTGATTCTCGGTGTTGGAGTGTGATGAAGTACCATTATGAGGATCTTGGGGGACGTTCTTAGGATCTTGAGCAATATTTGCACCATTGGTGGGATTTGTATTGTTATTAAGGTCTTGAGACATGTTTGCTTGGGAATTTTGACCTTGTTGTTGTTCCATTTGTCTCTTAACTTGTGACCTAGTTCTAACAGGCATGCAAATGTGCTATGGGTGGATTACAAAGATTTTTTTGACGAATGACTTGATTGTAGTTGGATGAGATGTGATTTTGATGGGATTTGGATTTTGATCAAATTTTGTTTGGATATATTGGATTGGATCGGATTTTGATGGGATCAAATTTTTGATTGGCTAGATTGAATTTTGATTGAATTGGATTCGATTATTAAGATCAATAGGATTGAATTGGTTGAACGGATGTGATTTGATTGATTGGACAATTTGATCAAATGATCAGTTTTGATAGATTTTGATGATTGGAAGGGTATGACTGGATGATGAAAGATATGAGAGAGACCTTGAGTTTAATCAAAGGAGGTTACCCTTAGTGACCCATAACTTTGATTGATCAAGAGGATGATCACGGTGCCGAATCCACCTTAAGATAGGAATGGATTGATTGGGCTGAGGGTGATAACTTACTGTTAGAATCTGAAAAGATTATAAACCCAGAAAACTGGTGCAAAAGAATAGATATTAAACTATGAAAGCAACTGATATGAAATCAAAATAACAATATAGAGTCAGTTTTCGAGAGTAATGCAAATGCTAGAAGCAAAATAGCATTAAGAGGATGCAAAAGCAAAAGACGCAAAATACAAGGCAGGTAGCATGCTTTTATAGACCAGGGAGAGGGAGGAGGTGGCAATACCGACCAATTAGGAGCAACCATCTATCAGACTAAAGATAGCAAAGTATCTTCCCAAGATAGCTAATGGATGTTCACATGTAGGAAGGTGACACCTCATAACCACTCACCTAATTAAGCATGATTTATTAACCTAAGCAAGATTAATAAAAGGTGTAGGAAAAACCTAGGAATAATAGGGAAAATAAATAACCCAACTAGGAAATAAAAAGCTACACTAACACCCCCCCTTAAGCGAAGCCTAGGTGGATGTAGAAATGGGTCCTAGCAAGCCAAGCCTGATGAGGTACCCATGAACAATGATTTCCCTCCAAAAGAGAGAAAATCCCTCCCCAAATAGAGAGAGAGAGAGAGAGAGAAAATACCCCCCCCCAAAGTAGAGAGGGTCATGACTCCGAGTGAGAGGAAGAAGCCCCCCCAGAAGATGAAGCATCCCGCACCCCCAGCAAAGCTCGCAAATGAAGGAACTTGCTCTCAGTGAAGGGTTTGGTGAATATATCAACAACCTACTCAGAAGTCGGACAGTAGTGAAGGTCGATGACATGGCCATGGATGAGCTCCCGGATGTAGTGCATGTGGACCTCTATGTGTTTGGTCCACTGATGATGGACCGGATTCTGTGAGATCTGAATGGCACTCTGGTTATCACAAAATATGACCGATGGTCATCTAATCTGAATACCAAACTCAATGAGAAGATTCTGAAGCCAGATGGCCTCTGTGGTAGCATTCACAGCCCCCCGATACTCAGCCTCAGTAGAAGATAGAGCAATAGCAGATTGCTTCTTGCTCGACCAACAAATAGGACCAGAACCAAGTGAGAAGCTATAACCTGAAGTAGACTTGTGATCCTGAGAATCACCTACCCAATTTGAATCTATTTAGCCCACCAAGTCAAGATCAATACCTGCTGCATAGTGAATCCCAAAACTATGAGTACCCTAAATGTAGTGAAGGATCTGCTTGGCTTCTTTCCAGTGCAACTCATGAGGCTCCTGCATGAATCGAGAGACCATGCCTATAGCATATGAAATGTCGGGTCTCGTATGAGTCAGATAAATGAGACTCCCAACAAGCTGTCGGTACAAAGTGCCATCAACAAGGGGTGAAGAACACTGAGCCCCAAGTTTGACTCCAGAAAGAAAGGGAGTCAGAGCAGGCTTACATTTAGTCATATGAAACCTCGAGAGAAAATCTAGAGCATACTTGGACTGTGTGATTGTGATCTTGGAAGCAAACTGGTAGATCTCAACCCTGAGAAAGTAGTGCAACAAGCCCAAGTTAGTCATCAAAAACCTATCATGAAGGGAAGTTTTGACAGCCCTAATGGTGGATGAAGAACTCCCTTTGATTAGCAAGTCGTCAACATACAGAACCAAAAATAGGAGTGAATCATCCTGCTGCAAAATGTAGAAATTGGGATCTGAATGGCACCGAGTGAACCCAACTAATAGAAGGAGTCCATCTTGGCATACCAGGTCCGAGGAGCCTATTTGACGCCATAGAGAGACTTCCAAAGATGACACACAAGTGAAGAATCCTAAACAAACCCCTGTGGCTGCTCCATGTAGATCTCCTCCTAAAGGTCACCGTGAAGAAAGGCACTCTTCACATCCATCTGGTGTACTTCCCAACAGTTGGCTGCAACAATGGCAAGAACAAGTCAAATGGAATTCATTCGGGAAACTGGCACAAAAGTCTCAAAGTAGTCAATCCTAGGAACTTGGGAGAATCCTTTGGCGACCAAGCGAGCCTTATGCTTGTCAACCGACCCATCTGTTGCAAATTTTGTCTGATAGATCCACTTACATCGAACAAGTTTTCTTCCCTTAGGAAGAGGGAAAAAATCCCAAGTGTGGTTCCTCATCAAGGAACTATACTCCTCCTGCATAGCTGTATCCCACTCGGGAATTCCAGAAGCCTCGTGAAAAGACTGTGGATCTGAGGCAGTGGCAATGAAAACATGTGGAGCATCCTTGAATTGTGAATGAGTCCTCCTGGTGTCTGATGGATCCCCAACCCAATCACTTGTAGACTGCAAAGTTTGTCTAGCCCAAAGTGGACCAGAAGATGGAGAATGTGGAGGAGAATCATTAGCCTCTGAATGATGACTAGGAGAGGAAGGAGGTGAGTCCCATGAATCACTCTCGTCATCAGAAGAAAACTGCTCAGGTGAATCTGACTCATCAGAAGATCTGTCATGTACCCCAAGTGACTCCAATGTCAATGTAGAAGGAGGTGGAGAAGTGATAGAAAGTGAGCTCGAAGAGCCCTCCTCAAACTGAACACTCCTCTCAATGAACAACTCATGTGTAGTAGGGTGGAGCAACCAATAACCCTTCACACCATCAGGGTAACCTACAAATATGCAAGGTCTACTCTGCGTAACCAAGGCCTTGTGTTTCTCTGCAGGAATGTGGGCCCATGCAGGAGAACCAAAAATTTGAAAGTTCTTAACTGATGGTTTCCAACCACTCCAAGCTTCAAAAGGAGTAATTCCCTTCAAGGCTCGGTGAGGAACACGGTTCTAGATGTAACAAGCACAGTTAATGGCCTTTGCCCAATACTATGGTGCAAGAGATCTGGAGTGAATCATGTAGTTTTCCATTTCCTTCAAGGACCTATTCTTTCATTCTGCAACATCATTCTGTTGAGGATTGTATGGGACTGAATGCTACAAATCAACCCCCTCTGAAGTGCAAAACTTCTCAAACCGATGGTTGACATACTCACCACCATTTTTAGTGCGCAAAACTTTGATGACATTCTCAGATTGCTTCTCTACAAAAGTTTTGAAGTCCTGAAAATGATCAAATACCTCTGACTTCTGTTTGAGAAAGTACACCCAAGTATAGCGAGAAAAGTCATCAATGAATCTGAGAACATATCTAGCCCTGCTGAATGAAGGATGCTGGAATGGACTAGCCAAATCACTATGAACTAACTCCAGTATCTATGAAGCTCTCCATGCCTTCCCTTTGTCAAAATTTTCCTTAGGATATTTACCAAGTATGCAACCTTGGCAAACACCACCTGAAAACTGAACTGGAGGCAACCCTGTGACCATGCTTTGCTGGTTGAGCTGCTACAAGTAGCAATAGTTAAGATGGCCGAACCACTCATGCCATAGTCTACTCACATCATCAGAATGAGTGAGCAAAATAGTCGAAGGAGGATCAGGAACAAAGTGAGAAAATAGATAGAGCCTTGACTGATGATCTGCTCTCCCAACTACAACTGTAGAACCATTGTGCAATTCACGAATCTCCACTGAATTAGGAGTGAACTCAACCCGCTTGCCTGAACCTGTGTGAGTGATCTGGTATACTGATAGGAGATTAGTTGATAATGAGGGCACACAAAGAACATCATGGAATGTGCCATCCCCCACATCAACAAACCCTCTCCCACACACCTCAACAGGAGTGTCATCACCCATCAAAATGGAAGGAATAGTACACGGCTCCAAAGATGTAATCTCTTCCTTAGATGAAGCCATGTGGTGCGAAGCACCCGAATCAAGAACCCAAGTGGATGGTGAAGAAGCAACTGCTACAAGGGCCTTTCCCTTTCCTTTCCCCTTGTTGTTTTCTTTTGCCTTGTTAGACCCCTCACTAAAACTTTGTTTGATTGACTCAGGAACACTAATATTATTCTTCTCAAGAATGTGTGTCAAGTGATCAATTTGTTTCTTCAGACATTTATGTTCATCATGACCGGGTCTTTTACAGTAGGCACATTAGACCTTCTCTTTCTTAGGCTTGTCGCCCTTGGAAGATTGGGTCTCATTGGTTGCTTTTGAAGCAACTGGTGTCCGATCCTTCTTCTCCTTGCTATTCTTTTGTTTCTTATCCTTATTCTTGTTGTCACTACTTTTTCCTTTCTATTCTTTTGTGCCTTGGTTGGCAACCAGGGCATGTGACTTAGAGGACTTAAGAGTGCCCATCTGGATTAGCTTATCCTGTTCCCGAGTGAGAGATATAGCAAAATCATCTAAAGATGGCATGGTGAATTGAGTACCAAGTGCACCCTTAGTAGCATAGAAGGTAGAAACAAATACAGAATATTCTGAACTTAGCTTAGAGAGTATGCTGAGAATTAGTTGTTCATCTTTCTTTTCTATTCCACATTTTTTTAACTGTAGCCTTAGTGATTTCAATTTAGTGAAGAAATCTTGGATTATGTTGAAATTGCCTAGACTTAAACTTATTAGTTCATTTTCCAACATATGACCCCTCATTGAATCTTGTGTGCCAAATAGAGTTTCTAACTTTATCCATATTTCATTTGGTGAATTTAAAGACTCAATGTGAAAGAGCAAATCAGAAGAAACAGACAAACACAATGTTCCATATGCCTCATCACATTTGTTAAACCACTTAGGCTTATCTTCATCTTTAGCAGGTTTAGTTTCAAGTCCCATAGTTATCCTATGTAACCCAACTTTCCTTAAGTAGATTGTCATGCGTAATTTCCAATCAAAGTAGTTGTATGGAGTTAGGATGGGCACTGTTGTTTGATCCATGATGAAGAAGTGCAAAAAAGAAATGTTGAAAAGAAGATAACACAATCAAGACAACCCCCCCCAAGAAAATTTATTTTGGCACTTTATAATTAGTGCGTTTACAATGATGGATTTTTTTTCCAGGGTTTTACAAATGTCCAAAAATGGACCCAAATACTAAAGGTACAAAAATAATTATTGAATGACAACTTCAAACCTACATAAATGTTTAGTGCTTGGAAAAATATCCACTTTCAAAAAAATAATGACCTCAATATGAGATCATATGAGAAAGTTACAGCAGTTTGAAGTTCAAAAAATGAGGATTGTCCTTTAGATCTGATGAGAAAACTTAAATTATGGAAAAATGGGATCATTTGAGAGAAAACCAATTTTACCACTGCAAAGAGCATGAAATTCTAACCACTTTCAAAAAAAATTCACTGAGAAATACCTCTGTATGACTGAGAATGAGCTGTTTGAATATCAGTGGTAAGAATGAAAACTGCAATGGTGAAGGGTCCAGTTGAAGCTCTCTTATGTGATTTTCTCACGATTTATTGACCACATGAAAAAAGTAACTAATACCCAGATGGTTTATTTATGCGACAAACAAAACCCAGATGGTGTTTTTCTTTATCACTTGCAGAGAATGTGGCCACAGTGTAAAAAAAAATGTCTTTAGCAATGAAAAAATGACATGCAGAGCTTCAGGTGTCCAATCTAGATGAAATTTATATGGAAATGGAGGTTTTTGGGCCTTCCATAAACAATGGAAATGTTCTTTTGGCCTGAAAAAACCCCGTTTGAAAGATGCTTCACAAAATGTGAGTTTCAAACCCCCGTTTGCAACTTTGTCTGTCGATCTCTGATTTCAGTGAAACAAAAGTCAGATCTGACTTTCTTGAGCCTCCTGGACACATTGGAATAGCAAGAAGTGCCACCAGTATAACCAGAATGCTGCAATCACCCAGATTTCATAAAACACGTGCAAACCCAAAGATTAAAAAATTTCTATCAAACTCTTCTGATTCTCCAGATCATCCAAAGATGCAAGAGAAGAGTATACTAAGTTTTTCAGAAACCTAAAATAAGCTTTATTAGCCCCCCTAAATCTCACAAATAAGGAAACTAAATCTACTCTTGCACATAGAAAAGCTCTAATACCATGTTAGAATCTGAAAAGATTATAAACCTAGAAAACTAGTGCAAAAGAATAAATATTAAACTATGAAAGCAACTGATATAAAATCAAAATAACAATATAGAGTTAGTTTCCGAGAGTAATGAAAATGCTAGAAGCAAAATAGCATTAAGAGGATGCAAAAGCAAAAGATGCAAAATACAAGCCGGGTAGCATGCTTTTATAGACCAGGGAGAGGGAGGAGGTGGCAATACCGACCAATCAGGAGCAACCATCTATTGGACTAAAGATAGCAAAGTATCTTCCCAAGATAGTTAATGGATGTTCACATGTAGGAAGGTGACACCTCATAACCACTCACCTAATTAAGCATGATTTATTAACCTAAGCAAGATTAATAAAAGGTGTAGGAAAAACCTAGGAATAATAGGGAAAATAAATAACCCAACTAGGAAATAAAAATCTACACTAACACTTATAACACCAAATTCACCTCAAGATGGAAGCAAATTGATTTGGGTTGAAGTTAAAGACTAATAACCAAATTTAAGTGCTATGGTCAATTTGGGTAACCACTTTGTAATACAAGGTTAAGGAGGTTTGGTTATGAGTGAACAGGTGGATTGAAGATGATTGTGGAAAATGAGTGGGGATTTGAAATGGTTAAACAGAGATTTAGAATGATAAGATGGAGGTTTAAACTGATCAAATGGAGGTTTTGGGAGACTTAGAGTGTCGAAATGGAGGCTTGGGATGATGAGATAATGATTGGGAATGATTAAATGATTGTTTAGAGGCTAAACGGATCCAAATGGGGCGATTTCGAGTGTTTAGGAGGGTAAATTCGCCCCTCTACAGTAAATCAGGAGCGCTTCCACCTTTCTGTGGTAAAACAGATGGCGCTTCTGCCTTTCTGTGGTAAAACAGGGGCGCTTCCACCTTTCTGTAGTAAAACAGAGGGCGCTTTTGCCTTTCTGCGGTAAAACAGGGGCGCTTCCGCCTTTCTACGGTAAAACAGAGGGCGCTTCCGCCTTTTTACAGTAAAATAGAGGGCACTTCTACCTTTCTACGGTAAAACAGGGGTGCGTCTACCTTTCTGCGGTAAAACAGAGGGTACTTCCGCCTTTCTGCAGTAAAACAAAGCTTGGTTTTGATGGCAATGGCTATGGGAAGGACTCAAAATGATAAAATAAGGCGAATGTATCAAAAAAAATTTGAGTTTTTCACAAGAAAACACTTCAAGCAAGCACAATCCTATGATTAATGTTAAGGGTATGGCCAGGAAAGGTTTTAATCTAGGATGCACAAGGCTTCTAGAGAGTCCTCGATATACTCTCGGTACGTGAGGCATAACCGTGAACACCAGCCCATCACAAGTGTGAGTCGGGAACCCCAGCGAGATACTAAAAGGCTCGGACCAACTCTTCATGTCTATCTAAGTATCACCCTAGCTTCGACGCTCCGCCAATTATGACGTGACTGGATTGGGGTACAACTTTCGTTCTCCTCCCTTTATATACCCTGCCGGTATGCATGGTTGGAATCGTCCCTTGGGGTGATGAAATCCCCAAGCAGGTCCCACTAGAAAGAAGACACTAACCATTTCCAACTACTCCCCAGGCTCACACGAAGTGCAAGGGGATGGTGAAAACAAATTAATGCTCCCTTGGGTGACACAATAATAAACAAACACAGCAAGCAATAAAGATTACTTCCCCCTAATTAGACTATATTCAAACAACAAGGATAATTTTTAAAAAATTTGATCAAATAGATGGCCCTACAAGCAAATGTTAGCTATCTTTTCGTTCTTGGTCGATTATGCCATAATATGCTTCCAAACTGTGCTGTTTTGGGGCATAGCCGCCTTTCTGTGGTAAAATCAAGGGGCTTCCGCCTTTCTGCGATAAAATAGGGGGCGTTTCCGCCTTTCTGCAGTAAAACAGGGGCGCTTCCGCCTTTCTCTGGTAAAACAAGGGGCGCTTCCGCCTTTCTGCAGCAAAAGAGGGGCGCTTCCACCTTTCTGCGGTAAAACAGGGGGCGCTTCCACCTTTTTGCAGCAAAACAGGGGGCGCTTCCACCTTTCTGCAACAAAATGTTAGAGGAAAAGAGCCTTTCAAAAATAAAAGGGTGTATCCGCCCCTCTATAGGAAACTTTATCAGATTTTTGAAAAAAAAAAGTTGTATGCCTTACTGCAAGAAAGTGTTAGAAAAGACCTTCTAAGCAAAATGATGTATACGCCTAACTACAGCAAACTGTTAGCAAAAATCAAATTTTGAGATATAGGGCGTGACTGCCTTTCTGCAGCAGACAAGAGGGCACTTCCACTTTCTTGCGATAAAAAAAGATGGCGCTTATGCCTTTCTATGGCAAAACAGTGGTGCTTCTGCCTTTCTGCGGTAAAACAGAGGGCGCTTCCGCCTTTCTGCGGTAAAACAAAGGGCGTTTTCTCCTTTCTACGACCTTTTTCTTCAAAATACTTAGCAAAAATGAAGGTTAAATGCAAGAACCCATTTGTGGGTCCTACCGGGTGTGCCAAAAATATGTAGCTTAAAATTTTACCCTACTCTAATGTGCAAAATAACTAAAAATGCAAGTGGAAAAACACTAAGAACACTTCAATGATTAGCCTAAGAGTGATAAAACAAGGAAAATAGATGAAATAAAATGCAAATCAATTATACCTTCCTTGTTGTTGAAGACTCCTTGGTTGGCCCTTGATTTAGATGAATTTGTATGCTCCTTGGATGACTTTTTATGTTACTAGATGCAAGATTGATAATGCAAAATAACTAAATGGATGGCTAAATGATAGCAAATGCTTGAGAATGCAAATTGGCAGCATAAGGTTGTTAAAAAAAAAAAGTGTTGAAAATGCCCTTGAGGAGGGGGTATTTATAAGAGAATTTGAATTCTCTAGAGAATTCAACGGTTGAGATTCATCCAACAAGTTCAAGATGAAGGGCTATGGTGGGTTGATAACTCACAAGCCCTCACATCTTGACATGTGGATGGTGAAGTGGCTAAGAGGAGATGAGGTGTAAGTGAGGTGGCCAAAAGGTACATGAGGTGGAGGAAGGACAAGTACCTTCCAAGTACCTTGGGGAGTGAGAAGATTTCCTCTAAAAGGAATTTCTTCTCCCCAAGTGAGAGTGAAAGGGACATTTGAAAATTTTTGGAATTCCTCAAAAATCTCTATGGGAAAAGGAGAGGTGGTTGGAGAAATAAATGTGAATTAAAAATTCACATTTTTGGGAGAGTCTAAAGGATAAAAGGTGAGCTCCAAAAAGGTGGGACTTGGTCACATGTGGATGATGTGACAAGTCCAAGTTTTTAGAAGTCTTGGAAGATAGAATGTGAATTAAAAATTCACATAGAATCTAGGATAAATAAATATGAATTAAAAATTCACATAGGAAAGAGGGTCAATGCTAAAAAGAGATAAATGCAAAGGTTGACTAAAAAGGTGGTGCTAAATATGGCTAATGACCTTAGTTAAGGTTGTGCAAATATTGGATTAGAATAATTAATGGAAGATTAGAGGCAAGTGGCAAATGTAGGAGGATGTGACATTAATCTTTGATTAAGAGGATGCACATCATAATCATGAATTAATTAAATTAATTCAGATTAGAGCAAGATCATGGAGGATGTGACAAGGAGAGAGAGAATGCAAAATTTTAAATTGATTTTAAATTAAAAGGATAAAAAATGACTAAATTAAATAAATTGGTGTATTTATTTAATTTAGAGAGGAAGAAGGTGAAAGATAAAGCATTTAGTTATTAAATTAAATACTTTACAAATATGAGACAAAAGGTGTAATATTAATTTAATAAATTAATATTTAATATGATAGAGGAAAATGGAGTAAATTTAATCATATGGGAGTGATTAAATTTATATGTCTATAGTTACAGTTACAAAGATTGGATGCAGCTAGTTCGATATACACAAAGTATGCGTAGGTATGCACTGTCAACAAATTATATACAACTAAAATATAAGGATCAAAATAAAGGAGTGGCTATGTACATTGATGGAAGGCCAAAAGCATCAAGGAATATTGCAGGGTTTATAAATAGTACATGACCTGGGTCAAAATAAGCAACCCAATTGCATATTCAAGGCCCGTGATGGAAACTGTGTATTCGTATGTACGATAAAATCAATAACTAAAGGGGAAGAGTTGCTAATTGATTACAATTTGAATCGCATAGATACAAACATAGTTACTATGGGGGTGGTACGTACTATATACCATTTTACCCAACCTCCAATTAATGATTTCAATATACCATTTCTTATTTTTATGGTTTTTTTCGTAAGTCTGTTGGTTTCATTTTGGTAATTTTTTTTTATATTTAATTTTTGTCATAACAAGACATTGATTGTACGGGGAAGGCTTTGACCTAGAGCATAGATCACGATGCATCTTCAGGCACTTCTACCCAACAAGCTTACCTCATTGTAATTGTACAAATTAGATACAAGAAAAATGTTTTATTATTATATTTTTTTCATAAGTTTATTGGGTTATTTTTAATAATGTTTTTAATATTCTTGTCACAGCCGACTGATTGGGGAAAGGCACTAGCAGTAGAGGAGAGCATCCATAGGGAGGTGCAGTCACTATTATGTGATGATAACATCGCATATTCCGCAAACCCCCTCTAAATATGATAAGGAAGAACCCAAAAAAATGCAATGAGGAAATCCTTCAGTTGTTATTCATAGTGCCTCAAACAGATGAGATAAGAGAAAGGGTTAAAATATTGACTGAGAGATCACAGAACTTGCAAGTAAGCTGTGATGAGATATTTAATTATAACATAAGTTCATTCATGGTTTTATATTTTTTACCCTTTTATATCATGAACTAAAATATGATTAGGGTACTGCAGGTGTTGCCCAGGGAGTAGGGGTTGGTACAAGTTTCGATCATGATCTTCCTACACATACATCACATCATCTGACCCCATCATTTGTGCCTATATTATCGACTAAAATGTTAGAAACACATAGCATGCGAACATCGAATAGTGCACCCTTTGGCAACGAACACATGCCAGAACATGCATCAAGACATGTACCTAGGGATGCAAAGGCCACTAGTACTAGTGATGTTTTAGCAACATTTCCTGGATCTTCCCGTATTACTAGTACATTGACATTTCCAGTCACATTTGTGGTGAATGGGGATTTCTTTCCCATAAAGATAGAGTATGTCTCAGGTACTTTAAAATGTTTTAATTATTATTATATATAATCATATTGAAATTTACTTATTGATCACTCTTTTTAGACTAATGATCCCATGATCATTTTGCAGGAAATGATGTTTTTTATAAAAATATAATTGATATTACATTGGAGATCTTTGGGCCCACCATACGTACATGGTGGAATGCCCAGGATCAAGATTTAAAAGATGAGCTCATTAACCTTTTAGTTGTGTTGTTTGGTAATAACACATTCAACCAAACCAAGGTCCTTAAGAAAGTTAGTACCTATCTAAAGTATGTGAGGGACTAATATAGGTCATATTTAGAGAAGAAAAAAAAGTACAAGCATCCCCCCATGATTCCAGAGAGGGAGTGGAAGGACCTGGTGTCAAATGGAAAGGAGAAGGCTGAAAAGAAAAAAGTAAAGACACCACCGGGCCAAGGAAGGTATGTGATACTATCAACAATGTAATTATATACTGATTACTCTTTCTTTTTACATAATCTAACATATTTCAAACTTTTCATAGGCTTCCCGACACATTGAAGGCAACAAAGGCAAGAGTAGAAAAACACAGGAAACACAAACTTGGCTCTGGTGGTTGTATGAAATTAGCCGCATGAATTGTAAGTATCAATAAATGAAATATTGCATCCAAATAATAAATTGCAAACAATTTTGGTTTAATCACACCATAGAAGCAAAATTCATGATCTTATGCAAAAATGCAGGGCTCTGAATTCAACATAGTGCCCATAGAAGAGGACCTAAAGATTTCCTTCCAACAAGGCTATGGAGTTGTGGTTGAACACCTAAGACTCTTGACTAGGTAAATACACGCTTCCACTACATATGACACACAGGTAAATAAACTCAATGAAGTTTATTTAAAATTAAATATTTGTGCAATCTATTCAATATTAATTTCCACCATAAAGTAATTATGTGCCTATTTGTTTCAAACAGGAAAGTAATGATAATACTACACATGAAATTGGAATGCAGCTTGGTGAGGGTGGAGCACAACCTGCAGATGGTCATGGTGTGCATCCTGGTACAAAATGAAGTACCGATTAATACAATTAA
The DNA here is from genome assembly GCA_007258455.2 of Sequoia sempervirens. Classification (NCBI taxonomy): domain Eukaryota; kingdom Viridiplantae; phylum Streptophyta; class Pinopsida; order Cupressales; family Cupressaceae; genus Sequoia; species Sequoia sempervirens. The sequence continues at coordinate 215,549,398 of VDFB02000002.1, read as the reverse complement.
ACATCTTTAATTTCAATTGGTGTATTAATTAATGTAACCTTTCGTGTTTCAAATTTAGAGCATGTAGAGTGGGATCAACATGTTGAGCATGATCAAGCTAGACAAGATCAGGAACATGATGTTTCCCCATCAAGTAAAGAGAACCACTCTAATTTTCTCTTAAACATATTTAATTGAAATTGGTGTATTAATTAATGTAACCTTTCATGTTTCAACTCCAGATGATCAAGATTTAGAGGGTGTTCATCATTTTGAGCATGAGGCTATAAAACAAGATCAAGAACATGATGTGGCCCCATTAGGTAAAGAGCACCACTCTAATTTTATTTTAATTAATGAAATACTTGTAACAATAATAATAAAACATATCAATTTAACATTTCTTTGTTGTTGCAGCAAACCCCCCTTGTAGCGGCCTGCACGTCATTAGTACATGACTAGGAATAAATTAAGATCATGAGCAAAGGGAAAAACAACTAAAGGATGGGGGACAGATGATTTAGAAAATGATACTCCACTTTAGCTTTTTTTATCTACAAAAAAAAAAAAAAGTGATTGTAATCATATTAGGACAACCATATTTTTGATTAATGAATGTTAAAAAACTGATATTTTTGATAATATGTAAAAATTGAAAGAATGAATGTTATATGTTATTAACGAATGAATGAATAAATTTTATATGTTATTTATGGATGAATGAATGATTAATGTTATATGATTGGGTATGGGGAATTGAGAGTGATGTGAGTGAGCGGGGGGGTGGGGCGGAAAGGGGCCAAATGAGCTTCCACCTTCATGTGGTTGGCCTTGTTA